>CM064547.1:2236227-2549047 GCA_032716605.1 Paralithodes platypus | reverse complement strand
GCCTTTTCTTGTCATTCCTTAATTTTTTTCCTTTGTTCTATTACTCAAATCCTTCTTTAGTCTTATGTGTTTCAGTTTATCATTTGTATTTAGCCTCCAACTAAAATTTGTCACAGTCTCCCGCCACTACCCTAGTTTTAAAAACTGTACCTTATAGGTCTCATCTCTCCCCTTTTATATCTACCTATCCTACTGATCTCCTCCACCTGCCCTTCCCATCCATTTTCGTCCTCATCCACACCTTTCAAGACCTCCTTCACTGTCTCCATATCCCTCACTTTTCTCACTCCATTATCATTCATATGAGTCTCTATATCTCCATACAAGATTACAACCCCTATCCCTGTCCATGGCCTCCGCTCACGACACTCTCCTTGTTCTCATAACCCCTACAACTGCACTCTCAAAACTTTGTTTGGTCATATTCATTTCTTCCTTTTGCTCTTTCATAATATCCTCCAAATCCTTGACTTTTTGTTTACCTACCACCGTCCATGCAGTCGACTCCTTTACTTCCGTGAAACGTCCTTCGTTATTCCTTCGCTGCTCCTTCAATGCCATATTCTCTGCTCCCAGTTCATCTACCCTTTTCAATAACATCTCTAGGCTCTCATTAACTGCCGAAAAGGCCTGCATTCACTTCCTTCGCTAGGCCTATTCCCTTCCCCACCTATCACACCACACATTACGCACAGTGCCTTAACTTTCTCACCAATATCCCCCTTCCATTTCTCCGTATCACTCATCCACTTTTCCAAATCCTTCACAACAATACTAACCTCTTCTAACTTCTTATCTGTGCTCTTGAAATCCCCGAAAACGTTGTAACCTTCCTTCCGACTTCCGTTATACCCGAAATTCCCTCTGCCATGTTTGTTTACAAACTCAACAACTCACAACCCTACCGCTGTCCCGTCACTACACACTCTTATTACACTATATATCACCCCTCCACCACACCAATATATTCTCCAAACCTTCACTAAATCCTTCCTCTTCTTGTTAGCCCCGTATGTACTCGATATCCTTGAATTAATTGACTATTCCCATAACATATGCCGGAGCCTCAAACTTGCGTCCGCCTTCCGCCATGGTGTGCCGCCAACTGTGGCAATGATATGAGATCATTGGTGATCCAATAGTCAGGCAACCTATGCTTCTTGACATGAGGAATTAGCATGGTGAGTGCCAGGAACACCATGAACTCTTTATGAGTCACTGGGGTCCACTGCCTCATGTGGCCCTTGGTCACCTTTACTTGCCCAAAAAGTGGACCTGGTATTGGTGCTGCTTATTTGTCTCTTTGACAACATAGCCTACCACCTCCTCATCAAAGAAGGCCTCAAATAGTTCGTGTGGTGGAGCATTGGGGCCTGCAGGAAAATTGGGGGTAATGCCTGAACCCTCCAGTACCTCATCAAAAGCTGGCACATCAGGGTTGTATCCATCCCCATCAACTACGTCTTGCCACTGAAAAACGTAGAATGGGTCTTGTCTACGCTGACGAGGAGCTCCAGCTGGTGGCCCAGCACGCCCACGGCCAACTCGGGAGGGCCCCCCGCCCTAGGGGCGGCGAGGGCGGCGGGTCAGGGCGTCGGCCAGCACGACGGGCAGCACGACGCCGGGCCAAGCGGATGGGTCTAGGGTCGTCGATGTCCATATAGTTCATCGTCAGAGTGGTAATCTTGCCCTGACGGTGGACCTATGTAATCATGGCCAGAGTCTTCAGAGAGGTGCCCTTCATCATCAGTGGCCCCCACATAATCTGGCGGGGAAAGTGATGCGTGGGCGGCGTGCGGGTGGGTGAGGTGGGGAAGGAGTGGCAGGTGAGGCTGTGTCCCCCCGAGGTCCTGGGCTCCTTGGCCTGCGACGAGTGACAGAAAGCAATGCTTCACTGTCACTAGGCCCAGGTATTGGTGATGCGAGCTCAAAGACTTCTTCAGGAAGACATGTTGAAGGCGGGAGAGGTGGGGAGGACCGTGGGGAAAGTTGCGGGGGCGTATGGCTGGGGCCGGCAGGGGTGGACGCCGCGGGAGCCGCGAACAAACTCTCTTACTTTTCTTAATTTTTTTGGTATATTTCCTGCCTTTCCCCTTTTCGGCAGCAGTATGTCTCCTGTCGGGGGACCTAGGAGGCAAATAGGCCGAAAGTGGGGGGTCCTCAACCCTTGGCAGTGGTGGGGGGGGTGGGGAAGAATGCGGGGCATCCGGGTCATCTTGGGTGGCGTGGGTAGATAAGGGAGACAATGGCGGGCGAGAAGGGTCACCACGCTCACCCTCATTCACAGCCTCATCCTCACCAAGTATTTTTGCTTGTTCCCTAGCTGCCGCGGCCGCTTTCTCAAGTATTTTCTGCTTATATAAGTGTAGCTTGAAAGGCGATTTACCTGGGGAAGGGCCTGGCGTCGTGTCACTTATGCGAAATTTGGTGAGTGACCTTGAACTCTCCCACTCACTCACTCTCTCAAGTTCACTGTCTTTAGGTAAACCAGCTTCCTCAACAACTGGTACATCACCTTCATCACTCTCATCACTGTCATGTTCTCTCGCAAATCCCAGGAATTGCTCTTCTTTGTCCTCTCATAGCCATAATCACTCAACTTATAATTACTGGAGTCGTCACTGACTATATCATCAACAATATACTTGGCATCAGCACGCTCATATAGTCTCAATGTCGTCTCAATACCTCCGGGAGATAACACATTTAGGCGATGGCGTCGGGGTAAGGCACGACGAACTAGCAAGGGCGTCGTAGGAAGCACGGTATCGGACACACCGGAATCACTATTTGGCGTACTGTCCATGATGGCGTCGGGGTAGATACTGTTGCTGTGGCGTCGTTTACGCCTGGTGGCGCCACCTACCGTCCCACGATACCAAAAATGTACGCGCGGCATTCGAAAGCACGCACGCAAGCAATGGGCGTTCAAGAGCCCTTCCGGGTTGCGCGGGCCGAGTTTGTTATGGGCGTTCAAGAGCCCTTCCGGGGTGGAGGGGTTAAACTGCACAAAAGCACCTACATATAGCTAGAATATAATTTAAGAAGACATCGCCGGTACAGAAGGGGTTAATTCAGATTTGTTTTTTAACCTGTTTGATATGTAGAGTTTTCTATCCATTGTGGAAAGCATTGATCCCTGAAGGGGTGGCCACAAATGAATTACAGTATTTCCATGCTCCTCTGTCAGCCAGCACCCCACCTCCCACCCAACACCACTTTCACTAATAAACCTTTCAACTCATCCCTCAATCTTCATCTTGGTCTGCCTCTCTGCCCTTCCAACTTGCTTTCTTACACTTTTAATTATTCTGAGGTTTTCCGAGTTGATTAACCCGGGAGCTGCGGGGAGACTCTTAAGAGTTCCCCCGGCGCACTGCGGGGAGACTCTTAAGAGTCAGAGAAAATAAAAATCAACTTTTGACATCGAAAAAAAAATATTTTTTTATATTTTTTTTTTTTTTATTTTTTTGGCCCCTGGGCCATGCAAAATCTCAGTCCTCTACCTCCCCTCTTCCCCACTTTCCTCTCTCCTTCAGTTATCACCTATTTTTCCCTGTTATTCCCTTATTCTGAGGTATATTTTCGTGCTAACATTAGAATCCGATTGGAGGTGTGGTCATCACTGATAGCAAGCGAGTGCAGAGAGAGAGAGAGAGTATCGATCGACTTCTCAGTGGCCTTGGGGGAAATGGGGGAAAGCAGATTGCCTCACCCACATTATACAACTCGCGGGCTATATCCGATTTGACCATCCAAACGCTGTTTTCACTCGTTTTATTGTTGTTTCAGGTTAATACCTTTATAATCAACCCATAATAGGCGCATATGGATAAGTATTAATGCTATTAATGGCACAATGAATATTTTAGTGGCGGAAACACCTCAAATACGTCAGCACAGGGGGACGTTTCCAATTACCCCCATGCGCACTTCAGAGGTTAAAGACCTCTAATGATACCCAGAATACAATATAAATAGGCAGCATAGTGTTGAAGGTGTTAAAGATAAATTGCCATCCCTTAGTGGGGGTTTCTCCAAAAGGGAATATGGCATTAGAAATACTGTATGATGTTACAATTGTACAGTCGGCCAAATAAGTCATGTCTCGGCACCAAGTATATTTTTATCTATAATTGGTATCAGCAATATCTAAAATTATTACTTCATTTTGTGTGAGATATACAAACATGTTACTACACTTACCCACCCTATTCAACATATGACAGACATTACTACAGTACAGAGCGAGCCAAACATAATGACAGCTGAGACATGACTTATTAGCGCCACCTTACCACTAACACTTTTATGTCTACAGGTAAACTGGACGAGAGTGGAGAAGTAGAAGAGACACGTCATCCCTACCAAGAGAAAGAACCCCTGGAAGCCTTCCCTGATAATGTGAACCCCAGCACGGGGGAGGTGGGGGGGCCCCGGGGACCTGAACCCACAAGATATGGAGACTGGGAGCGCAAGGGCAGAGTCTCAGATTTCTAGAAATTAGCATTCTGTTATTGTATGCTCAGGAAAGATACTTAATGGCTTAGGTGAGTTATATTGTATAGATCTTAACCCCTTGAGGATCATGATGCATTTTGACAGTTTATTGTGGCTGTTGTTAGACAATTATAGTTTGATTAGGAAGGATATATGGAAGTCTTTACCCTTTTAATTAAGTCCCACAGATCCTTCCTAAGCTGTACAAAATTGTTTAATGATAGCCAAAATAAACTATCTAAATGCTTCATGATCCTCAAGGGCTTAACCCTTCCTACCTGGTCTGCCTTAGGTAAGGACAGCACGAAAGAAGGGCCGCTACCCGGTATGCCTTATCTAAGGCATGAGCTTAATAGCCTAATTAAGCTTGGTCCGAACGCCGTGCGTACGACGTATGTCAACAAACCCAAGCGTTCGTCACCGCACCTCCGAAAAAAGAGAAGACTCCTCAATGTTATTGTTCTGACGTCATGATGAAATTAGTGTCTAAAAAGCCCCCATATTGGCAACATCTCTGCAATATTGGCTCCACTGAAATTGTCATCACAACTGAACCAGTTGACTTACAGAGCTCTACTCAATGCCCAAAATACAGATTGAAAACCGCACTACGATTATAGATGAGTGGGAAAGTTCTAGCAGTGAAAATAAACATAAATACGGTAGCCTAGGCCTAGACGTTTTTCAGCCATATCGCCCGGGTAGGGGCGACCGTCATTTGGTAAGACAGCCCGGGGAGGAAGGGTTTTAATTAAAACCTCTCCGCTGCGTAGGTGGGGTATTGGCCGCCCGTCCCTGTGCGGAGGTATTTAGACTGTTTCCTAAACTCAAATCGTCATCGTACCATAAATATCATTAATACTTATCCATATGCACCTATTTTACGTTGATTATAAAGGCATTAACCTGTTACAACAATAAAACAAGTGGAAACAGCGTTTGGATGGTCAAAATCGGCGATAGAGGCCGGGAGTTACATAACTTATGGCTGAGGCAGCCTGCCACCCAGCCAGCCGTCACGACGGCTGGAGAGACACTGTTGCGTGGTAGTCTCTCTCTCGCTCTTTCCCACGCTTGGTAACACAGATGACCACGCCCTGCTAGCAACTCGCTAATGTTAGCACGAAAGTATACCTAAGAATAAAGGAATAACAGGGAGAATAGGTGATAATTGAAGGGGGGGGGGGAAGGGTGGAAGGAGGGGATGTGGAGGAGTGATATTTGGCATGGCCAAGGGGCAATAAAAAAAAACAACAACAAAAAAACATGATACTGGGCTGATTTAAATGGTTTTTTTTTTAGGCCTTGGATTATATGAGGAGATCCGCAGCGCACCGGTAAAACTCTTATGTGGAGATCCGCACTTGCCGGGTTAATGTTCGTTATTCTATTAGTTTGTTCTCACAAAAGATATATAATATTTTAGGTCCCTGTTTTGATAATTTGCATTTGTTATAAGTCAGCTGTCTGATATATTTATGCCCAGGATTGTTTAAGTGAGTATTGTGATTATTTGCAGAAGTTAATAGTCTCAGGTTTCTAGGAGTTGTCAGATGAGCAGTGTTAACGAAGAATGTTCTTTTACCATCCTGCACATTAATCAGTGCTCACTTCTTAGGATTGATCTAGATGGCAGGTTTCTTTGCAATACTTGTCTGTTGATCCAACAGAGACATTTATATCCAAAGGGTGACACCTAAAATCTTGAGCGTAATGAAATAAAGTGCCCGATCTCCAACATTTATGTTCCAGTAATTCTTCACCCAGTTGTCTGTATCCATCTTTGTTATTTTAGAGGTTGTGATCGGTAAGTAGGCTGGCAAAAGAAATCACCCTTCCCAGAACTCTGGCTCATGACTGCCCCGGGGATCGTACCCAGCACCTTCTCCCAAGTATTATAAGGGGGTAGGATCCAGTGGCCCCCCCACCAGAACCAGCTGCAGGGATGCACCCTGTGCATGTACACGGCACTAGGACTGGCCTGCTATTATACACCTAATGACATGACAGCCTCCTGGATGATGTGGCGGCGTCTACGCCGTGGGACCACCTCCCGGAGCTGCCAACCGCGGATGGCTGCCGACCCTCCACGGCCGGAGACAAGATCAATCGACCAGTGGAGGACAACCGGATGCCGGCCGCGGGGAGCAGTTTCGGGAGCCAAACAGTCACAACTATCCCCAGCCCCCCTCCCCCCCCCTGGGGGCACGGGTCCTTGGAGTGGCTTCGGTCGCGCCGGGAATTTCCACACCTCTCACACCACACACACACATCACACAGTTTTTCCTACACCGAGAAATGACTCTCCGGCTGTCATTTCTCGAAGACTTCTAGCCGGAGACATTGAGAGCAACCCAGGACCCACGTACACATACATATGTCCAACTTGCTCAAAACCCATCACTTCGAGTCGCCATACTAAGGGTTCAGTTCTCTGCAATTCATGCAGGAACTGGACCCACTTCACCTGTACAACACTTGCCTCCAAGAAACACTACACAAACACCTGGACCAGTTCCTCATGCCCCTCCCTCTCCCAGTCAAATCCCTCGCCTAAAACCCGTCCACCTCTCCTCCCCAACCCACCTAGCCTTCCCATATCATCCACTCCCCCCCCTAAAACCCGTCCACCTCTCCTCCCTAACCCACCTAACATTCCCATATCATCCACATCCTCAACTCAACACACCACACCCCATCCTAATCCATTCCAACCCCCATCTCCTGCTCCCCAATCCCCACCCCCACCTCACCCATCCCAACCTCCAGTCCCTCCCTCACCCCCACCCTCACCCCCACCCCATCCTCGTGCAGCAGCACCCAACATACATCGTGCACATAACATTAACATTCTCCAATTGAACATAGATGGCATTAACACAAAGAAACACAAACTCTCACACTTCATCAAACAACACAACATACACATTGCCATCTTACAAGAAACAAAACTCCGCACATCACAAAAAACACCCACATTTCATAATTTCACCACCATCAGACAAGACCGGGCCGTCGGCGGGGGCGGTGGACTCATCACCCTGGTACACAATGAAATATCATACATAGTAACCAGTGTACAAACCAAATCCCTCCTCCCCCCAAATGATAACACAACAGAAATACAATCAATTAAAATACGCACTGGCAACAAATCCAACATAACCATCATAAACACATACATCCCTCCCCAAACATCCCCTACAGTACCAAATGAATACAGACCACACTTACAACACATCACAAACACCCCACACATCATCCTGGGTGGTGACTTCAACGCCAAGACGTCAGCCTGGTTTGTCGACAACCCCGACACAGACAGAGGGCTGGTACTACAAAACCAAACAGATAACCTCATCATCCTTAACGACATCCATCAACATACCCATATTCCTCACCAAGCCCTCTATAACCCATCATCTCCAGACATCACCTTTTGCTCCCCAGAACTCGCCCCCACAACATCCTGGAGGGTGGTCAGAACCTTAGGCTCTGACCACCTCCCAATCATTATCACCACCAAAACCAGACTCACCCCAGCTAGCCACAAACACACATACACCAATTATAAAAGAGCTAACTGGGAAGCATTTACAAATGAGACAGAACAACACTTCACAACTCTAAACAGTACACCCATCACTAACATCAACAATGCTGTACACATACTCAATAAAACTATCCAAAACGCTGACAAGAAACACATTCCAAGAGGTAACAGAAAAAGACACAACCCCAACTTCACACCAGAAATTCAAAACCTCATCAGACAACGCGACACACTGAAACACTCCCCAGCACCCCACACACAAGACATCACACAACAAATTCAAGCACTCAACACCCAAACTAACAACAAAATACAAGAACAACAAAAACTAAATTGGAATAACTTCCTACAAACATTTGATCACAAAACAAACCCCAAAAAACTCTACAAAACACTAAACAGCATCACACTTTCCAACAGCAACACAACACAATCACATGCTGCAATCACAACAACAGACTCTACTCCTTCATGTAAACAACAAGCAAACACTCTCATCAATCACTTCTCACATGTCAGCCACCTAAAACCTCACAAAGACGACCGACGTGTCATCCGACGTAAGAGACAATTCCCCACAGACCCTGACTATACACCCTTCACCAATCACCAGACAAAGCATATCATCAACAATCTCAAGCACTCACCCGCCTGTGGCCTAGACAACATAAGCAACATACACCTCAGACACCTGGGACCACAAGGCATACAAACACTCACTAACATATCAAACTACAGCTATTCACACAACACAATACCAGACATTTGGAAGCATGATATCATCATCACATTCCCCAAACCCAACAAAGACCCCACGCTACCCTCCTCGCACCGCCCCATCACACTCCTTTGCTCCCCCTCCAAAGTCATGGAACGCCTAGTATTACAACTAATTACACCCGACCTACCCCTAGCTCCAACACAACATGGCTTTAGGCCACTGCACTCCACAAACACTCTTCTCACAGACCTTACACAAAGAGCTTTCGACGGCATCAACTCAGCTAGACCACCACACAGATCACTATTAGCCACACTCGACATTAGTAAAGCCTTCGATGCCATCCCCCGCCACAACCTAACAAACAAAATCTACAACACAAACATACACAACAACACAAAAAGGTGGCTGGCCAACTTCCTAGCAGGCAGATGTGCACACGTATCTTTTGCCGGTCAGTCATCTAAAATCAGAAACTTTCCAAACGGAGTCCCACAAGGATCCGTCGTATCGCCCGCACTCTTCAATCTGTACATGCACGATATAACTACACCCAATACTCCCCAAATAAACTTAGCCTCCTATGCAGATGACATAACACTCACATGCACACATCATGACCCAAGAAGAGCAACAGATCTCCTTCAACCCTATCTCAACACACTACATGGCTGGTGCACTACAAACAGACTTAATCTAGCCCCAGCCAAATCCACCGCAACCCTGCTCACAAGCTGGACAGGTGAACACGAATATATCCCTCAACTCACCATAAACAACACACCCCTAACACATACACACACACCCAAAATCCTAGGAGTAACATATGATACTCATATGACATTCAAACAGCACACCACAAACATTAAAAAGAAACTGACACCCAGACTTAACGCCCTCAGGTCACTTGCTCACACAAAATTTGGACACAACAAAGAAACTACCACCACAGTATATAAACAATACATAAGATCAGTAATGGAATACGCAAGCCCAGCCTGGGCTTCTAACCTAGCTGAAACACATCATAAGACCTTACAGACTATTCAAAACAAAGCCCTGAAGATCATTACAGGCTGCACAGCTACTGCACCCACAGATCATCTACATCAAGAAACCAAAATCCTCAAAGTCAAAGACCATCTGGACATGAGAGGCACTCAATTCCTGGCAGCAGCCTCCACGAACCAAGACCACCCACTAAACTACATGGCAACACACCCACAGACACCAAGAAATATCAAAACAACACCCAGCACACGGTATCACACACAATTATTGTCCTCTCTCCCTCCCTGCCCACCCCGAACCAACTTCCAGAAGCACATCCATACTCATATCTCTCGCCAATCCATCCACTCACTCACAGACAACACGCAGCTGCATGCACGACCTCCCGAAATCCATCCTTCCGAATCCTCCCTCTCTCGCGAGGACAGAGTCCACCTGGCCAGGCTGAGATGCGGACACCATCCAGCTCTCCTGAGCTATCAGAAGAGACTGGATGACTCCGTTGTCGACGCCTGCCCGGGATGTAACACAGCACCCCATACCATTAAACACATCATCGAAGACTGCATTTCACACAACCACTTACGCCAACAACACAACCTACACTCAATGAGAGCTCTGTGGGAAAGCCCGATCGTGGCCATGGCCTTCCTCAGGGACTCGGGGCTGTTCGGCCAGGCAGCTTAGGGAACAACAACAACAACAACAACAACAACAGCCTCCTGGAGTGCTACCACCAGGTTCGGGCCCCTACCCTATACTATTAGGTGGAGAGTGCCAGTCTGGAGAAACACTGCGCACTGCACCATTGCCAATGTGCCGCCATTAACTCTTACTGTACCATAGGGTACTAGAATAAATGTACCCCCAAGTCACAAGCAATGTGGCCAAGATGGCTTCAGAGGCAAGATATAACAACCTACTACCTCAAAAGATACTGCCTCTCCCAGCCTGTGGGGGCTTCATAAGCTAAGAAGTGTTGCCAAGGTCTTAGAGCAGTGCTCAAATGTTGTGGTACCAAGTACTGCCTGATACAGGCAGTTACAAGGATCGTATATTACTGACGGCTGGCAGGCGTCGCTGGGACTAGGGAGTGATTTATCTACTGACGGCTCTCTGCCGTCGCTGGGATTGGACGGCTTAAGCAAATTGGACTAGAACAATGAAGTCCTGTCACAGCACTGCCCACCATGTGAACACTATGGCCGGCTCAGGCGTGTCGCCAATACAGCGCCCGTGGGGAACTAGTAGAGTCCCCTGTAACACCATCCTCACCCCATCAGCTTTGCGCAGTGGCAGTATCATAACCAATGAGCGATATACTGAGTGTTGTGGATATTGCTGCTGCTATAAAAAAAGCTAAAAACATAAAAACAATGGTATTGGTTAACCCTTCTTGCCCGGGCTCGCCACCCTAAGGACATTACTGAGAGCCCGGGGGATATGGCCAAAAAACGTTGTAATAGGCTAGCCGTATCTTTGTTATTTTATCTGCTAGAGAATTCGCACACATCTCAAAACGTAGTCCTGTTTCATATCTGTAAACTGGCATTAACCCGGCAACTACTGGAAGACTTAAGAGTTTCCCGGGCGACTGCGGGAAGACTCTTAAGAGTCTGGGGAGAAATAAAAATCCATTTAAACCCCCCCCCCCAGTTTTTTGTTTTGTTTTTGTTTTTTGCCCCTGGGCCATGCCAAATATCACTCCTCCACCTCCCCTCCTTCCCCACTTTCCTCACCTCCTTCAGTTATCACCTATTTTCCCTGTTATTCCCTTGTTCTGTCGTCTATTTTCGTGATAACATTAGCGAGTTGGTAGCAGGGCGTTGTCATCACTGTTACCAAGCGTGGGAAAGAGCGAGAGAGAGACTATTGCGTAACAGTGTCTCTCCAGACAAGGGGAGGAGAGGAGGGGGGTTGCCTCAGCCATACATGTAACTCCCGGCCTGTATCGCAGATTTTGACCATCAAAAAGCTGTTTCCACTTGTTTTATTGATGTAACAGGTTAATACCTTTATAATCAACCTATAATAGGTGCATATGGATAAGTATTAATGCTATTTATGGTAAAATAACGATGTTAGTGATGGGAACAGCTCAAATACGTCAGCACAGGAGTGTGGTGTCTCATACCCCCCATGCGCACTTCTTAGGTTAAGTAGAGCTCTCTAGGTCAACTGCTTCAGTTGTGATGACGATTTCCGTGGAGAGAGATTCGATGCGATGTTAGTAATATCGGACATTTGCAGACACTAATCTCGTCATAGCATACAACAACAACATTGATCCGACGTCTCCTTGTTTTTGGAGGTGTGGTGTCGCAAAGACAGGCTTTATTTACATGCGTCGGACGCACAGCTTTCAAAACACGCTTAATAGGCTTTCAAGCTTACGGATATTAAAATGACACCCGGGCTCCTGCCCATCTGCCGCGGTGTCATTTTAAAATGACAACCGGGCAGGAAGGGTTAAAGCCTGAAGTTTTCAATATTAGCACACAACTTCCACGCACCTCGGTTTGGGCTACCCTCAAAGGGTAGTCAAGTTGTACCCCACCTGCTCGCGGTATCCTCGCAAACACCCAGTACTTTTTCTTTTTTTAATTTCTTTTTTTAATTTCTTTTTTCGTTTTTCTTTTCTTTTTGGGTGATACTGACAGGGGCGGCGCTGCTTGGGGTCTATCCCAGGTAGTTTTCCTGTTATTTAAAAAAACAAAAAAATTTGTTTAGTTTATTTTTAACCAAAACCTGTGGCTTCACCCTGGGGAGTGTTGTTGGCGGACGATTATGGAGGAGGGGCGGCGGGAGAGTCTGGCGGGTGAGGAGGAGAATTTTGAATTTGAAGGTTTTCCCCATGGTGAGAAAGATCAGATGGCTTTTATTAACAAACGGCTGATGGGACTAATTAGATGGATAGGGGTGGTGGTGAATTGGAGAAAGGAGGTTGGGAAGAAATTGGACGCATTGAGTGAGAGTAGTGACGAGATGGTTAACCTAAGACATGCGCATGGGGGGTATGAGACACCACACGCCTGTGCGCACGTATTTGAGCTGTTCCCATCACTAACATCGTTATTTTACCATGAATAGCATTAATACTTATCCATATGCGCCTATTTTAGGTTGATTATAAAGGTATTAACCTGTTACAGCAATAAAACAAGTGGAAACAGCGTTTGGATGGTCAAAATCGGCGATACAGGCCGGGAGTTACATAATGTATGGCTGAGGCAACCTCCCTCCCCTCCTCCCTGCATCACCGTTGATTCATTTAAACTCCGCCTAGACAAATATCTCGCATCAAACCCGCGACTGACAGCGTTTGTAAATGAATAACTTTATTTTATCCCCCCCTCAGTTACTAACCCATCTGTCCCCTACTAACTTCCTAATCCTGCCACGGACATTAGTTCCAGGGCAGTAATTCCCTTTCCAATGTTCCCTTACCCACTCTATACCACTGTTTGGACACTTGATCCTCAGTGTTTTGGAGGACAAGCAACCTACAGTAGAAGGGTCACTAGATCTGTTGTTGCTTGATTTCCTTTGTACTCCCATCCCCTTGTCTGGAGAGACACTGTTACGCAATAGTCTCTCTCTCGCTCTTTCCCACGCTTGGTAACAGTGATGACAACGCCCTGCTACCAACTCGCTAATGTTAGCACAAAAATAGACCACAGAATAAGGGAATAACAGGGAAAATAGGTGATAACTGAAGGAGGGGATGTGGAGGAGTGATATTTGGCATGGCCCAGGGGCAAAAAAAAAAAAAAAAAAAATTGGGGGGTTTTAAATGGATTGTTTAGGCCCAGGATCTGAACCCTTTGGCTGCTGCCTATTTTGGGCTATTTAAGGCATATTCAGGCACTCCTGAATGATAAATCAAGCATCTGCATTAAATGAAGTGTATTCTGCCGAAAACTAGGCGAGAATAGCTTCAAAATGACACCAGAACGGGCCCCGTACGTGGTCTGGTTCACCCGCAGTGGTGCCAGTGAAACGCGGGAAACTCGCTATTATGTAATATTCGCTCGCATGGCTACACTGTTGAGAGAGACAGAGAGAGGCCCGCGCGAGACACACTCAACATCAGTGAGCCGCTCGGTGCTCTGAGGGTCGGAGGTGGGCCCCTTACGCTCCCGCCCACTGACACTCAATTTTTACGTTTTTTACAGGCTTTTAAAGCCTGGAAATTGCTGTAACTTGCCAGGACGTTCCGGAACGTCACCCGCAGAGAAAGGGTTAAGAGTCTTCCCGCAGTCGCCCGGGGAAACTCTTAAGAGTCTTCCCGCACTTGCCGGGTTAAGCAAGGGAGTAACGATGGCCTAGAGGTTGTAATGGGGAGGGTAGATGAGTTGGTTTCAGAAAATGTGGCACTAAAAGCACAGCTGAAAGAATATGTGAACCATCTGAATGAGAAGGTTAAGGAAATAGATAGTGAATATAGGGAGAAGGCAGAGAAAGAAATAAGGGAACTTAGGGAAGAAAATGAAAGGTTGAGGAGAGGTTTTGAAACAAATCAAGATAGAACAGAAAAAATGGAAGTAGAGATGTCAGAAATGAAGAATGTTTGGGGTAGTAAGGTGGAGGAAGCTGAAGTAAATTTGAAAGCAATAATAGAAGAACAAAAAGAACGGCAAGAAGAAAACCTGGGAAAGAAAGTAGTGAAGGCTATAAGACAGAACAAAAGACAGGTATGTGATATTATGGACAAGAAGAGATGTGTGATTATGTTTGGTGATGTTGAGGAGGATATACCGGACAGAAGTGACAGGAAAGTTGTGGATATAAAGAAGGTTGAAGACATGATTGAGGTGTTGGATAGGGAAGGGAGGGAGGGAGGGTTGGAAGAAGGAGGTGGAGGATAGTTGGAGGTTAGGAAAGTATAATAAAGGAGTAGCACGACCAATCAAAATTAGATTTAAATCAACTAAAACAGTGGAAGAGGTATTAAGGACTAGTTGGAAGCTGAGCCAGGAAGGAAAATATAGAGACATTATTTTAAGAAAAGACTTAAATGCAGAAGAAAGGGAGAAAATGAGGGAAGTAGCTAGGCAGGTGAGAGAGGAGAATGAAAAAAGGCCAGAAGCAGACAAGGATTTTTTTTACTATCGAAATATAGATGGGAGAGTGAAGAAATGGTATTTGAAGAGAAGCGAGTGGTGGGGGAGAGGGTGGAAGAGAAAAGGGAGTGGTGAATGAAAGATTAAAGTTGAGGAATAAGATTCCCCATGTCAAAAAGTTGATGACAGCTGTGGAGGGTTCGCTGAGAGCGGGTTTGCTAAATATACGATCTATGCAAAACAAGAGGATTAATATTAATGAAGTTTTGAATGAGTTCTGCTTTGATATTCTTTGTCTGACGGAGACCTGGTTGCTTGAGTCCGATTTTGGTATTGTTAAAGCGTCTCTTCCTAAGACACATTCTATGCTTCACATTACAAGATCATCACCCACACATGCTGTGGGTGGTGATGTGGCAGTTGTGTATTCCCTTTCCTTGTCAAATATCAAATGTGTTCCTCCTGATCAGCCGGCTTCATCATTCGAATGCATGGAAGTTACCATCAACACCCACGGCCAGATAATTAGGTTAGCGATTATCTATCGTCCAGGTCATCCAGGCACAGATAGACTCTTTATGGAAGAATTTAGCACATTCTTGGAATATTTCTCCGCAAAGAGAGGAAAACTTTTGATTTGTGGTGATTTTAACTATTGGGTTGACACACCTGGAATGAAACCTTATTCCTCTGAGTTCCTGGAACTTGTTGACTTGTATAGTTTTTCAAACCTAGTGGCTGACTCTACACATGCTTCAATGGTGATGGGCTGGTCTATCAGAGTGAGAACTGAGCGATCTCTGCCATACCCATAGCTTACTCTGACTGTTCCTTTTACTTATATATTTTCTAGATCACGAGTGACGGCGTCTCTTCCATGGATTGACCTCCCAATCTACCAAGATTGGAAGCCAAAGCGTCACATTTTTCCCTTGCCCCTCAACTTTCTCTTCATAATTGCTGAGGGGCACAGGGCTCTGGGTGGGGGTTTGGTTTCCCGGGCGTTTCCGCACCCTCCTCAGCTCCCCGCCAAGGAGTGGCTTCGGTCACCCAGGCTTTATTGTGGTCGGCAGGGAGGATTCTGTGGGGGCGCTCGGTTATGGCCTTGGACGTGCTCGGGGCCTTGGGGCTGTTCGGCCAGGCAGCTTGGGGAACAACAACAACAACAAAAACACATGCTTCAGGGCATAACCTTGACCTGGTCCTCTCCCAGAGTGAATCCAACCTTGTAAATAATATTGAAGTTTTTCCTATCGGCTGTAGCGTGTCTGACCATGACATCATCTCCTTTAAAGTGAATGCACCAAAACCCTTATCTTATACCAAGAAAATAACCTTTCGTAAATATTGTAATTTGGATCAAGATAATATAAGTTGTGATATTGAACTTTCACTTAACACGGTCGATTATTACATCATCAACAGCAAATCGGTTAGTTCACACTTATAAAACCTTCTTTCGTTATATTCAAGACCGTGATTGCCCTGAGATTGACAAGGAGATGAGGATAAAGGATGACGCTTCATGATATGATTCAAGTGTAGTGGCTTTGCGCAAGAGGAGGAGACGGGCAGAGCGTCTGTGGCGCCGGCATAGAACTGAATCCTCTCGTTTAGATTATGTTGCTGCTCGTAGAGCTATCACCGTCAAAATTACACAAAGCAAGATCGAGTATTATACTGGTCGAATCGATTCCTGCAGAGGTGACCAGAAACAACTTTTTTCAATTCTTAACAACTTAACAGGCCAGCGTTCTTCTCAGGTTCTCCCCTCATCTGTCTCAGCTGCTGATCTTGTATCAAAATGTTCAGCTTTATTTGCAGACAAAATTGCTCAAATCAGAAATGAGTTTGACAATACCCCTGCTCTTGAAGAATACTCTGTGGTCCCTTCTCGGCTGTTGGCCATAAACTCTGCCTTCACACATGTTCAGCCGATTAACTCCCTAAATGCCTTGACATACCTAAGAGAGCTCAATAAAACATTCTGATCATTGGACCCGATAAATGTATCAAAGATAAGTACAGCTTATGAGACTGCATCATCTTTCATTGCTTCAATTGTCAATCGTATCTTTGAGGAAAATTGTTTTCCAAATTCTGAAAAACATGCAAGCCTAGATTGTGATAATTTGGTAAACTATCGCCCTGTGTCTAACCTGTCACATCTGTCTAAGATTGTCGAGCGTGTAATACGGGACCAGTTGCTGCCTTTTCTGGAGCGGAACCGCGTCATTCCCCAGTCTCAGTCTGCTTATAGGAAGCTCCACTCAACGGAGACGGTCCTGATCAGAATTTATAATTATTTATTCTCGAATACATGTTCTGGACGGTGTTCTCTTTTGGTGTTGTTGGATCTCTCTGCAGCGTTTGATACTGTTGACCATCAGTTGCTCCTGAGAGACCTTTCTGGTTTTGGTGTGCAGGGAAATGCACTCCTGCTTCTTCAGTCATATATTACCAATCGCAGTCAATGTGTTGTCATTGGTGGCTCTATGTCTGAACCATTATCGCTAAAGTTCGGGGTGCCTCGGGGATCAGTTACATACATACATACATACTAAAATTTTAAGACTGAATGTTCCACACATACAGTACGTGCAGTTTCAGTCTCTTGTCCTAATGGCGGCGTTCCAGGCAACCCTGTTAAGGGCTGCTTCACTTGTCAAGTTCTTGGATTTGAGATCGGCACGTATAGTCCGATCCCAGGTCTTCCTCGGTCCACCCCTTGGTGCAGCTCCCTCCACAATCACAGACCTGCATTTTTTCACCCAATTTTGTTCATCCATTCTCTCCACATGTCCATACCATCCCAGTCTATTTGTACGCATCACCTCGCTAATACTCTTTATACCTAAACGTCTCCTCAGCTCAACATTTGTTATTCTATCCTGTAGCCTGGCCCCACACATCCATCTCACCATTCTCATCTCATTACGTTCCATTCTGTTGACATCCTCTACTTTAACGGCCCATGTTTCTGAGGCATACGTCATTGCACTTCTAACACATGAGGCATACACCTTTCCCTTCAGGGGGAGAGGCATTATTTTCATGGTCAAGATTGGCAGCAGTTCTCTGAACTTCCCCCAGCCACACGTAATTCTAGCAACAGTGTTGTTTATTATTTATGCCTCTAGTCTTTCATCCCTACTGGATGCACATGGTGTTAAGTATCATTTCTATGCAGATGATTCACAGTTGTATATTTAAATTAATAATATCGATGAGGTAAAGAATACATTTTCATCACTCTTGTCAGACTTGAAGATCTGGATGACTAGATGGAAGCTCAAATTGAATGACAACAAGACAGATTATAGTCATAAATGGTAATTTGAGAAATAGTGTCCATGAAGATTTTGGATGTCTAGAATTCGGTGAATCACAGCTCCAACCTTTGGAATCGGTGAAAAACTTGGGCGTTGTATTCGACAAAAATCTGAACTTTAAGAATCATATATATGGTGTCGTGAAGAGTTGTCACCTTTACATTCGTAACCTTTATGCTATAAGGAAGTTCTTGAGCAAGGAATCTCTTTTGACCCTAATTTATTCATTTGTTATAGCTAGAATTGATTACTGTAATTCATTGTTCATTGGTCTACCAAATGTTACTTTGAAGAAACTCCAGTCTGTTCTCAATAGGTGTGCTCGACTAATATTTTCACTTCCACCCAGAACACCCACCACATATTATTTTTTTTTTTTTTTTTTTTTTTTTTTTTTTTTAAGAGACAATGAACGGAGGAAGGAAAAACTCAGATAAAACAAAAAGGTCCATGTGCCTAAAGGCATCCTCCATTCATAAAATGTTTGTAACAACTGGATTTAAACATTTGTAGATTGTAAGTTTGTGGAAAGCAATTCGAGGGAAGTGAATTCCAAAGAGTAGTAGCTCTGGGGATAAATGAATTTTGATAAGCAGAAGTTTTGCATTGTGGAGGAGAAAGTGTAAATTCATGGGCGCTCTCAGCTGCCCTAGTTCTACGGGGAAAGATGTGGAGAGGCGGCACAATTGAAGCAAGTTCCTCGGAACAATTGCTGTGAAAATATCTGTAGAATAATGCAAGGGATGCAACGTTTCTTCGTATGGATAATGTAGGAAGGTCCTGTGTGATTGCAGGGTTATTGATTAATCTAATAGCTTTATTTTGAATTTTGTCCAACTGCCTCAATGCAACCACTCCACTTCCACCCCACAGAGGTGAACAGTAATCCATCTGAGAACGCACATGACTTTTATATATCACGGCCAACTGCTCGTCAGTGAAGAATTCTCGAACTCTGTACAGGAGTCCCAGTTTTTTAGAGGCATTCTTAGCAATGCTTCTAACATAATGTGTCCAGCTCAAGTTAGTAGTTAATGTTACACCGAGAATGTCAATACTAGGGGAAGTGGGAATATTTACATCATTAAAAAATATATGGGAGTCCGTGAGATTCTGTCGGTTAGAAAATTGAATGTACTTGGTTTTCTGTGCATTAAGGGAAACTAGATTCTTTTGTCCCCATCCATTAATTCCAGAAAGGTCCTGGTTCAGAGAAATTGCAGTGTTTATTTTTGAATTTATAAGATCGGGTTGGGTGAAAGAATTGGTAAATGTGAAGGAACTGTGGAGTGTTGAGTCATCTGCGTAGGAATGTATTGGATTATGAGTGGTAGATATGAGATCATTGATATGAATGAGGAACAGAATTGGGGCCAAAACTGATCCCTGGGGAACACCAGCATTTATTGAGTGAAATTGAGAATAAAGGCCATCTACCATTACACATATTTTTCTGTTATGAAGATAAGAAGAAATTAGTGGAACTAATGATACAAGGCCGTAGTGTGACATCTTCGACAATAAGGATTGATGCCAGACTCTATCATATGCCTTTGATATATCCAGTGCTATTGTATGTGTTTCACCATGTTGGTCTGTAGCTTGGTTGATTTGATGCGTAAGAAGGCAAAGCATGTCTGCAGTTGATCGACATCGTCTAAAACCATATTGCCTATCACAGATTAATTTATTATTCTCAAGATGCTTAATTATGTGATTATTTAATATAATTTCAAAGACTTTACCAAGAGTGGAAGTTATAGCTATTGGTCTGTAGTTTGATGGATCTGAAGAGGCACCTTTTTTAGGAACTGGATGGATGTTTGCTTCTTTCCAGGGTACTGGGAAGCATGAGGTATGAGTACACAGACGGAAATTTTTTGCCAATACAGGAGCGAGCACCAAGGAGCAATTCTTAAGTACTATTGGAGGAATTTCATCTGGACCAGGAGCCTTATCCACCGAGAGATTCTGCAAAATAGTTTTGACATGTCTGGTGTGGATCTTAAGTGAGGGAATTTCAGGCGAGTTAAAATTAAGTATAGGGACATCTTGATTTATTTCATCTAAGGTTGAGTTGGTGGAGAAAATATCCGCAAGAAGGTTAGCTTTACCTCGTGGGTCACTTACAAGATTGCCAGTCGGAGATTTTAATGGTGGAATGGATGAAGCAGTAGTGAAGTTGGATTTAAATGAGTTAAGAGTAGACCAAAATATTTTGTTATCATTTGGATTATTTAGAAGTTTATTTGCCTGCTTGTGGAGAAAGTTTGATTTAGTTAGGTTTAATACAGTTTTGGCATGATTTCTGATGTTTCTAAAGTAATTAAAGGCTTCATGTGTTTTTGATCTTGTGTATGCATTGTAGGCTATTGCTTTTTGTTCAGTTACTCTAGCACAATTATGGTCAAACCATTTAGGTGAATTAGATCTTTTACTGTACTTTTGATGAGGAATAAAAGTTTCCATTCCAATTTTTACAAAATCTTGTATGTGGCTCAAGGTGGAGTGTGCATCATTAGAAAAGAAAGAGGTCCAGGGAATATCAATAAAGAAACCTTGAAGACCCTCCCAGTCTGCCCTATCGTAATGCCATTTAGTCACCAAAACAGGTTCAGAGTGGGAAGGTGTGGTAGGTGATAGACAGGTGGCCTGTATCAGACAGTGATCAGAAGATCCAAGCGGGGACCTCACTGTAACATCATAATTTTCTGAATTGGTTGTTAAAAATAAGTCCAGTAGGTGGGAATTATGATTAGGATTATCTGGTACACAGGTGGGTTGGTTGACTAGTTGAGTGAGATTAAATGAGTCTGCAAATAGCTCACATTCAAGACCAGCATCATCAGTTCTGGGTGAATGAGTGAGCCATTCAACATTATGGACATTAAAATCACCCAACACAGTGATTTCAGAAGAAGCATTTAAGTTGAGGACACTGAGTTGTGAGGACAGAGAATCAAAAAGACTTTGCTCTGGAGGAGTATTTGGGGAACGGTAGATGCAACATATGTATTTAAATTTACCAAAATAATAGATCTCTGGCGGGTGCCCAACCCCGAAAGGGGCTGAAATAGGGGAGCTATCCCCCCGCCAAAGGCGGCTTTCTTGGGCCTTTCCTAGCTGATGCTGAGAGGATTGGGTTCTAGTCATGTGGTGATGGGCTGGTCTATCAGAGTGAGAGCTGAGCAATCTCTGCCATACCCATAGCTTACTCTGACTTCCTTTAACTTATATATTTTCCAGATCTCAAGTGACGGCGTCTCTTCCGTGGATTGACCTCCCAATCTACCAAGATTGGAAGCCAAACCATCACATTTTTCCCTTGCCCCTCAACTTTCTCTTCATAATTGCTGAGGGGCACAGGGCCCTGGGTGGGGCTTTGGTTTCCCGGGCGTTTCCGCACCCTCCTCAGCTCCCCGCCATGGAGTGGCTTCGGTCACCCAGGCTTTATTGTGGTCGGCAGGGAGGGTTCTGTGGGGGCGCTCGGTTATGGCCTTGGAATTGCTCGGGGCCTTGGGGCTGTTCGGCCAGGCAGCTTGGGGAACAACAACAACAACAACTAGATCCTGATGTGGCGGCGTCTACGCCGTGGGGCCACCTCCCGAGGCTGCCAACCGCGGATGGCTGCCGACCCTCCACAGCCGAAGACAAAATCAACGACCAGTGGAGGAAAACCGGATGCCGGCCGCGGGGAGCAGTTTCGGGAGCCAAACCGTCACAACCATCCCCTGCCCCCTCCCTGGGGGCACGGGTCCTTGGAGCGGCTTCGGTCGCGCCGGGAATTTCCACACCTCTCACACCACACACACACATCACACAGTTTTTCCTACACCGAGAAATGACTCTCCGGCTGTCATTTCTCGAAGACTTCTTCTAGCCGGAGACATTGAGAGCAACCCAGGACCCACGTTCACATACATATGTCCAACTTGCTCAAAACCCATCACTTCGAGTCGCCATACTAAGGGTTCAGTTCTCTGCAATTCATGTGGGAACTGGACCCACTTCACCTGCACAACACTTGCCTCCAAGAAACACTACACAAACACCTGGACCTGTTCCTCATGCCCCTCCCTCTCCCAGTCAAATCCCTCGCCTAAAACCCGTCCACCTCTCCTCCCCAACCCACCTAACCTTCCCATATCATCCACTCCCCCCCCTAAAACCCGTCCACCTCTCCTCCCTAACCCACCTAACCTTCCCATACCATCCACATCCTCAACTCAACACACCACACCCCATCCTATTTCATTCAAACCTCGATCTCCTGCTCACCAATCCCGACCGCAACCTCAGGCATCACGACCCCCAGCCCCTCCCTCACCCCCACCCCCCCCATCACCCCCACCCCCACCCCATCCTCGTGCAGCAGCACCCAACATACATCGTGCACATAACATTAACATTCTTCAACTGAACATAGATGGCATCAACACAAAGAAACACGAACTCTCACACTTCATCAAACAACACAACATACACATTGCCATCTTACAAGAAACAAAACTCCGCACAACACAAAAAACACCCACATTTCATAATTTCACCACCATCAGACAAGACCGGGCTGTCGGCGGGGGCGGTGGACTCATCACCCTGGTACACAAAGAAATATCATACATAGTAACCAGTGTACAAGCCAAATCACTCCTCCCCCCAAATGATAACACAACAGAAATACAGTCAATTAAAATACGCACTGGCAACAACTCCAACATAACCATCATAAACACATACATCCCTCCCCAAACATCCCCTACAGTACCAAATGAATACAGACCACACTTACAACACATCACAAACACCCACACACCCCACACATCATCCTGGGTGGTGACTTCAACGCCAGGACGTCGGCCTGGTTTGTCGACAACCCCGACACAGACAGAGGGCTGGTACTACAAAACCAAACCGATAACCTCATCATCCTTAACGACATCCATCAACATACCCATATTCCTCACCAAGCCCTCTATAACCCATCATCTCCAGACATCACCTTTTGCTCCCCAGAACTCGCCCCCACAACATCCTGGAGGGTGGTCAGAACCTTAGGCTCTGACCACCTCCCGATCATTATCACCACCAAAACCAGACTCACCCCAGCTAGCCACAAACACACATACACCAATTATAAAAGAGCTAACTGGGAAGCATTCACAAATGAGACAGAACAACACTTCACAACTCTAAACAGTACACCCATCACTAACATCAACAATGCTGTACACATACTCAATAAAACTATCCAAAACGCTGACAAGAAACACATTCCAAGAGGTAACAGAAAAAGACACAACCCCAACTTCACACCAGAAATTCAAAACCTCATCAGACAACGCGACATACTGAAACACTCCCCAGCACCCCACACACAAGACATCACACAACAAATTCAAGCACTCAACACCCAAACTAACAACAAAATACAAGAACAACAAAAACTAAATTGGAATAACTTCCTACAAACACTTGATCACAAAACAAACCCCAAAAAACTATACAAAACACTAAACAGCATCACACTTTCCAACAGCAACACAACACAATCACATGCTGCAATCACAACAACAGACTCTACTCCTTCATGTAAACAACAAGCAAACACTCTCATCAATCACTTTTCACATGTCAGCCACCTAAAACCTCACAAAGACGACCGACGTGTCATCCGACGTAAGAGACAATTCCCCACAGACCCTGACTATACACCCTTCACCAATCACCAGACAAAGCATATCATCAACAATCTCAAGCACTCACCCGCCTGTGGCCTAGACAACATAAGCAACATACACCTCAGACACCTGGGACCACAAGGCATACAAGCACTCACTAACATATCAAACTACAGCTATTCACACAACACAATACCAGACATTTGGAAGCATGGTATCATCATCACTTTCCCCAAACCCAACAAAGACCCCACGCTACCCTCCTCGCACCGCCCCATCACACTCCTTTGCTCCCCCTCCAAAGTCATGGAACGCCTAGTATTACAACTAATTACACCTGACCTACCCCTAGCTCCAACACAACATGGCTTTAGGCCACTGCACTCCACAAACACTCTTCTCACAGACCTTACACAAAGAGCTTTCGACGGCATCAATTCAGCTAGACCACCACACAGATCACTATTAGCCACACTCGACATTAGTAAAGCCTTCGATGCCATCCCCCGCCACAACCTAACAAACAAAATCTACAACACAAACATGCACAACAACACAAAACGGTGGCTGGCCAACTTCCTAGCAGGCAGATGTGCACACGTATCTTTTGCCGGTCAGTCATCTAAAATCAGAAACTTTCCAAACGGAGTCCCACAAGGATCCGTCCTATCGCCCGCACTCTTCAATCTGTACATGCACGATATAACTACACCCAATACGCCCCAAATAAACTTAGCCTCCTATGCAGATGACATAACACTCACATGCACACACCATGACCCAAAAAGAGCAACAGATCTCCTTCAACCCTATCTCAACACACTACATGGCTGGTGCACTACAAACAGACTTAATCTAGCCCCAGCCAAATCCACCGCAACCCTGCTCACAAGTTGGACAGGAGAACACGAATACATCCCTCAACTCACCATAAACAACACACCCCTAACACATACACACACACCCAAAATCCTAGGAGTAACATATGATACTCATATGACATTCAAACAGCACACCACAAACATTAAAAAGAAACTGACACCCAGACTTAACGCCCTCAGGTCACTTGCTCACACAAAATTTGGACACAACAAAGAAACTACCACCACAGTATATAAACAATACATAAGATCAGTGATGGAATACGCAAGCCCAGCCTGGGCTTCTAACCTAGCTGAAACACATCATAAGACCTTACAGACTATTCAAAACAAAGCCCTGAAGATCATTACAGGCTGCACAGCTACTGCACCCACAGATCACCTACATCAAGAAACCAAAATCCTCAAAGTCAAAGACCATCTGGACATGAGAGGCACTCAATTCCTGGCAGCAGCCTCCACGAACCAAGACCACCCACTAAACTACATGGCAACACACCCACAGACACCAAGAAATATCAAAACAACACCCAGCACACGGTATCACACACAATTATTGTCCTCTCTCCCTCCCTGCCCACCCCGAACCAACTTCCAGAAGCACATCCATACTCATATCTCTCACCGATCCATCCACTCACTCACAGACAACACACAGCTGCATGCACGACCTCCCGAAATCCATCCTTCCGAATCCTCCCTTCCTCGCGAGGACAGAGTCCACCTGGCCAGGCTGAGATGCGGACACCATCCAGCTCTCCTGAGCTATCAGAAGAGACTGGATGACTCCGTTGTCGACGCCTGTCCGGGATGTAACACAGCACCCCATACCATTAAACACATCATAGAAGACTGCATTTCACACAACCACTTACGCCAACAACACAATCTACACTCAATGAGAGCTCTGTGGGAAAGCCCGATCGCGGCCATGGCCTTTCTCAGGGACTCGGGGCTGTTCGGCCAGGCAGCTTAGGGAACAACAACAACAACAACAACTAGATCTACACTGGCTTCCCATCAAGGCCAGAATAGAGTTTAAAATGAGCTTACTGACATTAAAGGTGCCGAGGTTTGGTGAGCCTTAAATATTTGTTGGATCTTCTATTTCCAACACATAGTGAGTCAAATGTGAATTTGCGTAGTGGTGATGACCCATATCGCCTTTATGAGCCCAGAGCCATTGGGGAACGTGCTTTTGCTGCTAGATCCTTTTCTTATGTTTCCCCACGTCTATTCAATCGACTTCCAGTGTCACTTAAGCAGTTGAATTGTGTTGACGCTTTTAAGAAACAACTGAAGTCGCACATATTTCTGAGGGCTTATGATACTGGGGAGCATAGAGTTACTGATGACTATAAGCTTTAATGTTTTTTATTTTTTATTTTTTATTTTTTTAAATGGAAAAATGTAAGTTAATGTGAGCGCTCGTGAATCCACTTGGAGAATTGGCGCTCGAACAAATAAAATACCAGCATATTATTATTATTATTATTATCAGCCTCAGCAGTGTCACACCAAGCCAGCACCAATATCTAGGCTTCACTATACTGTATAGTAATGGCTGTTGGTCCATAAATCTAGCACCATACCCCCTATTAGTTGCCTTCTACAACATGCAGTAGGATGTGTGAGGCATATTCTTTTTTTCCTCCATCATAGATGAAGCCCTCTTACACCTGGGGGTGGGGGGGGGGGGTATTTATTGGCGCTGATTGTGACTTGTTATTTATTTTTATTTTTTTGCCTACATTCACTCTTAATCCCTTATTTGCCATTCCCTCCTTAGGAACATAGCTCAGCTTCAGCCACACTGTCAGCAATCATCATCAGGTCATCTGTGTAGAGCAGCTCCCTCGGGAGACCCGACCTGAACTCTCTCAACAGCGCCTCCAACACCAGGACAAACAAGTCGGGCTCAAGACTGAACCCTGGTTCACTCCAACA
This sequence comes from Paralithodes platypus, assembly GCA_032716605.1. Taxonomy (NCBI): domain Eukaryota; kingdom Metazoa; phylum Arthropoda; class Malacostraca; order Decapoda; family Lithodidae; genus Paralithodes; species Paralithodes platypus. Next base: position 2,522,358 of record CM064547.1, on the reverse strand, counting down.
TTCACCGAGAACTCCTCACTCAGCTCTCCTTTCACCCTCACCGCTGCTCGGGAGCCCTCATACACTTTCAATGCCACTCACACCAACCACTCCTCCACACCAAGTTTGTTCATGGCTCACAGTATAACTTATCTGGGCACCATGTCAAAGGTTTTCTCTAAATCTACAAAGATTTAATAGAGCCCCCTATTATTCCCTAGGTACTTCCGGAACTGTGTAACTATAAAAAATAGCTTTAGTGGTGCCGCGGCCTGGCATAAAGCCAAACTACATCTCATTTATGGCCACACTCTCCCTGTTCATACCCTCAAATTCTCTCTCGCAAATTTTCATAACTTGATCGAGCATTTTCAGTCCTCTGAAATTGGCCTGATCGATTAAGTCACCTTTCCCTTTAATAAATGTTCACTATCACACTGTTTTACCAATCATCAGGTGCCCTCTCCTCCCTTGCAACTGCATTTATCAACTGCACTACCATTCCCACCCCGACCTCCCCAGAGGCCATCAGCATTTTGGTAACGATGCATAAGTAGCCTGCGGCTTTACCGTTTTTATTTTAATTTTTGCGCTTCTAACAGCTGTTTGATTACTACTGAGGAGGACCCTGTACTGGCCCCACAACACTCAGAAGTTCCCTATCTCTTTGAAACTCCACATTTAACAGCCGGTCATAGTGTTCCCTCCATGATTTCCTGATTTTTTCCTCAGTATGTACCACCACACTGCGGTAGTTTTTGATACATTGTTTCACCTGCCACATCCTCATTGATATGTCTCATCTGTCTAGCTAACTTATATATGGAATTTTTGTTTTCAGAGTTATTCAGTCTAAGACACTAATTATAGCCTAAAAATATTGAAGCTGTCTCACACTGAAGTCAATCTACACTCGATTCTTTACTTGATATTGTATTTTAAAGATTTGTTTGCGGGCTGGTAACGGGCCTAAAAATGTAGTGTGTTAGGTTGTACAGGTATTGTAATTTCAGTGGCTGCCCCATTTAACCAATTTATCCAATCTGTACTACTTTTCATAACTACTACATCACAACAGAAAACAAAGAACACACAAAAACAAAATACAAATTCACACACATCTAGGTCATCCAGGAGAAGACCCAGAGACCAGGGTCACCAAGGTCCCTCCAGCACTTCCCCGGCCCCCGACCACCCGGAGAGGTTCCGATCTCGGAAGGCAGACATGCAGCAGAGCGAAACCACAAGCCCGCATGTAATACAGAAATTCAAAATATTTATATATTTATTGTAAAAAGGTTAATGTAAATATAAATTATAATATTTTTTCAACTTTTCATCATCCCCATTCTCAGATTATTGGAGCCAAACAGTAATCCAACCTCCATGTAGCTACCATATACTCTGTTCATCTTCATTCCTTCAATATGATGATCTTTTTACTTTATTAACCCCTTCTGTACCGTCATCCTCTTTTAAATGTTCTATCTATCTATCTATATGCTCAGGCCCAATCCCCATTTTGGGGGTAGCCGACTCAAGACAGAGCAAGAACAGGGAAAACACAAAAACAACATAAAACAAAAAATAAACACAGATAAAAAACACAAACTCACACACATCCAGGTCACCCAGGAGAAGACCCAGAGACCAGGGTTACCATGGTCGCTCCAGCACTCCCCCGGCCCCAGACCACCCGGAGAAGTTCCGATCTCGGCAGGCAGACATGCAGCGGAGCCAAAGCCACAAGCCCTCCCACCACACTTCCAGGCACACCCTTCATATTAATCGTCTCCCCGGGCCAGGCGCCTGATGGACTATTATCTAGTCGAACTTGCGCCCGACCCCTTACTCCAAATGACCACGTGTTCACTCAACTATTCACAAGCATTCTCCATTCACTCCTGTCGGGTGGGTGCCCAACCCCGAAAAGGGTTGAAATAGGGGAGCTATCCCCCCGCCAAAGGCGGCTTTCTAGGGCCTTTCCTAGCTGATGCTGAGAGGATTGGGTTCTAGTCATGTGGTGATGGGCTGGTCTATTAGAGTGAGAACTGAGCAATCTCTGCCATACCCATAGCTTACTCTGACTGTTCGTTTTACTTATATATTTTCTAGATCTCAAGTGACGGCGTCTCTAACGTGGATTGACCTCCCAATCTACCAAGATTGGAAGCCAAAGCGTCACATTTTTCCCTTGCCCCTCAACTTTCTCTTCATAATTGCTGAGGGACACAGGGCCCTGGGTGGGGCTTTGGTTTCCCGGGCATTTCCGCACCCTCCTCAGCTCCCCGCCATGGAGTGGCTTCGGTCACCCAGGCTTTATTGTGGTCGGCGGGGAGGGTTCTGTGGGGGCGCTCGGTTATGGCCTTGGCCTTGCTCAGGGCCTTGGGGCTGTTCGGCCAGGCAGCTTGGGGAACAACAACAACAACAACAACAACAACAACAACTCCTGTCCACCACCACTTCCCCTGCCTGATCTATAGTCATTCCTCTATCATCCAAAGCCTTTCTTACACAGTATCTCCATCTCAATGGGGGTCTTCCTGCCCTTCTATCTCCCCTTGTACCTGACTCACATATTCTCTTTGTAAGCCTTTCATCTCCCATTCGTTCAACATGACCATACCAGCTCAGCACCCTTCTGTCCACTCTGGCTGACAAATGTTCCTGCTGCCCCACTCTCCTACATATCTCTTCATTCCTCAATCTGTCTCTACGAGTAACTCCACACATACTCCTCAAGCAGCTCATCTCCATCACATCCAGCCCTCTTTTCTCCTTTTTCTTCAGAGCCCATGTCTCAGCCCCATACATCACTGTTGGCACAACAATTCCTTGATACAGTGCACTTTTTACTTTCACTCCGAGATTTCTCGTCTTCCCACTGTACTTCCCATTGCTCCGAAAACCTTCCTTCCTTCACACACTCTCTGTTTTACCTCCACTTCCATACCTCCACTCCTGCTTATCGTTCCTCCTAGATATTTAAAACACTCTACTTGTTCCAATATTCGACCATCCAGCCTCACATCTAGATTCACCCTATGCTCTCCCCTATTACACACCATTACTTTACTTTTATTGACGTTCACCTTCAGTTTCCTCCTTCCACAAACCACACCAAACTCTTTGACTACCCGCTGCAGTTTCTCATCAGAATCTGCCACCAATGCTGTGTCATCAGCGAACAGCAACTGATTCAACTCCCAATCTCTACCATCTTTCCTACTAAACCCAATCCTCTTCCCATAGTTCTCCTTTTCACCTCCCTCACCACCCCATCCATAAACATATTAAACAGCCATGGTGACATTACACAACCCTGTCTCAAACCTACCTTTACCTCAAACCATTCACTCAACTCACCATTTCCTACTCTCACACATGCTCTGCTCCCTTCATAAAAACTCTTAACTGCTTCTAACAAATTTCCTCCTATTTCATAAATCCTTAACACCTTCCACATTGCTTCACGGTCCACACGATCATACGCTTTTCCAAGTCCATAAAAGCCCAAAATATCTCCTTATGCTTCTCTAAATACTTCTCACATAACTGTCTTACTGCAAACATTTGATCCACGCACCCTCTTCCCCTCCTAAAACCGCACTGTTCTTCTCCTATTGCAACTTCCGTACACTTTATTATCCTCTCTATCAACACCCTGCCATACAGCTTTCCAACCACTGACAATAAACTAATACCTCTATAACTTGAACACTCCTGCCGATCTCCCTTCCCCTTGTACAACGGCACAATACATGCACTCTTCCAGTCTATTGGTACCATTGACACAGCAAAGCACACGTTGAAAAGTCTCACCAACCAATCTATTATCACATCTCCACCCTTCTTTATACACTCCACAGCAATACCATCCAAACCTTCTGCTTTTCCCGCTCTCATTTGTTTCACTGCTTCTTTCACCTAATTTTCCTCAATCCTTTCATTCATTCCCTGCCACCTGGGTGGCCTGGGTAACCTATCTCCATCCACCTCTGCTTCAATCACTGCTTCTCTTCCATCTCTTGTATTTAACAAAGATTCAAAATACTCTGCATATCTTTTCCTCACTTCAACTGGTTCCACTAGTAATTCTCCATTTTCATCTTTCACTGACTCTTCCCTCTTTTGTCCTCCTTTCCTTACTTTATTTACCTCCTTCCAGAACATCTTCTTTCGTTCTTCAAAATTCTCACTCAGCCTTTGACCCCACCTTTCGTTTGCATCTTTTTTCGCTTCTCTAATTTTCCGTTTTGCCTCTCTCCTTTTCTCCTTGTACCTCTCCCATACCTCAACACTACCATCCTGTAAAACCCTCTCAAAACACTGTCTCTTCTCCTCAACTGCCTTTCTCACCGTATCATTCCACCACTCGCTTCCCTTCCTGATACCTCTGCCTCCTACTTTCCTTTTGCCGCATACTACCTCTGCACTTGCTTTCACTCCTTCCTTAAACTGTTGCCATTCAACCTCTACTTCTCTCTCTTCCATCTCTCTCACTTCCATCCACTTTTCATTTAGTCTTTCCTTGTACTCCCTCTCTTTTTCACTCTTCTCTAACTCACTAACTTTTATTACCTCTCTTACTTCACGCTTGTCTCTTATTCTCCTGTAACTCTTAACTTTCCCTCCACCAGGTAATTATCTGACATACCCTCCGCCTCACCTCTCATCACATTCACATCCAGCAGTCTACACAATCTTTCCCTTGTCACCAGCACATAATCCATCAATGCCCTCTCTACAATCTCTCCCCTCACAAGTCTATGCCAGGTGTACTTGTGTATACGCCTTTTTTTGAAGAACGTATTACCTACACTCAATCTACACTTCACATACATTTTTCAGTCTTTCTCCACTCTCGTTTACACCATCCACACCAAAACTACCGATGACTCCCTCAACAGGCTCATTTCCTACCCTAGCATTTAGGTCCCCTAAAACTATAACATTTTCATTTTCATCAAACCCTTGTAGACAATCTCTCAAATCCTCCCAGAAACCCTCTACCTCGTCTAACTCTCTTTCACTTCCTGGTCCATACGCACTTACAAAAACCCACCTTTCACCCTTAAACCGCATTCTTACCCACAATAGCCTTGATGACACCTATTTCCACTCTTTTTATAAACTCTCTCAACTCCTCCTTCACAATAATAGCCACTCCTTCCTTCCCCCTGACTCCCTCGTCTACTCCAGACTTTCTACCTATCACGTTTCCATAATCCACTTCTCCCTCTCCTTTCATCTTTGTTTCATTCAGTGCAAGGACATCATACACCCTTCTTTCAAATAACCTTCCAATATCCTCTCGCTTCTCATTCGTACTACATCCACGCACATTCAAAGCTCCTATTCTTAGGGTCCGGGACCACGAACGCGTTCCCTCGCCCCTATCTAAATGTTATTCTTACTATATTTCGATTTTGTGCAGTTTAAGAAAGGATCTGTGGTAATAAAAAGGGCAAAGTGTGTTAGTTGGAAGCCTGGTAATTGCTGGAGGCCCTTTATAAACTGAATATAGTCGTCTATTACAGTCGTAGCCAGATGAAAGTTAAAAGGACGGCACCGGTACAGAAGGGGTTAATGCTGCTTATCCTGAATAGTATTCCTAGGGGGTAGAGGAGAAACGGATATAAAGTAAATAATTAGACCTGGGAAGATGAAATGGCCTAGGCTATAAATATGATACCGGGTCGGCGTTGGACTTACTTGTAAACATGTATGTGTATGTATGTATGCATGTATGTATCTGTGGTAGTCCCAGTAATATCTATGAAGTACTTCTAGTATTAAAGGAACTTAGCTGTGATGATAAGAGTGTAGGTTAGGTGATGGACATGTCGGTAGGTGTAGTTCAGTGAAGTTCTGTTGTAATGTGGCAGCAACTGGTGGTTGTTGTGTACGGGACGAAGTCTCTGTGTGAAGTGTACTGAGATATCCTTTTATCGTAACAATATAAATATATTTAAGGGTTCTATATTGTCTCCCGTGATTAAATAATTAAGGGAAAATAAACTAAGATATAATTGGTGCAACCACAGTAATATTTATCCACAAAGATAAATAAAGTAATGTGTATAAACAAAAAGGAACCAGCTGTCGTGAACCCGGGAAATTCAAACTACGGTATATATACCAGCTAGGATTCACGACATACTCCGCCACCAGTTATATACAAAGTATTTACAATTGTCCCGTCCCGATCATAGATTGCCACAACTGGGAGGAACCCAAAGCATCCCGACGTGATGGCCTCTGAGGGGTATCACCTCGGTCCGCTCCAGTAGCAGGAAGGATATTATCAGAGTTCGGTTTGCTGTCGCCATCCACTACCTCTAAATCTATCTCTAGTGGGTATAGCTTAACCACCGGTCTGGTGGTCAAACCGGCTCCTGTTTTTACCTGAACTACCCTACATTCGTGGTTAGGACCACGAAGAAGTTTCATTATCCGACCTATACGCCAAAAAAGTCGGGGGCCGTCATCATGTACTAGAACGACGTCCCCAACTTGCGGCGATGCTATCCCTTTTTTTACCATTAAGTGACGATGTTGCTCCCTGAGTGATATTAGATAATCAGTGCTCCACCTTTTCCACAGGTCATGTGAGAGCTTCGTAACATATTGGAAGCGTTGGTTGACGGAATCATTGTTACGCCAAGTCGTGTCCCTGAGATCTTCCTCCGTGACTTCCCGTCTTGGAAAGCTTCTGATCTGCCTCCCATGAACCAGTTGTGAAGGAGTGATGGGTAGAGGGTCTAAAAGATCACTGTAGCTGTAACCAAGCGGGCGATCATTGACTGTGGCCTCGAGCTCCAGTAATACCGTATTCAGTTCCTCTGGAACAGTGGTGGTGGACAGGAGTGAATGGAGAATGCTTGTGAATAGTTGAGTGAACACGTGGTCATTTGGAGTAAGGGGTCGGGCGCAAGTTGAACTAGATAATAGTCCATCAGGCGCCTGGCCCGGGGAGACGATTAATATGAAGGGTGTGCCTGGAAGTGTGGTGGAAGGGCTTGTGGCTTTGGCTCCGCTGCATGTCTGCCTGCCGAGATCGGAACCTCTCCGGGTGGTCAGGGGCCGGGGGAGTGCTGGAGCGACCTTGGTAACCCTGGTCTCTGGGTCTTCTCCTGGGTGACCTGGATGTGTGAGAGTTTGTGTTTTTTATCTGTGTTTATTTTTTGTTTTATGTTGATTTTGTGTTTTCCCTGTTCTTGCTCTGTCTTGAGTCGGCTACCCCCAAAATGGGGATTGGGCCTGAGCATATAGATAGATAGTTCCTCTGTGGTAACCAATGCTCGACCCAGTACCTTCTTCAAGCCAGCCTTTAGGATGCCAATGACCCGTTCCCATATGGCACCGAACCATGGCGCCCTGGCCGGTATAAACCGCCACTCTCACTTGAATTCCGCTAGAGTACCTTTTAGCCTTGCATCATCCATCAACTCCCGTAATGTACTGGCTCCGCTAACAAATGTGGTGGCATTATCACTCATCATAATCTCAGAGTAACCCCTCCTGCTACTAAACCTACGGAACGCATGCAAAAATGATTCTCAGGAGAGGTTAGACAACGTTTCTACATGGACCGCTCTAGTAACTGCACAGGTGAATAAGACTACATATAGTTTACTCACAGCACCCTCCTTCTCTTTTACTGGCAAGGCACCTGTGTAGTCAACCCCCGTTACCTGGAAAGGACTCACCTCCTGAACCCTAAACTCCGGCAATGGAGGGGCCTGTACAGCACGGTATGAAGTACCTTGCAATCTCTTGCATATTTTTTTTTTTTTTTTTTTTTTTTAAGAGACAATGAATGGAGGAAGGAAAAACACAGATAAAACAAAAAGGTCCATGTGCCTAAAGGCATCCTCCATTCATAAAATGTTTGTAACAACTGGATTTAAACATTTGTGATTGTAAGTTTGTGGAAAGCAATTCGAGGGAAGTGAATTCCAAAGAGTAGTAGCTCTGGGGATAAATGAATTCTGATAAGCAGAAGTTCTGCATTGTGGAGGAGAAAGTGTAAATTCATGGGCGCTCTCAGCTGCCCTAGTTCTACGGGGAAAGATGTGGAGAGGCGGCACAATTGAAGCAAGTTCCTCGGAACAATTGCTGTGAAAATATCTGTAGAATAATGCAAGGGATGCAACGTTTCTTCGTATGGCTAATGTAGGAAGGTCCTGTGTGATTGCAGGGTTATTGATTAATCTAATAGCTTTATTTTGAATTTTGTCCAACTGCCTCAATGCAACCACTCCACTTCCACCCCACAGAGGTGAACAGTAATCCATCTGAGAGCGCACATGACTTTTATATATTACGGCCAACTGCTCGTCAGTGAAGAATTCTCGAACTCTGTACAGGAGTCCCAGTTTTTTAGAGGCATTCTTAGCAATGCTTCTAACATAATGTGTCCAGCTCAAGTTAGTAGTTAATGTTACACCGAGAATGTCAATACTAGGGGAAGTGGGAATATTTACATCATTAAAAAATATATGGGAGTCAGTGAGATTCTGTCGGTTAGAAAATTGAATGTACTTGGTTTTCTGTGCATTAAAGGAAACTAGATTCTCTTGTCCCCATTCATTAATTCTAGAAAGGTCCTGGTTCAGAGAAATTGCAGTGTTTATTTTTGAATTTATAAGATCGGGTTGGGTGAAAGAATTGGTAAATGTGAAGGAACTGTGGAGTGTTGAGTCATCTGCGTAGGAATGTATTGGATTATGAGTGGTAGATATGAGATCATTGATATGAATGAGGAACAGAGTTGGGGCCAAAACTGATCCCTGGGGAACACCAGCATTTATTGAGTGAAATTGAGAATAAAGGCCATCTACCATTACACGTATTTTTCTGTTATGAAGATAAGAAGAAATTAGTGGAACTAATGATGCAAGGCCGTAGTGTGACATCTTCGACAATAAGGATTGATGCCAGACTCTATCAAATGCCTTTGATATATCCAGTGCTATTGTATGTGTTTCACCATGTTGGTCTGTAGCTTGGTTGATTTGATGCGTAAGAAGGCAAAGAATGTCTGCAGTTGATCGACATCGTCTAAAACCATATTGCCTATCACTGATTAATTTATTATTCTCCAGATGCTTAATTATGTGATTATTAATATAATTTCAAAGACTTTGCCAAGAGTGGAAGTTATAGCTATTGGTCTGTAGTTTGATGGATCTGAAGAGGCACCTTTTTAGGAACTGGATGGATGTTTGCTTCTTTCCAGGGTACTGGGAAGCATGAGGTATGAGTACACAGACGGAAAAATTTTGCCAATACAGGAGCGAGCACCAAGGAGCAATTCTTAAGTACTATTGGAGGAATTTCATCTGGACCAGGAGCCTTATCTACTGAGAGATTCTGCAAAATAGTTTTGACATGTCTGGTGTGGATCTTAAGTGAGGGAATTTCAGGTGAATTAAAATTAAGTACAGGGACATCTTGATTTATGTCATCTAAGGTTGAGTTGGTGGAGAAAATCTGCAAGAAGGTTAGCTTTTCCTCGTGGGTCACTTACAAGATTGCCAGTCGGAGATTTTAATGGTGGAATGGATGAAGCAGTAGTGAAGTTGGATTTGAATGAGTTAAGAGTAGACCAAAATATTGTGTTATCATTTGGATTATTTAGAAGTTTATTTGCCTGCTTATGGAGAAAGTTTGATTTAGTTAGGTTTAATACAGTTTTGGTATGATTTCTGATGTTTTTTTGCAGTAATTAAAGGCTTCTTGTGTTTTTGGTCTTGTGTATGCATTGTAGGCTATGCTTTTTGTTCAGTTACTCTAGCACAATTATGGTCAACCATTTAGGTGAATTAGATCTTTTACTGTACTTTTGATGAGGAATAAAAGTTTCCATTCCAATTTTTACAAAATCTTGTATGTGGCTCAAGGTGGAGTGTGCATCATTAGAAAAGAAAGAGGTCCAGGGAATATCAATAAAGAAACCTTGAAGACCCTCCCAGTCTGCCCTATCGTAATGCCATTTAGTCACCAAAACAGGTTCAGAGTGGGAAGGTGTGGTAGGTGATAGATACATCCCCGTAAGGCTTTCTTTACTACCCGTCTAATCTTGGGGATCCACCATCTTTGCCTTATGTAATTTACAACATAACTAACACCACTATGGTTACACACTGTGTGGCAGTAATTACTAAGAAGAGTGGCTATACGATGTTTATTAGGGATAAGGATAGGGTACTTGGCGCTATCATGTAAAGCTGAAAAGTGTAGCCTACCTCTACAGCGTATCATGCCTCCCTCCATATAGAGGCCTAACTGCTTCACTATATTGCTTGGTGTGCCCTGTCCTTTCGACAAATAGTGGTGTTCCTCAGAGTAAGCTTCTCTCTGAGCTACCTTAATCATGGCTGCCTCTGCTGCTCTTAATTCCGGCACCGTCAAGTATGCCGGTTTTGCCTGATAGTTCCCTTGTGTCCTCTCTTTAAGAGTCCTAATAAACCTAAGGACCCATGCCATTACATGCCATGACTTCATATATGAGCCATACCGGTCCCAATTCAATATGGCAGTAGGGTCAACCGGTACCGGCAATGACAGGGTTCCTTCTTGACTCACGTTACAACCCACAGTGGTGTCCCCTCCTATCGAGCCCCCTATTGGGCCATGTTCAGGCCATAGCATTCGGTGAGGTAGCCATATGGGCCCTCCCCACCAAAGCGAAGAAGCAAGTAAGGACACATAAGAAATCCCTCTGGTAACTAGATCACTGGGGTTGTCCTCTGTGGACACATAACGAAAATGAGCGCCGGGGACTAATGCCTTTATCTCATCAACTCTAATTTGAACATATATAGGCAAAATCTTTTTACTAGACAACCAGCATAGGGTTATCTGGCTGTCCGACCAGAGGTATACATTCTCTATAATCAGCTCGTCCACGTAGGCCTCACATATATAACATGCGAGACGAGCTGCGAGAAGAACAGCAGTTAACTCCATCTTAGGTATGGTGAGGGAGTTAATAGGCGCCACCTTAGCTTTGGCCATTACTAACCTACTCACCTTATCACCAACTGCATAGGCCGCTACACCATATGCTACTGAGCTAGCGTCACTAAATAGGTGCAGCGTAACCTTCTTAGAATTAGTGACCTGACGGGGAAACATGATACTGTACCTGTACTATCTATCATATCGTTATAAATACCCTGCCAGTTAGCTCTCATGTCATCTGGAATGGAGACATCCCACCCACACTCTAATCTCCACAAGTCCTGTACGAACCTCCGCGTCTGGATGGTTACCGGTAGCAACACTCCTAGAGGATCGAACACACTCGCGGTTAGACTTAGAGCCTCGCGTTTCGTAACCAATGCAGGTCTACTTCCGTGGCAATTAACCTGTAACATATCCTTATTAGTTAGCCACCCAACGCCAAGCACCCTAAGCCCGTCTTGTTTGGCGGAAGCACCCTTCAGGTGCAACAGTTCCCGCAAATTTTCATTATTTGTGACCCACTCACGTAAAGACAGGTTAGCGCTGGAAAATATTCTACGGGCATCCCAACATTGTTGTTGCAAATCACTTACATCATCACCAGTCCCCTGCAAGTTATCAATATACAGCCCCCTTTTGAGCTTATGAACTACTTCACTGTTCTCCTGTATCATAGACAGGTGTTTTTGAATGGTAGCATTAAGGAGGAACTGGGAACAGGTGGCCCCGAACAGAACTGCACGGAACCGGTAGACAATGTAAGGACTTGCAACATCCAAGGGATCAACGGGCCACAGAAACCTAGTAGCATCCCTATCTTTCTCACTCAACCCCACCATGAGAAATGATTTCTCAATATCACTCACCCAGGCAAATTGATGGCATCTAAAGCGCAGAAGCACCTGGGTGAGGTCAGCCACTAGCGATGGACCTGTATGGAGACAGTCATTCAGACTGAACGCCTTCTCGTCCATCCTAGCCGAACAGTCAAACACTATCCGTACAGGCGTAGTAACACTATCCTTGGTAATACCATGGTGAGCTAAGTAGTGAATGGGATGACCAGCTTAATTCCTGTTTTCTACCCTTTCAATAAACCCCCTTTCTATCTGATCATCCAGAACCTTTGTATACTGTTGACAGTAGTTGGGATCTTTTATAAACTTACGCTGCAAGCCTCTCATTCTGCCCAGGGCTAACTTAAAGTTATCAGGTAATTTATCTATGTTATCTCTCCACGGCAGTTCCACTATATACTGTCCCTGTGCTTCGGAATACTGTACCGTTTCAGAAAATCTATTTAAGACCTTCTCCCCAGCCTTACCAGTCTCATTAGGACTTATACCAATATGGTCCAAGTCCCATAGAGCTGTCAGATCCTTTAATTCTGGAGAATTCCTGCCAATATCTTCCTGTATCTCCACTAAAGGGTCTACTGCTAACTTAAGAACAGTGACTAACTCTACATGGGCCTCTTCTATATCTGACTGATAAGTGCCACTCAGTGCGTAACCATAAATTGTGGGTAACATAACTATACTTCCTTCCCTGACATAGCCTGAATGTACAAAGTGGTAATAAAAGTCCACCCCAATCAGTAACCCTATCATATCTCCATCAGTGATACCTGGATCTGCTAATTTGTAACCCCGAGCCTTGATAGCATTTACCTCCATCCCTAATCCCCTCCCTGGCTTGTATACTGGTAACTCCTCCACCACAACGGCTCTCAAATTACGTACCCTTCTTCTGTGATGATAGGTTAACTCTACTATTTCATACTCAGTACTACCAAGTGAGCCAGTAAATCCCTGGAGCTTTAGCTGTTCCTTACTGACCCTAACGTAATCAAGCTGCGATAAAGCAGATCGCAAGATGAAGGTACGCTGCGAACATTGGTCCAACAAAGCTCTTACTCTACTGGTATGACCGTTTCTGTCAGTCAAGGGAATCTGAATGGTAGGCAACAACACTGCATTACGGCCCGAATCCACAGCCATGGTCACTGTTGGTTCAGGGGCCACTGGTTGTCCAGTTTGTTCAAGGCGTGGCGTCGGACACAAATAATTAAAATGTTTCTGTTGGCAGAATCGGCATGGCCTAATTTTAGGGTTAGTACACCCCTGGCTGCCATGTTCTGACGACAGGCACCCGATGCACAATTTCAACTGCCTTGCTCTATTGGCCTTGGCGGGACTGTTCTTGTATTTTGCACACTTTGCCCAAAAATTTCCTGTCTTTAAACACAACTTACATCCATACTTCTGCTTGGTATCGGGTTTCTGATACACTGCATAATATGCAGTGCATATGCTGCTGTGGCGGTCGCCCTAAACTGTTCTAGTGGATTATGTCTACTTTCTAGATTGCACACTTCAGTCTTAAACACACTAACATATTCATCCACATCCAGCCAGTTGTCTTTTAATTCACGCTTAATCACTTCAGAGAGTGCACTAGGGAGTTTATTATGCAACAGTACTGCACACATGTCACTTACTGTTACATCTATAGAGGGTAACATTTGACTCTAATGCACACTCAAATGACGCGGACAAATCTTTCAGAGCACTGACCTCCTGGCTAGGATGCGGGAGATTACACAGTTTCGCTATGTGAGCTGCTTTGATGCGATCCTTTTGACCATAACTGTTTTTCAGTATAGTGACCGCTGGTTCATAACTTGCAGCGACCAAACTAAATCCACCAACAATTTGTAGAGCCTCACCACTAAGTTGTCCCTTTAGATACGTAAATTTCTGAATGTCAGTTAAGTCTGTTTGGGAGTGAACACTACAATCAAAGAGCTCCCAGAAACCCACCCACTGTGTTGGATCCCCATCAAAAACTGGCAACTTTAGGGAGGGTAGCTTAATACCCTTCTGTTTCCTACTTGCTGCACCATCATGAGATCTACCAGTAGTGGTTGTCTATAGAGCACTATCTAACTTAGCTAACTGACCGTTTACTTGATTAACATACTGCATAATTATCTTTCACCATCTCATCCTCTAACTGATCATCTGAATATAAGCTATACAACTCTACGTTATACGACTTGATATCAGTTAGGGCCTCTTCTAAAGTTATTTTCACACCCTTTACATCATGCAGTGTAGCAGCATGTTCAATAAATTCAGACAGATTAGAGGTAAGCTTAGTAATCCCTCCCTTCTTGGCGGCCCTGAACCGCCGCAATGACTTTATTTTCTCATCCATTCTTAAAAGTTTACGGTAACTAAAGCTTAAGGAACAACAATACTAATCGTCACTGTAGGCTAACCTATTCTAAGCCTAGGCTAACCTACTTACATTGATGACGACAGCAACCAAGCAAATTGAAGCATGCAGACCGCGTGCCCCCTGTGAGTTTACAAATGATCAAAGAAAAGGAAAATTACCCTATGTCATATTACTCTACTTTACAATATTTACTTTACTAGGCTAGGCTATATTAAATTTTAACAAATTACAAAGAAAAGAAAGAAAAGGAAAGAGAAAGAAGGATCATGACTCCTCTGAAGGAGGAACATCCGCAGCCGTCGTCCTAGTCTTTAGATCTAACCTATTGCGTCGACTGCTCCTCCTCGGCCTTGTCCTTCTCCTCAAAGAAGGCATGCGCTCTGTTCAGTAGCCCATCTAATACCTTCCGGCTCCCTGGCACATCTAACCCAGGCTGAGGTCTGCCTGACAGTGTCCACCCTTGCCCCTGGTCTATAGAACTGTTTAAAAAAAAAAAAAAGCAGGGCACTGCACTGGACGGTCCAGCGGAAAATCCCGGACATATGCGCCCCTCAACATTATTTGTCCACTGGATCGCCCAGCTCTACACAAAGGCAGACAAGTCAGGCCTAATACCCCCCCAATCACTATCAATATATAACAGATGGCCCAGTATCCTGGTCACACGGCACCAATTATATCCTGAATATTATTCCTAGGGGGTAGAGGAGAAACGGATATAAAGTAAATAATTAGACCTGGGAAGATGAAATGGCCTAGACTATAAATTTGATACCGGTCAGCCTTTGACTTACTTGTAAACATGTATGTGTAGGTTATCTGTGGTAGTCCCAGTAATATCAATGAAGTACTTCTAGTATTAAAGGAACTTAGCTGTGATGATAAGAGTGTAGGTTAGGTGATGGACATGTCGGTAGGTGTAGTTCAGTGAAGTTCTGTTGTAATGTGGCAGCAACTGGTGGTTGTTGTGTACGGGACGAAGTCTCTGTGTGAAGTGTACTGAGATATCCTTTTATCGTAACAATATAAATATATTTAAGGGTTCTATATTGTCTCCCGTGATTAAATAATAAGGGAAAATAAACTAAGATATAATTGGTGCAACCACAGTAATATTTATCCACAAAGATGAATAAAGTAATGTGTATAAACAAAAAGGAACCAGCTGTCGTGAACCCGGGAAATTCAAACTACGGTATATATACCAGCTAGGATTCACGACACTGCTGTTAGATTATTTACCTTATTATTGGAAGGACCTCTGGATGACAAAAGGTAAAAACTATTTCAATCAACTCTGATCAGGCCTTCCTATAAATTAGTGTCATCTGATAAGAAGGGTTAAGGGGATGGGCGTATTTATTTGCTCATCTATGTTCGTGGCCACCCCTTCGGGGATCACGGCGTCAGGCAATAGATAGAGATAGATAGATAGACCCCCCTCCCCCTAGACCAGTGGTTCCCAAGCTGCGGGTCATGATCCCCAAATGGGTCATGAGCCTTTTTCTGGGGGTCATATTATTCCAAGATTTTGAGGATTTTTTTTTATGATATTTAGGGATTTTGTTTTTTTTATATTTAGGTTTTGTCGTACGACTATTTACGTTCCTAATGCATTAATAAATTGTTGTTGTTGTTGTTATTGCTCTCTGCTGTGATTAAACTTTAAAATGTATCTGCGCCATTGGAAATTAGTATTTTTTCGGAAGGCTTATAAAGGTGGGGGTCATGGTAGGTTTGGTACTACTGAAAGGGGTCACGTACTGGAAAAGTTTGGGAACCGCTGGCCTAGACCCTCCTGCAAGATATATTTTTACTATTTTCGGTAAACAAATCTGGCCGAAGGCCGGTTCCTCTTAACTTACAGGCTCGCTATAGCTCGCCAGGCAAAAATTACACCTAAATACATACAGTATACACATTAAGACTGAGTGCTCCACACATACGTGCAGTTTCAGTCTCTTGTCCTAATGGCGGCGTTTTAGGCAACCCTGTTAAGGGCTGCTTCACTCGTCAAGTTTTTGGATTTGAGATCAGCACGTATAGTCCGATCCCAGGTCTTCCTCGGTCCACCCCTTGGTGCAGCTTTCTCCACAATCACAGACCTGCATTTTTTCACCCAATTTTGTTCATCCATTCTCTCCACATGTCCATACCATCCCAGTCTACTTGTACGCATCTCCTCGCTAATACTCTTTATACCTAAGCGTCTCTTCAGCTCATCATTTGTTATTCTATCCTGCAGTTTGGCCCCACACATCCATCTCACCATTCTCATTTCATTACGTTCCATTCTGTTGACATCCTCTACTTTAACGGCCCACATAATTATCTGCTATGTTAACATACTGTATGGGGATCTTTCGCTTGGTTTCCAGAACTAATCTCAGGCATGCATCATGTCTTTCATGAATGTGTATATACAGTATAAGCCTATTAAGGGGGGATGGTTAGTTTTTCTGGACCCCCTTTTCCCTCGAGTTTAGTCCCATTAGTTTATATATTTAAAGACGTTCAATCCATTAGTCTGGCGATTTTAACACCTTTCGCCCCATTTTGTTGACAATTTTAAGACATTTCGTGCCATTTAGGTGTTGATTTTTTCCAGGCAAGCGATAACGAGCCTGTAATTTTAAGAGGAACTGGCTTTTTCTACTGAAAAATGTAAAAATATATCTTGAATGGGGGTCTTAGGGGTGTTTTTATAAGCTTGATGGAGATCTAGCGAGGAAACTACAAAACAATAAAAATATGAAAAAATCAACCAAAAAGTGAACCATCCCCCCTTAAAATGTACGGTCAGACCCCCAAGGGTGCATACTCCAAGGGCACGTTTTCAAAAGGGCACGGGCGGTAGGGTAGAGGCACCAAAGGAGACACAAAAAGTGTGAAAGTTTTCAAGAAAAAAATCGGTGTGTCAAGCTCATTCATTCTTTTAACTTGAAACTCACTTGATATATTACCAAATGGTTATTCTTTTAATGGATGTGTCAATGTTTGATATATTTCAAGTATTTTCCGAGATAAGAGGTCCAATATCAAGTGCGTCTCCTTATGACCACCAAACCCTAAGTAGACGCACCCCAGTCCAGTGCAGACAAACGTCTGTTTTTTTGTATTAATATGCGAGTAATTTGATTATTTAGTAGATAATATTTATACCACTTATACTTCTAGCTTAAACTAAAGTAGTTGCATGCTGATAGTGGGCCTACATTGTACATCTATAGAGAAAATAAATTGTGAAAGACTTTGCCCGAATCCTAAGCCATTTTTGGCAACATTTCCAAATAGCTACGAAAACTACATCAACGTGTAGTGAATACCAACCAACATCCGACTCTATATATATTTTCTTTAAAATATTGCGCCGCAGTGAAGTTACAATGGTCGAGAATTGCACATTTGTTGGTAAAAAGCAACCCCGCCACCCTTCCCCTGCCTAGCTAGTTTGCGAGGGAGGGGGGAGGAAAGCAGGGGGAAAATACGCAATAGCGCTTATATCTCTCATATATATCAATATTATATCACCACAAAGCACATGAATGCATATAAGATGCATAGTAACAAAGAAATATGCGAAATAACCCACAAATTACCGATTTGCGAAGTGGGGGAGGAGAGAGAAATAAAGGAGTGTCGATTTCCCTCTCTCCTTCGCCCCCCACTGGCACAACCCTCTACTAAAGGGTTGTGCCACTGGCCCCACCGCACGGCAGCATGAGTCACTCCAGCGAGGGAATCGGAGGGACGTCCAAACAAGTAGACCTATGTCTCGTTGATGTTCAGTCACGGTCAATGAAAAAGTGCAATTTGGCCACATTTAGACCCCTGAGTGTGTGAGTGTGTGGGTGTGTGTGTGTTGTGAAGCTGGGTATCGAAAGCTCACACTTAGACCTACGTGACAAAAACAAATTGTACGATTATTTCTGTCATTATTTAGTCTTTATTTGATAGTTCATACACTATTTATTTCTATTTTCCATTTCTGTTAGTTTGTAGTTGTAGTTCATGCACTATTAATTCAATATTCTTGCAACTGAAATAAGATATAATATTATAAATAGGGCAGATAACTTTGATAAATAACACTAAACCAATGGAGACGCACACCACCACCCCATCCAGACGCGTCTCTATATGGCCCGCACGTGTGCGTCTCCATTGGGCCTCGAAGTCAAATGAAGGTAGCTCCACCACCATCAAAGGAAACTCGACCATGAATACAGGAGGAGGTGGGGCGAGATTGGGGTTTACCATGCATGCGGTTTCTATCCATCTATCTATTGCCTGACGCCGTGATCCCCGAAGGGGTGGCCACGAACGAACCCCCCCCATGCACCTCTGTCCCCAGTCAGTCGACGCCCCTCCCCCCAACCAGCACCGCCCTCGTTCATGTACTTCCTCACTCCATCCTTCCACCTCATATTCGGTCTACCTCTCCCTCTCTGTCCCTCCACCTCGCTCTCGTACACCCTCTTAGTCATTCTCTCGCTTTCCATACGTTCCATATGGCCGAACCATCTCAAGTTGTTCCTTTTCACACTTTCCAGCACATCTACCTCCACACCACACTTCCTTCTTACTTCCTCATTAGACTGTCTATCCCTCCATGTAACTCCGCACGCACTCCTTAAGTAATTCATTTCCACTGCTCTCACTCTTGGTCTGAGTCTCTCAACCAACGTCCATGCTTCGCTTCCGTAAGTCAGTGTCGGGATTACCACACTGTCATGCAAGGACTTCTTCACTTCCATACTGACCACCCTATTTCTTGTTACTGCTTTTAGCATTCCTACAACCCTCTTCCCCTGTTGTACCCTCTCCCGCACTTCTTCATCCATAGTCCCATCTTTACTCAACACACTGCCCAGATACTTAAAAGAGTTGACGATCTCCATAGCCTGACCGTTCAGCTTCACCTCACACTCTGTGACTTCACCCCTTTCGAAGACCATAACCTTGCTCTTCCCCGTATTTACCTTCAAATTCCGTTTTTCGCACACTGTTCCAAACTCATTTACCAGACCCTGCAACTCTCATTCATTATCACTCATCAGAACTGTATCATCCGCAAACAGCAGTATAGGTAGCTTCCACTCAATTCCCTCCCTTTTCAGCGATACACCAACATCCACTGCTCTTGATAGTATTTCTTTCATGACTCCATCCATATATACAGTAAACAACCACGGGGACATCACACACCCCTGTTTCAAACCAACATTCAGGTCAAAGAACTCGCTCTGCTCACTCTCCACACGTACTGCCGCCTTTGCACCCTCATACATGCTCTTCACTGCTTTCAGCAACTTGCCATCTACTCCGTATATTCTTAGTACAGTAGGGTCTCACATAAAACGAGTTTATGGTCGATAAACGAGGGCGTTTTATGTGAATTCGCTTTATGTGAACACAGCATTTTGGTGGCGCAATATCGTCAATGTTCACTGTAAGCGAAAATTTTCGTACAAAGCGAACGATATTTCGTACGTTTTGTACGATATTTCGGCGTTTTATATGAAAGCGTACGATATTTTGTACGTTTTGTACGATATTTCGGCGCTCTATATGAAAACTCCTTGTATTTGCCCCACTTTGGCGGCGGACTCGTTTTATGTGATCACATTCGTTCTGATCGAAAATTAAATATTAATATTTTAGGTCGGTCGTTTTAATCGAGACTCGTTTTATGCGAACACGTTTTATGCGGGACCCTACTGTACTTTCCACAAACCTTCTCTATCCACTCTGTCATAGGCCTTCTCCAAGTCCATAAAGGCAACATACACCTTTTGTTTCTTCTCCAGATACTTCTCCACAACACAATTCAGCGTAAAAATCTGATCTACACATCCTCTTCCCTTCCTAAAACCTCCCTGCTCGTCGCCTATCCATTTCTCCGTTCTCACTCTCACTCACTCTCTCAATCACTACCCTACTGTATACCTTCCCTACTACGCTTAGAAGACATATTCCTCGGTGGTTACCACACACTCCTCTTTCCCCTTTGCCCTTATATAGGGGGACTATTATGCCAGTCTTCCAGTCATCGGGTGCACTCCCCTTCTCCCATGCTAGTTTGCACATTTTCCATACCCGTTCTATCACTATCTCACCACCATACCTCAACATTTCCCCACACACTCCATCTGTTCCTGGTGCTTTCCCCAACTTCACTCTTTTCATGGCTTCCCACACTTCTGACCTGATCCCCACCTCCTCCTCCACTACTTCTCTTCTTCTCCCTCCCATACCATATCCAGCTATGTTTGCTGGCTCTTCATTCCTTACATTTAGCAACTCACTGAAGTACTCCCTCCATCTTTCGACTCTCTCTTGCTTCTCGGCTAGCATTCTCCCATTCTTATCTTTCACACCCTTACTGTTTCCCTTGCTACCTTCCCTAACTTTCTTGACTTCTTTCCAGAACAGTTTCTTACTCTCCCTCCATTTTACACTCAGATTCCTTCCAAATTCCTCACCTACTCTTCTCTTACTTTCCTTCACTACTCTCTTCACCACCCTCTTACTCTCCACGTACCTCGCTCGTTTCTGTCTCTCGGAATCTTCATTCCCTCTACTACCCAACCACTCTCTATATGCATGCGGTTTATGCCCTTCTAAACCCAGTTTGAAAAAATGCGTCTTCATTGGTTTTGGACCATATCATGAACCAATGGGGACGCACCCACTTTCACGAGCACTCGTTCATGCAAGAGTCATGAAACCATGCAGGAGTATAGTTCAAGACATGCTCTTTCCATTTGAAACAAAAGAAAAATTATCCGAGTTAGAGAAGTAGGAAAAAAATGAGCTGTGAAAAAAATAGCTTTCTTAGGTTTGGGCTAAGAGATGCCCAGAAAATCTCATTTTTATTTTTGTTTATTTTTTCTCAAGATAAATGTGTGTTCTATTAGGCTGGTAGTCTTTGAGAACATCACTAATAGCATAAAGTATTTTTTGATGTATTTGTTTTCTTTTCAGGTACTTTAGTTTTTTGCATGGCAGTTGTTTTGCATGAAGTGCGTCTCTACTGGACAATTCGTCTCCTTTGGTATCTCTACCCTACTAGAGTAGCACGAAATACGTAGAGGAAGCGGTTTTCAAAAAGGGCGCGTCTATGGCCCGTCTGGGAAGCTATGTGCAGCTATTGTCGGCCATCTTGGCGTGACGTCAGACCGCTTCCGCCCTCCCCGCCTTTCCCGCCGACTCTCGGTTATCATCCTTCGTGGCCTTGAGCGTATTCTGAGATTATGGAGCCCCCCACCCCACCGCCACTGGGCCCCCCCGCCAACCATAACACACCAGCCCGTGTGACACTGGTCCCGCTCAAGAAGAAATTGTTGGATGCCCTCGAGCGGTGAGACAAACAAGCAAATGTTGCCCGTCACTTCACACAACAACGACACCATACACCATTATAAGTGAGTACCCATTCCATTTACTGTTAACCCACTGCAGAGCCCCAGCTAGTTATAAATAAATGTACCACCAGGGACCGGCAGGTTTTGAAATTTTGTTTTTTCCAGAAACAATAGTGAATGGGTTAGGAATGAAGGAAAAACCACAAAAAAACGATCAAAAAGGTCAAAAAGGGGTCCTACGAAGCCCCCGAAAGTCTATTTTAGAGTAAAAAATTTAAGGCAATAACCCAAAAAAAACATGTTTTTGCGCGCTCACGCGCACGCGGTTGGACTTTGAGAGTTTTCAACCATCGGCATGGCTGCGTGGGATACTTACACAGTTCCCATACAAATCTGAGCCCTCTAGGTGCCAAAGGACCGGAGTAATTAACATTGACGACACGTCGTCACATTTTTCCCTTGCCCCTCAACTTTCTCTTCATAATTGCTGAGGGGCACAGGGGCCTGGGTGGGGCTTTGGTTTCCCAGGCATTTCCGCACCCTCCTCAGCTCCCCGCCATGGAGTGGCTTCGGTCACCCAGGCTTTATTGTGGTCGGCAGGGAGGGTTCTGTGGGGGCGCTCGGTTATGGCCTTGGCCTTGCTCGGGGCCTTGGGGCTGTTCGGCCAGGCAGCTTGGGGAACAACAACAACAACAAGAACAACAACGACACGTCGTCGCTGGGGTTTAGCGTTTCATACATTGCCGACGACGCTGGGGTTCTGTGGGTTAATATATCATAAGTAACTGTATTTAACCATAATCTGTACTTTTTGTATGTATTTTAGGCATTAGTCTAGGCCTATTAGGGAAAAATATGTACGGGCGGTCGGGTTGGCAGACTACGGTCCAATTTTCCCCATTTATTTTTAAGTCCCTAGGAAGCGCATTTCCAAGGACACTGGGTTTGCCCAGTCTACATTGACCGTGCCCTTGGGGGGGGGGGGGGGGCACTGTATTATATATTTTTAGTGTGGAATTTTAGCAGATCCTCTGCTAACAAGTGTTCCTCCGAGGTATAGTTCATTCATTAAAGGTAGGCCAGAAATCATGACCTCTGTTACTCAAAACGGTTAACGGGCTAGAGCAAATGGGTTGTAAAATTTCATACCTATTCCGGGGTTGACTCATCCTAAATGACAGAAAAATTGAACTTGAGTACAGGTACTGTAGTCTAGTCATTTGTGAATTATAGAGGTTAGTGGTCAAGAATTTTGGCCTACTTGTAATAATAGGGTGTAGATTCTTGACTCTTGCCTTGGAAATGAACTATTTGAGGATTACATTTATGGCTGGGATTGTATTAAATTTGACAGATCTAATGATATATTTCATCAAATAGCATGTGTGTATACCGTACAGTATACTATTATGATTCACCACGCACGTTCATAACATTTGTTCACTTTAGTTATTTGTATTCTGCATTGAACAATTTTTTTTTAATGGAAAAAGTGTAAAAAATATGGTCAGATATAAACTCAATATTTATTAGTAACTATTCCATAAGGCACATTGTAGTATAATTTATTAAATTTTAATGCCAGTATCAGTGGTTCGTTGCCTGAATGTAGTATTTTGTTGTGACGTATCACTGCTGTAATACCAAGCAGGGCTTGAATAACTTACCCCACCAGTACCCTGAGGCCCCCAGCTTCCTCCTCCTACCATCCCCTGACCCCCCCAGCCTCCCCCTCCCACCATCCCGCTCCCAAGTTCCTCTGGGCCGCGTTTGGCTGGTTTTGGTTTAAGGCTTGGGAACCAGTTTGTGCAGTTGATGATGATAACGACAGCTTCCACTGCCGCCAGTAATGTTGGCAGTGCCCACAGTAGCCACGAGGGGTGAGGGCACAAGTTGGGATCTCTTTGGGCATTTGGGTTTGGGACTCCTGGTGGTCTGGCTTTAGGTTTATTAGTGGTACCTGTAGTAGCTGTTGGACTGTCTTTAGTAGGAGGTGGGGTTACTTTCTCTTCCTGGCTATTTTCAGCATCTGCTTTGTCCATGTCTATAGCTATGCCTTTAATATCTTTTGGCCCGGCAAATGTCACTCTGTTTGCCATGCCTCTTATGGCTAAAGTAGACTTGGTGTCCAATAGTATAGCCTCTTCTTGTGTGTGCTTGAAATCTGAATTCCATAAGGTTCCTGAGGCATTACGTAGGGTGAGGCTGTTCCACACTGCATTGTTGACTGTCACATTAAAGAAGATCAACTGTGCCTTACTCTCAAGTTTAAGGCTTTTCAGGGTATTAATGGAAGTGTGCTCAAACTTGACATGAATGGCATGTATTGGACGACTGATCTCTAGTGTCCCTATCTCTGAATTGACCACTGCAAGCTGCTTGAGTTGATTGTGGCATATGACTGTCTCAGCCGTAGAGTAGTGCATCTCCAAGTGAGAGACATGACTCTGGACAATGTTGGTTGTGGAATCAACCAGTTTCAGAGACAATTGGTTGTTGTGCTGGCATGTTGCGGCAGAACTAAAAGTGATTTTGGCCACACTGTAGAAAGACAGGCCGGTACACACTTCCTCTGATACCACTACCTCCTGGGCATTGTGGATGTAAACTTTGGGGACATTTGCTGCTTCCATCACCACGGTCTGTGGAGTTCAGAATGATGATATTAGTGTTTTGTTATTATTAGTATGGTTCAGGGACCAGATGTACATCCTGTATTCTTGTGTCCTATACAGTGTATAGTACCAATACAAACTAAGGGATGCTACTGGAAATAAGTTTGTTAAAGTTATCCTAATGGGAGTTATGCTGTATTGGGGTGCTTTTACAATCTTCTTGATGTTCTGTACCATTATGATATACTGTATGTGACTTTTACTAAATAAAGTCAATCAATCAAAAGTACAATACAAAATGACCACAAACTGTTGTAAGATATGAAAGAGTTAACACTCTAGAGGATTATTCACACCGTGGTCAATTTTTATTGTGCCGGTACCTTAGTTTGTGTTGGTTAACGCATCTGGACCAGGTCGTATCTAATTCTGTAAACCTCATAGTGTGTACTTTCATTATTTGATTGATTAAGATTTGACTGTTTGTAGTGATGTCATAGCATAGTGTAAAATGTTATAACTAGATAGTGGATCTTTGCCTATACAACTGGCAGAGTCCCCTAATGCTGCTACTCTTGGGAACCCCTAGAGCTTATTCTTCAGAGAAATTAGAGACACTAAAAGTTTGATAATCAATATTTATGAAATAAATTAACGTTCAGTCTACAACTATACTATGTAAAAAGAAAATACTGTATGTGGTTTTGCATAATAACATCAGTAAAAAATTATATATAGCATAGGGTAAGATGCCCAATGCAGACGACTGGGCCCAAGGAGACGCACTTGAAACAAAAAAACTTGCACAGGCATAGGATGAGTAGATAGATGCATGAATGGTGGGCCAAAATATTCTTTAATTATCACCTAACATGCTCACATAGTACCTGCTTTTTATTTTCATATGTTATTGTGTGAGATGAGATGAACTAAACAAAAATAATGTTTTCGCAAATTTCTTACGGAAAACATAAGAATTTACTTTATTTTAAAGCTAAATTTCTCACATTTTCCTAATTTGATCCTCTTTTCTGATATTGTTGGTTGATAGTGCATGAATTGAAGTATACCCCTGCATGACCAAGAGGCTTTTACTTGCACATCTGAAGGGGAGGGAGGGTGCGTCCCCATAGGGCCAGCAAAAAAAACAAAATCCAATAGAGACGCATTTTTTCAAACTAAGGCCAGAAGGATGTACACGGTCTACAGTGGTAGAAAGCCATACTCCCCTCTCTGTCTTGTATGAATATAGTTGAGTTTCCTTCACCATTGACAGAGCTGCCTTAACTAGAACAAGGGCTACCCTGGGACCAATAGAGATACACTGCGCAAAACCTAAGGAGACGCGCGTCTGCTTAGGGTAGCTGGGTTGCGTCTCCTTGGGTCCTTGTAAATGTGTGTTTATTTTGGTAACATTATTAAGCATACTAACCTTTTCTTTTATCTCAGGTGAAGGAAACTCAACCTTATGTATACCATACACTACGGCCTTGCATCATTAGTTCCACTAATTTCTTCTTATCTTCATAACAGAAAAATACGTGTAATGGTAGATGGCCTTTATTCTCAATTTCACTCAATAAATGCTGGTGTTCCCCAGGGATCAGTTTTGGCCCCAATTCTGTTCCTCATTCATATCAATGATCTCATATCTACCACTCATAATCCAATACATTCCTACGCAGATGACTCAACACTCCACAGTTCCTTCACATTTACCAATTCTTTCACCCAACCCGATCTTATAAATTCAAAAATAAACACTGCAATTTCTCTGAACCAGGACCTTTCTAGAATTAATGGATGGGGACAAAAGAATCTAGTTTCCTTTAATGCACAGAAAACCAAGTACATTCAGTTTTCTAACCGACAGAATCTCACTGACTCCCATATATTTTTTAATGATGTAAATATTCCCACTTCCCCTAGTATTGACATTCTCGGTGTAACATTAACTACTAACTTGAGCTGGACACATTATGTTAGAAGCATTGCTAAGAATGCCTCTAAAAAACTGGGACTCCTGTACAGAGTTCGAGAATTCTTCACTGACGAGCAGTTGGCCGTGATATATAAAAGTCATGTGCGTTCTCAGATGGATTACTGTTCACCTCTGTGGGGTGGAAGTGGAGTGGTTGCATTGAGGCAGTTGGACAAAATTCAAAATAAAGCTATTAGATTAATCAATAACCCTGCAATCACACAGGACCTTCCTACATTATCCATACGAAGAAACGTTGCATCCCTTGCATTATTCTACAGATATTTTCATAGCAATTGTTCCGAGGAACTTGCTTCAATTGTGCCGCCTCTCCACATCTTTCCCCGTAGAACTAGGGCAGCTGAGAGCGCCCATGAATTTACACTTTCTCCTCCACAATGCAGGACTTCTGCTTATCAGAATTCATTTATCCCCAGAGCTACTACTCTTTGGAATTCACTTCCCTCGAATTGCTTTCCACAAACTTACAATCTACAAATGTTTAAATCCAGTTGTTACAAACATTTTATGAATGGAGGATGCCTTTAGGCACATGGACCTTTTTGATTTATCTGTGTTTTTCCTTCCTCCGTTCATTGTCTCTTAAACAAAACAAATACATATAGTGGGGAGAATGGCTGTCTACCAGTGTGGCATGGCATCAGTTTGAAAAATGTGTCTCTTTTGGACTACAGAATTTTTGCTGGATCTAAGGAGACGCGCCCCTTTCCCCCTCTCTGCAAATCGGAATCGAATCAAGCATTTTTTCGCCACACAATCAAATTTTGTTGTAGCCCCCATGCCTCTCCCTACTTTTCCCCACCATTTCCCCAACTTCCCTCCTTATCACGCGATAGAGTGGCAACATACGTGAGCCCAACTCTTGAATTTATTAGTGGCCCTTCCATCATTGACAATATGCCTATTAGTATAATAGTCCTCTTTCAAGTACCCGCGGTGTGCTCAGTGAGGCTGGGGTCCTGCCGTTAACGTATCATCGTCAGCTGGTTCAACTGCGAACTGCCATCTGTCTCCAACAGGATCCCACGTTGGAGAACCTCTTTCGTTCCCAGGATTTTTGTGTTACGCCTACTACTACCTTGCCCTTCACCCTCTTATCCATCCAATTACTCACATCTTACAATATTCCAACACCTCATTCACCCCTCCCCCGTTGTTCAATTACCCCCTGGATTCTCAAACATCATGAAGTTTGTTTCCATTTGTCTGATCAAGTAGAGGCTGTGACTCCGGTCAAACGCCGTACCTTAGCTTTGCAACATTTTGCAAGTCACGTTCCAGCTGCCTTCATTTACACTGATGGTTCGAAGGTTCCAGATGCCGTAGGTAGTGCAGCGGTTTCTGAACACGGTATCCATCAAAGCTCCCTACATCCTTACTCCACAGTTTTCACTGCAGAGTTGTGGGCTATTCATGGTGCCCTAACCCTCATCTCTACACTTCCAAACGACCCTCCGCACGTCGTTATCTGCAGCGACTCAAAAAGTGCATTACAAGCATTAAGTGAGTATGCCCCACGTGACCCATTGGTCATCGCTGTCATCCTTAAAATCCACGATTTACAATGCAGCTCTCGATCCATCACACTCTGTTGGATCCCCGCCCATGTAGGCATTGAGGGCAATGAACGTGCTGACACCCTTGCTAAACAGGCCTGTCTAGGTGCTCTGGCATCCACTATCCTCAGATCGGATGACCTACTGTAATTCCTGTAATCCGACAGCATATTCATGATAAGTGGCGCTCAGAATGGAGGGATCAACCTTTAGGAGGTCACTTTCGTTCCATCAAAGACGACATTCACATGTAGCCCACTTCACTCAGCCCCTGTCGCGCTGACCAAACCCTCTTAACTCGATTACGCATAGGACACACGAGACTCACTCATGGATATCTAATGACCACTCCCCGTAGTCCACCACCAGAATGTCACCATTGTCACACAGTTCTTACTATTCATCAATTTTTTTGCATTTGTCCCATGTACGACCCTGAAAGACGGCGCTTCTTGCGACGCACCTCATTAAAAGACATCCTTTCTGACTCAGATTCATTCTCTTACATAGCCATCAGTCATTTCTTGAAAGCTCTAAATCTATATAATGACATTTGACCAGTGACCTATATGACTTGACTTACTAACTCCCCGTCGAACACTAGCTCTATGAGGGCTTAGGCCCAGAGGGCTAGTATAAAATAAATTCATCTTCAACAACAACAATCAAGTACCCGCGGTCAGCGTATTTGAAATCCCCGCCGCAGGGAGAAAGAGTCCTACATCATAAGTGCAATGCTAATTTTCTTATGGAATCGTCTTTATGATTGGGTACTCACTACGAAAAAACTTTGTAAAAAATAACAAATAAAAATTTTCTTAATAAAATTTTATAATAAGGCTTTCCATCATGTGGATGTCTTATGTGGATTCTAGCCCAGATGCTGCTCACCGAGCCGCCATACTTCCTTCGTCTCCCTGCGACCACCAAGGCCAGACGTGCCTGGCTGAGCTCCGCTTTATTCTTCTTTCGCTCAACTCTAGTGAGTCGTTTGCTCATTTGTATCTATCTGAGTTGTACTAGAATAGGTTTATATTAGTTAGATCAGGCAGCCCCATTGGCGTGTCAGCAGGAGAGTGTTAAAATAGGGTACTATTGTACAGGCGCCTTGTTTGCCCCCATTGGGCCCCACGCGTCGTGTTATGTTCTTGTTCGTTTTGTGCGCCTTAGTTGTTGCTCCATAGCTCTTAGTTAGGAGGCTACTTTAGACAAGATAATGCTTCTAGCCCGTCGCTATGAGGCAGTTGCATTTCATTGTTTTTTAGCAGACGCTCTGGTCTAAGAGTTGTCACACGTGGTGTGGAACTTTCTGGAGTCCGTGTCCGCTTGTCCCCTTTCCGGGTGCTGTCGCTTCGAGCTGCTATTATTTGGTGTTATTTATACTATTGTAGCCCTAAGATATATTTCTGGTTTTCTTGCTGTGCTTTGCATGTCTACCAGTGGTCAGGAGACGTCCAGTCTTTTGTGGGATTTTGGGGAGTCGGACTTCATTATGAAAGTCCGTTTCCTCAAAATTAGTTTGGTTTCCCTTCCGGCGGTCTCTCTGTGTATTGACGCCGCACCCTCGCTTTACAACGAGGCGGGTATGGCCAATCTTGTCCCACTGTGGTTTGTAGTACCACTTCACTTCCGGCGGAAGTACGTTTTCCTCTGTTAAGTGATCTCGGCCCGGCCGAGCGAACTCGCCCGGAACACTCTGCCCCTCACACAGCTTGACTTTTTAGCGCCCAGCGACACAGTCCAGTGAGCTTTGTCTATCTCGGAGGATGTCTCGGGATACGGCGATTATCTGACGGGGTTTTAGAGGCCAGTGACACAGTCACAGGTAAGCAGTTCTATAATGAAAACACTTTGAAGGTTGATTTTCATTCAGGTACGGCAGAAGGTCAGAGTAGCAGTTGAGGTACAACTGCCCTTCCGGCGTATTTGTAAGATATGATGTGTTACCTCTCGGTTTATCCTTATGAGCATTGATTCCTGGAAATTTTATTTTCCAGATCACAGCACATCAGGAGCAACACAGGGCAGCAGGCTACGGTGCAGAACCCGGCGGGGGGGGGGGGGGGGGGTGTTCTTTCTCATCATCATGCCTCACACTAACTTTTGTGCATCTCCCACTTGCTTCTTAACCCCAGTCATCGCACATAATTTTTGTATTAAGTGTGTAGAGTATCAAGACAAATCTAACTTCATCTGGAACTCTCAGATGTGCCCAACTTGTTCAGATCTGTGTGCCGACTGGTTTAGTAAACAAGACCTGGCGTGCCTAGTAGCACTGGTCGATATTAAGAACAGCTTCTCCGCCTATGCTAGGGGCGCGGCGAATAAAGAACTAGTTTGTGATGACTCAGACCTGTGTCAACACATTCTCATGTATTCAACCCCCCTTGATTGTTCATCCTCTAAGTCAGAGCTCCTAGATACTAAGTTATCTCGACTTCTTTCCGGCGATTTAATCCGTAGTAGTATTGAAGAGTCTCAAGGAGAAACCCCCCCCCCCCCCACCCCCCGGCCGCAATAAAATTACTCGTTCGGCTTCGCCAAGAGGTCACAAGAGAGCCAGATCGCCTAAACAACAGTCCCCACAATCTTCCAGGCCACCTACTAATTCCCCCAAGAGAAATAAAGTTGTTATGAGTACCACCCATTATGTCACGGCAGAAATTCATGCGAACGCCGACACGAAGGAGGCGGAGTCGCGGCACTGGTTAACACAACGGTCACCATCTCCCCCGCCGGTCCCAGAGGCGGCTGGTTCCGGGAACGGGATTGTCGGGAAGACGCCTCCTCCCCATACCGGTGCAGAAGGTTTAAGTATAGGCCTCTCAAAGAGCAAGTTAGTCTTTCCTCATGCTCCTCTCTTGTTACCAAGTCATGACCTAGGACTGTCGCATAAGAAGTTACTAAGTCATAAACTAATACTGTCCCCTAAGATATTAGAATCTAATACCCAGGTGCAGGCGGACAATGACCATGACACGGTGGTGAGCCCTCAGGTAAGTCAACAACTATAAATTTCCCAGACATACCCAGGGCACTATTCCCACAAACGACAGGTGGTTGAGAGCGAACCACAGACGTTTTCCTCGAGACAGCTAACTTTCGATGGTCAGCAGGTAGACACTAGAAAGGGGAGGTGACATAAAGTCCCGAAGCACAAAATCAGACTGATGTCCGAGCCAGTAGAGGTTCCGGAAACCCCGGAAGAAAGTGACGGAACCGAGATAACCCAAAGTCAAAAGAGGTCAGTAAGGAAACCTATGTCCGGGAGAAAATCTCATAATAAAAATATCACAGTTAAAGATCTTGATGACATATTTCATAGGATGCTAAAACACTGTCATGTACCTAAGAAAGCTCGGTTCACTCCCACAGATACACCAGAAGCTACCCCGACAGGTTTGGTGGTACGACCATTAAAGCCCGCCACACTAATCTTGCCGAAAGCGCCATGTTCCCCTAGCTTCACGTTCACGGGTCATCCGGTGAGTGGCATGCCAGTGCCCGCCATTTTTCCATCTCCCAATGTGTGTGGTATTACCTCAAGTTTTGTAGCACCCTCTCTAGACCAACAGTTACAAACCATTGCCTCAGTAACTACTATTCCAGAACCAGAGACCTGGTCTCCAGTTCAAGCTAAATTCCCCAGCGCGGCACGCAAAACCTTGTTGGGGGAGTATCCATCATTGACGATATGCCTATTAGTATAATAGCCTCCTTTCAAGCGCCCGCGGGCAGCCAGTTTGAAACTCCCGCCGCGGGGAAACGGAGTACTACACATCATAAGTGTAACGCAACTTCTCTTATGGAATCGTCTTATGATTGGGGTACACACTACGAAAAAACTTTGTAAAAAATAAAAGAGAAAAAATAAACTCAAAACTTGTTTTGCTATACCTTTCCATTGCGTGGATTTCTTGTGCGTGGCTTCTCGCCCAGACTGTGGCAACTGAGACGCCATATTTCCTTCTTCCCTTCCCCGCCACCATCCTAGTCGGACGTGCGTGCCTGTGCTCTGCCACATTCTTCATTCGCTCGCTTCTAGTGAGTCCTTGCTCATTTGTATTTATCTGAGTTGTATTGAACAGGTTTAGACTAGCTAGCACAGGCTGCCCCATTGGTATGCCCGCAGGGAAGTGTTAAAATAGGGTACTATTGTGCAGGCGCCTACAATCTTCAAGGATCAGCGCCGCATGTGTTTTTTGTTTATGCTTTCTGCGCCTTAGAATTGCTATCAGCTACTAGTTAGGTGGCTCATGTATCTGCAGCAATAGGCTTCTGACCATCTATATGAGGCAGTTGCTTTTTTATTATTGTAGCAGACGCCCTGGTCTAAGAGTTGTCACACGTGGTGTGGGACTTTCCATGGTTCGAGCCTGCTTTGCCCCTCTCGTGGGGCCCCCACGCCAGTTGCCGCAGCAGTGTCTTCAGGAGGTAAGGTAAACTACAAGGTGTATGATTATTACAAGCCTCGTGGCCAGCCTCATTAGGGGTCTCCGTAGGGTATAGGGGTTGATATTATCAATAAATATTATAATTGTACTATCATAACCTTAAGATATTTCCCTCGTTTATATGTGTTTATATATTTAACTTGTAAACAGGGAGTCAGGAGATGTCCTGATGGTGGTGTAGGGGTTGTTTTGGGGGGTCTGACTTTCACATATAAGTCGACCCTTCCAATGTTTTTGGCTCGTTGCCTTCCGGCGATCTTTCTACGTACTGACGCCTAACATCGCCTCGCAGGCGAAAGGATGGAGCCAAATAATCCCGGCGTGGTGTGCAGTACCACGAACCTCCCGGCGTAAAGGCAAAATTCCTAAAGGAGCAATCTCGGCCCGCCGAGCGAACTCGCCCAAACGATAGCCTAGCACGGCATGACTTTCCACGCCCGGCTCAAACAGTCTAGTGTACTTTCCTCGCCCAGCGCAAACAGTCTAGTGGGGTTATTTCTATCTAGACCATAGTCAACAGATAGTTATTACGGATTAATTGGGCCAGTGGCACTTTGTCACAGGTAAGCAGTTCAAGAGGAAATTAAGTTTTCCTAAGACAAGTCAAGCGGAAGGTTAGAATAGCAGTGCGCTATAGCTAATTTTCCGGCGGAATTGAAGGATAGGATGTTTTAACACCTCTCAGATTATCCTTATGAGCATTGATTCCTGGAAATGTTTATTTCCAGATTTCGTCACTCTAGTAGCAGCTCAGGCAGCAGGTGAGGGAGCCGATCATGGCGTTTTTTTTTTAGCTCCACCATGCCTCTGTTTACTCTGTGCGCTACATCTAACTGTCCACTTCTCCCGGTTTTTGCCCATAAACATTGCATCAGATGTGTAAAGTGCCTCGACAGATCTAGAGGACTTTGGATATTGAAGAAATGCGCCGTTTGCTCAGAACTCCGGTCAAACGTGTTTGAGAAAAAGGAACATTCGTGCCTGGTAGCCCTTCAGGAGATTAAAACTATCTTTAATGTCTATGCAAAAGATGTGGCCCATAAGGCATTAATTTGTGATGACGAAGCACTGTGGGAACACTTAGTGATTTAATCTCCAGTGTTGTTGTTGTTGTTGTTCCCCAAGCTGCCTGGCCGAATAGCCCCAAGGCCCCGGGCAAGGCCAAGGCCATAACTGAGTGCCCCCACAAAACCCTCCCTGCCGACCACAATAAAGCCTGGGTGACCGAAGCCACTCCATGGCGGGGAGCTGAGGAGGGTGCAGAAACGCCCGGGAAACCAAAGCCCCACCCAGGGCCCTGTGCCCCTCAGCAATTATGAAGAGAAAGTTGAGGGGCAAAGGAAAAATCTCCAGTGTTAAAAGCAACGTCAGCTAGGTCGACTCCCAAATCGAAAACTAAAACTAAAGCTTTGTCTAAGAAATTAGTTAGTAGCGAGAGTAGCGACAGCGACGAGGCAACCCCCCCCCGTCGACCGCCGCAAACGAGGACGATCTCCTTCGCCGAGGACCAAGTCGAGGTCCCGGTCGAGATCGCCTCGTAGACGAGATCGCCAGTCTTCAGTTGAATCAACGGCGAAATCTAGTAAAAGAAGGCGGGAAGACTCTGTGACATCGACCCCGAAATCAGTGAGTGGACATAAAAGTTCCAGCAAGGATGAGACCCTGTCGTGGTGCCAGCCTACGGCCGCTCCGCGGCCACTTTCCTCCGCCTTTGCCTCCGTGTCTGTCCAATCAGGAAACTCGGAGGCGGGGACTGAGGAGACTGAGTCAAATCCCAGGGAAGAGCTTAAAGACACAATTAGTGAACCACAAAATACAATCTTTGCTATGCCTAAGGTAAATCTTGCCGCACCACGTACGGGACCACCGATAGTGTCACAACGGGTGCTGGCGGAACAATACACACCATGTACCGTACAGCATTATGACAATTCTCAGGCTAGTATTATACCGGACTCCCAACCTCCCGCCGTGCTTAACAGAAGTGTTTGGAGACAGTCAGAGCTACCACAAGCACAGACTAGGTTTCAGGGCCAAGACAGACAGAAAGGTAATGATAATATTCCCTCCTCAGTCCCGGACTTAGTGTGGCCTTTTAATGAGCCGGTAGTTATACAAAGGCAGGAAACGCCGGAGGTTGAGGAAGCACCGGAGGTTGTGGAAGTCCCGGAGGATTTAGAAGACCTTGAAATATTCTCAGGACAACCAGTGAACGAGGAAGGCTCTGAGGCGGGTTTAGTTTTCTCGGGGATCTCAGATTAAATATGTGACTACAGATGACCTTAATGATATCTTGCATAAAGTAATGAGACAATATCATATCCCTAGTTCTCAGGTCCCTCCCACTACGGCACCAGTAGCTCCCTCGATTGAATCGACAGTGAGGCCATTGCAACCTACCAGTTTTCAACCTCCCAATACTGCCATGCCCCCTCTTAACGTCAATCAAACGACCACCACGGCGAGTGACACAACAATGTCCGCCGCCTTGACAACTACAAATGTCCGACTTATCACGGATATTACACCTCCTCCCCTAGACAAAATTTCACATAGAAAAGGCCCTATGCCACTTCTATACGGGCCTGACTGTTCATGGGTTCAGGCTATAGCCAAGAACGTTAACATGGCACAGACGACAATATCAGGGGAGATTCCGGTCCCGAGCGATTG
The DNA here is from genome assembly GCA_032716605.1 of Paralithodes platypus. Lineage (NCBI taxonomy): Eukaryota > Metazoa > Arthropoda > Malacostraca > Decapoda > Lithodidae > Paralithodes > Paralithodes platypus. The sequence continues at coordinate 2,487,495 of CM064547.1, read as the reverse complement.
GATCATAGAGGTCAGCAAAAGCAAGAAATTGAGGGCAAAGGATATGCAAGGTAGGCTGTTGGATGTTACTATTAAGGCTATACCCAATGTCTATAACCCTGATTTCTTCGTGTATTCGTCAACTCCGGCTTTGCCCCCTGCCTCATCTGCAAGACTTTTTGCCGACTGGACAAAAGCCGACGGCGTCAACGATATAAAAGCTCCGAACGCATTAACGCCGGAATTGGATACAATTCCGGCGCTAGATCAAACACACAGTCCAGTCTTGCAGGTAGGGCAGGTAGGTGTGGGTCCGTGGGGGGACTGGGAAGCTGAGGCACAACAGTTTGCAGCTACCATTACAACTAAATCCTCCCACCAAATTCCTCAGGAAACCCACTCTTGGTTCTCACTCCTCATAAATAAGGCGGGAGGGGTGTCCCAAGCTCTCTTTGATTTTCTTTCGGCCCCCAAACTTGCTCTCTATGAGTTAAGGGAACCTTTCTTTACTCCTCCCCCAGCTCACTTGGATAGAGATTTCAAACTAAGAAACGAAGCCTATAGACTTTTTTCCCAATATATTGTAAGTCTGTTCACCTCTGTTCACCTCTGGGGGGTGGAAGTGGAGTGGTTGCATTGAGGCAGTTGGACAAAATTCAAAATAAAGCTATTAGATTAATCAATAACCCTGCAATCACACAGGACCTTCCTACATTAGCCATACGAAGAAACGTTGCATCCCTTGCATTATTCTACAGATATTTTCACAGCAATTGTTCCGAGGAACTTGCTTCAATTGTGCCGCCTCTCCACATCTTTCCCCGTAGAACTAGGGCAGCTGAGAGCGCCCATGAATTTACACTTTCTCCTCCACAATGCAGAACTTCTGCTTATCAGAATTCATTTATCCCCAGAGCTACTACTCTTTGGAATTCACTTCCCTCGAATTGCTTTCCACAAACTTACAATCAACAAATGTTTAAATCCAGTTGTTACAAACATTTTATGAATGGAGGATGCCTTTAGGCACATGGACCTTTTTGTTTTATCTGTGTTTTTCCTTCCTCCGTTCATTGTCTCTTAAAAAAAAAAAAAAAAAAAAAAAAAGTCGCCAAATAGCCCAGTCCCTCACACGGACTATTTCAGCTATTGAAAATCAAAATGTAATACAAGCTACGGAGTTGTCACGGCGGCTGCTCTTACAAAATTCAATCCAGTCTCTAGGTGACATCAGAATAGCCTTACTGGAGGCTGTTCGAGCACGCCAAGACTTGAGGGTTTTTATGGTGAAGAAATTACCGGAAGACATTGGTCGCCGGGTGACTCTTTCCCCTGTTTTGACTGCCTCTCTATTAAATTTAGACACATGGAGAGCAGTGTACAATTTGGTAGGCAGCTTGCCGCAGAGTACCTCCCAGCCTAAGAAGGACTCGTTCAGGAAACCATACTCCAAACAAAAGACTGGAGGTAAGCCTTATGCTAACAATGCTAAGCAGTCCTTTCAGGACTCCCGGCCTTCCCCACAGCAGGGAGGCACTCGGCAAAAGCAGAAACAAGGTAAGCCTCACGGTAAGTGGAACAAGAATAAGTCACAACATAAGCCAAATCAGGGAACGACATCTGCCAAACCTAACCAGCCGTCTATCTCTACCCCAGCACCCACAAAAAACTAGTCAATCAAACTCTCTCCCGGGGCCTCTCGCAAGCGAGTTGGATTCGAGGGTAGTTCTGCCGGACAAACCCAGTCTAGTGACTGGGTCATTTCAAGCATGTCACAGGGCCTGGCCCCGGCGAACATGGGTGCGGACAGTGGCACGCAAGGGAATCACTTGGCGGTGGCTCCGGCGACCTCGTTTACGTCAATCTCTAGAAGTCAACCATGTTTCTTTAGAGGTGGAGTCACTAGTCCAGGAAATGATCACCAAGCATGTCATTGTCCCGGTAGATCCAACTTGCCATATTTTCACGTCCAGACTATTTCTTGTGCCAAAGAGGGACAGTGTGCAGATGCGACCAGTAGTAGATCTCTCGTGTCTGAACACTTACATTCACAATTCAATCTTTAGGATACTCACAGTGAATCAAATCAGACTCACCCTCCCGCCGCTAGGCTGGATGTGTTCACTAGACCTGACCGACGCCTATTGGCATGTCCCGATAAACAGAAGGTTTACAAAATTCCTTGCCTTGAGGATGAAGCAAGAGACTTATGTCTTTCAGAGAATGCCTTTCGGTTTAAATTTGGCACCAAGAATATTCACAAAATTAATCCGGCAGGCACTTATGCCAATGTTGGCTCAGGGGATCAAGGTGTTATGGTACCTAGACGACTGGCTAGTAGTAGCGGAGTCAGTGAGTTTATGCCGTATCCATGTCAATCAAGTAATAAATCATGTATAAACCTTAGGGCTCAAGGTCAACCTGGTAAAGTCAAACCTTGTTCCCACACAGGTAATTCAGTGGATAGGGCTGGTCTGGGACACAGCCAACCTTACTCTCAGTCAGAGTGTGGACAATCGAGACAGATTTCGCAGGAAATTGTTCGCGTTTCTCCACAGTCTGAACACAATGAGGAAGACATGGGAGTCCCTGGTCGGTTCTCTCAACTGGATTCAACTAACTGTAAAGTTGGGCCAGTTGAAAGTAAAGAGATTAATCGTGGAAGGCAACAAATGTTTCCCACTCTTACCGGAGGGAAAATTATGGCTTATCCCCCCATTAATTCACAACTTACTGTCGGTCTGGGCAAGGAAGGAAACATTGCACTCAATAATGACGTGGGTTTCTCCCCCACCTAAGGTATGGGTAGACACGGATGCTTCAGGGACAATAGGCTGGGGATATCAGTCGAATCTAGGCCACCAAGGTCAAGGTCTATGGTCCAAAGACGAGAACTTTCATATCAACAAACAAGAACTTTTAGTCCCTTTGTTTTTCCTCCTAAATCACGGCTCTTCTTAACAGGGAAAGTCAATAGCCTTTCGGATGGACAACTTGAATGCAGTCCACTGCATTCAAAAGCAAGGGTCAACGAGGTCTCGCAAGTTGCTGGAATTGTCAGAAGAGATTTTTGCTCCAGCCGAAACGTTGAGCATACATCTTCATGCATCTTACCTCCCAGGTGTAGCGAACGTCTGGGCAGACGCCCTGTCCCGGAGACAGAGCACAGTAGTATAATGGGCGCTCAAGCAAAACATCTTCAACAAGATGATTGCAGAGCCATACCATCCACAAGTGGATCTATTTGTGTCCGAGGGATAACAACAGACTCCCTCTCTATCTATCCCGCCGGAAAATAACCGCGGCGGGGGTCCAAACGCATTGTCGGAGGACTGGAACAAATGGAATTCAATCTTATCTTTTTCCGCCTCCAGACGCTTCACTCATGTGTCAAGTAGTTCACAAACTACGGGGTTACCGGGGCTTAGTCTCGATGATCGCGCCACTTTGGCCGGCCCAGGTGTGGTACCACCAGTTGAAAATGTGGTGCGAGAACCCGGTGTCACTCCTGGTCTCGTACTTCCACTTGCAGACAATTGGCAACCTAGAGACCTCGCTGACTTTTGCCTTATGGACATTCAAAATGCCAAATGGCTAGCTCAGTACGGGGAGAGCCTGACTAATAAATTTCTTAATCAGTATACTATGTCTACCAGGCGACAATATCAATCTCATTGGAAATCATTTACAACCTGGATAGTAGAAACGGCGCAATCAGACTCATCAGTTGCTTTGGTCTTTAACCCTTCTGGCCCGGGCAGCATTATATAAGGACACCGCGGCAGATGGGCAGGAGCCCGGGTGTCCCCTTGTAATCCCTAAGCTTGAAAGATTATTAAGCTTGTTTTGAAAGCCGCGCGTCCGACGTATGTAAACACAGCTGGTCGGAGGCGATGCACGCACCTCTGAAACCAAGCAGATGTCGGAGCTTTGTTGTTGTGTGGTGTGCTAAGACAGATTTAGTGTTAAAAAGTGTGTCAAATTGCTAACATCGCCTCGAAACTCTCTCCACGGAAATCGTGATCACAACTGAACCAGTTGACTTACAGAGCTCTACTCAACGCCAGTCTACAGGTACGAAACACATCTACGCTTGGAGATGCGTGGGAATGCGGTAGCAGTTAAAATAACAAAGATATGGTAGCCTAGGCGTAGACATTTTTCGGTCAGATCGCCCGGATCTCAGCAACGTCCTTAGGAGGGTGAGCCCGGGCCACGAGGGTTAAATATTTAGATTATTTGTTTGAGCAAAATCGACTTTTTGTAGTTACACAAAAGAATCACTTATCTGCCATTTGAAACCCCTTTTACGACCTTACCGATCTAACCATACCGCAGGAGGAGGAGAAAGGGTTCATGAGAGCATGTTTCAAACTACGCTCACCATCACGGCAGCTCATGCCTACCTGGTCGCTGGACAAAGCTTTATCTTTGCTTCATTCGCGCAAATATAATAATGCGCCACACTTTGAATCATTACTAAAGAAGGCTGTGTTCCTTATGGCTTTGGCGACAGGAAACAGGGTATCTGAGCTGGCGGTGATGAGCAACGAACCTAATTGCTTCAGGTTTGGGAGATTGAATGAGCATTTACAGATCGCTCCATCTCCCACGTTCGTAGCAAAGAATGAACACTGTGATCATGTATTTTCAGAATTTACGGTACTGGCACTTAAACGCGGACATACACATCACATTTTGTGCCCGGTGCAGGCTTTAATAAAGTTTATGAGGGTAGCAAAACCTCAACAACCAGGAGCCTTATGGGTCACCAACACAGGTACTCGCGTCACAAGAAGAAGATTGGCCTCATTACTCGTAGAAGTCATTAGGGAAAGTAATCCCAGTGTAGTGGGCAGAGCCCATGACATCAGAAAGTGGGCTGTCTCTCTTAGATTCTTACAAAATTATTCGATTGATGACATAGCTAACACTAATTTGTGGGCTTCAAATCATACATTCCTGATGCGATACCTGTCGATGGCCCTGGATAAACCAAAGCTAGCATGTGTAGCTTTACGACAGAGGGTCTCATGAGTCATTGTGCTATTATTTATTAACTCCCTCAGACATATATGACGCGATCGCGTCATATGGACTAGTGAACCAAAAACTCATATGACGCGATCGCGTCATATGGACTTATCTCAATGCCTCTATAATAAGTTATATGACGCACTAGCGTCATATGGAGCTCAGTAAGTCCGATAAGTTAGCTTACGATAAAACCGTTGGTGGCAACCTCAGCCACCTCCGATAATTATAACGGCCGCAGTGTTGTTGTGAGTGTAGTGCGAGGCAGTGGCAATGATCCCGGGGCTCCCGCCTCCTCGGACTTATTGGAATATTATATGTCTGAAGGAGTTAAGTTGCAGGTAAGCCCCAAGACCCTGAGAGCCCCTCCGCCGGAGGATGTGATAAGTTCACGAGCTGTGATACTTTATAAGTTGAGCTGGTTTTACAGCTCTAAAATATTTTCTATGTAAAGATACCTATAATAGTTGGAACTATACAGTATAGTCAATATGTACAAATTATATAACATGTACAAATAAGTTTAAGGACAAAAGATAGGTTGATCAGGAATAGTTTTTTGTTCCCTGACAACAAGTTATGAATCTCGAGATGAGAATCAAATTTATGAATCTCGAGATGAGAATCTTATCATATATATAAAGCAGATCTTCTTTGAAGTAACGCACTGCTTTCTATCCTTTTATATTTTTTATAGATTGTATGTAAACAATAAAGAACTCAAATTTGCTATGCGATTCTTTGTCTCTACCTATGGTATTGCTAGTGGTTTGATATTATTACGAATGTCCCCGTCCAGTCTTGAGATATCAGGCATATCGTCAATGATGGAGGGGCCACTAATAAATTATAGGTTTGATCCCCGGAGGGGAGAAGAGAAAATCTAATATTTAGTAGTGGCCCCGAAATCATTGACGATGTAGGGCCCTCCCAATCATCCCCTTCCCATTCGTTTGATGTCTTGAGTTTAATTTTAATATATCGGTGAAGAAGGAAATATGGCGTCTCAGTTGCCACAGTCTGGGCGAGAAGCCACGCACAAGAAATCCACGAAATGGAAAGCTATAGCAAAGCAAGTTTTGAGTTTATGTTTTCTCTTTTATTTTTTACGAAGTTTTTTCGTAGTGTGTACCCTAATCATAAGACGATTCCATAAGAGAAGTTGCGTTACACTTATGATGTGTAGTACTCCATTTCCCCGCGGCAGGAGTTTCAAACTGGCTGCCCGCGGGCGCTTGAAAGGAGGCTATTATACTAATAGGCATATCGTCAATGATTTCGGGGCCACTACTAAATATTAGGTTTTCTCTTCTCCCCTCCGGGGATCAAACCTATATTCCAGTCCCTAGTGAGTGGACCATTGAGGTAAACAGGAGTAAGGAATTTAGAGCAAAAGATGAACAGGGTAATATATTACAGGTTCCAATCAAAGCGGTACCAGATGTGGGTTATTATGAGTACTTTGCATACAAGCCTTCAGAGTCAGTACCACCTCCCCCTTCGTTACTAAATTGCCCCGATTGTGCCCGGCCTTATGGCTTACAAGGTGATCAATCCCATGTCAAGCAAGTACCGTAGTTGGTTACAACCCCGGCGTGACAGACGTGTAAATGTCCAGGGTTTATTTTGGGGCAGGTCGGTTTTGGTCCATGGGTGGCCTGGGACGTAGAGGCACAGCAATTTGCGATATCAGTAATTCACAACCCTTACTTCCCATTCCCCTTTCCAGCCCAGTTAGGTTCACTCTGATGAATAAACAGGCAGGTAAGGTCCCAGCTTCCCTTTTTGAATTCCTGATGTCTCCTCAATTGTCACAAAAGGACTTCCAGGACCAGTTCAATATTCCTCCCCTCGGCGAGCTTGATAGGGACTTTAAATTACGTAATCAAGCTTTTCGGTTATTTGCTCAGTTCTTGCTGAACCGCCAAACAGCCCAGGCCATCTCGAGACCGGTAGACTCTAAGGCTATAATTATAATCAAACACTAGATGAGACCATAGACTTATTTCAATGCATGGTCTTACCACATCCAGTGCGCTCTTTAGATGACATACGGAGAGCATTATTGGAGGCGGTACGTGCACGTCAGCACCTGAGAATGTTTATGGTAAGAGGTTTACCGGCAGGTGTTTGCCGCCGGGTCCTCAGATCTCCGGTGCTGACGGCTTCGGTACTAAGTCCAGAGACAAAGCAGGCTCTTTACTATTTGCGCAACAACTTACAGCCACCTCCTTAAATTCTGACAATGTAAGCTCAATTAGATGAAACACGTCAGTACAACAAGTGAGGGTTAGCCAAGCAATAGTCAGTCGTCTAACCATCCCGATAAAACCTAATAATTGTTTTACCACTCCCTCTCTCCCGGGGCCCATCGCGGGCGAGTGGATCCGAGGGGACACCTACCGGACACAATCAGTTATACTGGTAAAGTCAGGCGGGTATGGGCGGTGGTTCCGAAAACCAAGGGCATAGTGGAGGACATTAAATCACAGGACGTAGAGGTGCTCCGGCTACCTCATTACTCCCTACCATCTCTTGACCTTTCTGAAGAACGGAGTCCCTCAACTCAGAACGATCCTCAGAGCAAGGTTTGCATAACTCCACTGTGCCCTGTTTTCTGTGGATCACAACGGGTTACACCGCAGTTCTATAATAATAATAATAGTTCTTAAAGCTAGCGCATGCGCCAGCTAAGGATAACCCAATAAGGCCGATTAGGCGTATTTCCATTGGGGTCCTATACTATTACCTCATCCCCTTGCTCATGAGGGACGGTAACGACTCAGTGCTTGTGAAAAACCTTTAATGCACCGAGCGTGGGCGCGATCCTGGGCTTTCTGGGTGGAAGTCCAAGACGCTAGTCACTACACCAGCGAGCCGCTGTTCAGTGTTCAGTGTTCAGTGTAGCTCTAGCCCACAACAGTAACAATACAATGGGCCCTTTCAACAATATGCGTCCATTAGGATGACACCACGAAAGTAGTAGCCCCATACCTGCGCCGCCAGATTGGAAGCCATAGGTAAGGCAACAAAGCGCAGAAGGGCCGGCACACAAAGGTTTCTAAACAACTTCTGGTGCGGCGGGTCTAGGCCAGGTTACCGGGGGTATCATTTATCTATGGGAAAGAGACACAACAGTTTCAATACTTAAGCCTTAGTTCGGTCCAATTTTCACTTCAAGAAAAGAAGTTTCAAAATTCTGGAGAGGGAACGGTAGACAACTGGCTGTTGGTTGGCACAAGTGAAAGAGTTAAGAGTTATGACATAAGTTAAGGAGTAAGGTGGAATTTTCATGACAATTGTAATTCTTTATGTCACTATAACCAGGTTCCAAGGTCAACAAGGCAGAATGAGCGTCTGAATATACCAAGTTGTTTTTGCCGCCGAGATTTAATCTTTCCCCGCCGGGTGGTATAAACTCAGGTGGGAAAAGTTACACATGAAAGTTGCACTCATGAACCGATCTCCCCACCGGATGTAGTGAAAATACATTACGACTTCACGAGACACAAAAAACCTAAGTTCATAAACCAGAGCCGGCGGAGTTAGACGAGAAAGGAAGGCTCCCAAAATAGTTATCAGTCACGGCCTCCCAACCAATTGGGCATACCATCACGGTGGAGTTAAAAGTAACAGACCACTCATAGGTGGTAGACTTAAAACACGCACATGGCAACGGGGTCCCTCAATCTATTGGTTTAATAATTACGGTACATATGCCGTACGCTGACGGGAAAAGGCTAGGTTTCTTCCCCGTTAAAGTCTCAAACATGGGGTACAAAATATCGTTAGATACTTCTCACTCACCCTACCACCTTTAAAAAGGACTCCCCATTTAGGCCCCTAAAAGGGAAGGGAAGGGTCATAGACCCACCAGTATACCCTAATAGACGCCGGAGGGATACCTGACAAAAAACTGTTTTAACACCCCTCGCCAATTAACAAAGGGCACCAGACGAGGGGTTCCATGAAGGTCCTGTTTTGATCAGTCCCGACGCTCCCCTCAAACAACAATTAGGGGATAATAACCTTGCGAGGGTTAGACAACTCAGGCGGTAGAACGAACAACCGGAGTGAGCTCCGCTTTAAACATTCACGGTCCATTTAGACATTGAAACCCTGCCACCAGAGGCGACTCCCTAGATCCTTCCTTGAATGCCGGCCGAAAACAATACCAAAGATCATTACTTTCATTACCGGCTTACCAGGCGATAGGTTTGACCTTCCGATAACTTAATATATCGAACAGGGCCGAAAAAGACTTGCAGTTTTCTAAAAGAAAATATGCGGATAAGTTAGGGAGGAGAGAGGAATTCGCACTTGGTAGGGCCCCACACCTACCTTTAGGACATCACTGAACCCCTCCCACGCCATTTGTTGGTTTATCAGGTCTGCAAATACCGCCGGGGCGTCGGAACCATGGGTTCATGAGTGCAAGTTTTACGAGTTTATATCCGACCTGAGGATATCACACTTATACAACTCAATAACCATAAGATAATGAGGGCAAGTTTTCTTGCTGGGTTCCTGTTTGACAGTAGCTTAGTCAGAAGGTGACTACACAGCTCTCAGGTCACCTCAGGTAACACAGGTGGTATTTAGAGTTATTGGTTAAAGGCAGTTACAACGATTGGTCACTGCTCACCTTCTCACTGAGCTACAGGTTGCAGGAGACCACAAATACCTTCTAGAGGCGGACGCCAGTATGAAGTAATGTAGAAACAAGGTGGAACCCAATCTCCCACTATTAAATTTGATACGACTCCGGCGCTCTCAAAATGTGTATGCCTGGGTCCAGCACTGTTCAGACCTAAGGATTCTTTGGCTCCAGCCAAAGAGCAAAAGGATCCTTCGTTTATGTTCACAAGGCTTCTCCGCAGAAGGAGGGTGGTGCTTCTCAAACTGAGGACTTCATGTCAAAGATTATTGGAGGCACAGCCCATACACCAACGTCAAGGTCATAGTAAAGTAGGCTAACACTTAGAAAGGCCATCCCCTTCTCCGGTCCGCCGGGTGAGAAGCCCCACCCGTTTTTCTGGGTGAACAGTCTGCAGTTAGGACAGTAGAAAACCATAACAGCTACCTTATGTCCGTTCGGCGGTGGGTCTACGGGGTCGAGACCTATTGAAGCTGCGCCTTCAGGTTAAAGAAAAAGGGGGGGGGGGGGAGTTCCGGGTAGTGTAAAGACATTTTATTTTAAGTTTTATGAATATTTATCATACAGTAGTTGCAACTATAGATTATTTATAACATACGGCACAGAATAGGACAGGTGCACATAAGCTAGGGGTCACATCAGTCGATCAGTTAGATCGAGAAGTGCCCGCAGCCCTATTGATAGTCCATAATGCCGAAAGCAGGGCCTGTGATACTGTTTAGTCAAGCTGGTCCCCCAGTTCACGAAATTATTTTAGAAATAAGATAACTATCGAAGTGATAATTAAGATATAGAAAATGTACACAGAATCTCATTTGTACAAAGTTATTGTAAGGCCATAAAACATACTGATATCATATTATGTGCCTGAAACTTCAACCTTTTGAATCTCAATGTGATATTCTTTTCGATGTACCTGCATGGTCATGTAAGCAGACTTTCTTTGAAGTAACGCACTGCTATCTTTCCCATTTTACTTGTTATTCTATGTAAACAATAAAATACTTATTTTGTTATAGGATTCTTTTTCTCTACCTATAGGTAGGCCCTATTTGTTAGTGGTGATAATATCAGGAATGTCCTCCTCCAGTCTTGAGATATCAGGCATATCGTCAATGAGGGAGGGGCCACTAATAAATTATAGGTTTGATCCCCGGAGGGGAGAAGAGAAAACCTAATATTTAGTAGTGGCCCCGAAATCATTGACGATGTAGATCATTGACGATGTATGGCCCTTCCCATTCGTTGATGTCTTAAGTTTAGTCTCGATATGACATTTGAAGGAAGTATCGCGGATCGGTGAGCAGCGTCTGGGCTAGAATCCACATAAGACATCAACGTGATGGAAAGCCTTATTATAACAATTATTAAGTAAATTTTTATTTTTTATGAAGTTTTTTCGTAGTGAGTACCCAATCATAAAGACGATTCCATAAGAGAATTAGCGTTGCACTTATGAAATAGGACTCCTTCTCCCTGCGGCGGGGATTTCAAATACGCTGACCGCGGGTACTTGAATGAGGACTATTATACTAATAGGCATATCGTCAATGATTTCAGGGCCACTACTAACTATTAGGTATTCTCTTCTCCCCTCCGGGGATCAAAACTATACTTTGTCAGTCAGACTGAGTGTATCGTCTCACCCCCGGCCATGACATTGACACGCACACACACATATATAGAGCAAATATTGATCGCCTGACCTATACATACACACACATATACACATGCACGCACATTCAAGCACGAACCTAAAAAGTTTTCATTGTTTTTGAGTTGCTCACATATCTACCAGACTACCCAGAAAGTTACAGTTTTACCATTTTCAAGCTGAATGAAGGTACACGTTCATGATATTTGGTTGGTTATTGAACGTTTATAATTTACAGTACCAATGAGGTTAATACTTGTATATTTTTGTTTGTGCTTTTGTGATTTAAACACTTCTGCATCTCCTTAGGGTTTTGTGATAAAAAGGAGACGCATGTCTTATTTGTCTTCCCACTTTTAAATAAGAACAGGTAGGGTAAAAAATTTGTGTTGATGTTTTTTTTAAATATAAACATTTTACTATATATCCCCCCTACTCTCAGTTTCCAATCTGTTATAGGCTGACAGAAGCAACTCGACAACAAAAATAAGTACCCATTTTTGCGTCTGCATTGGGCATCGTACCCTAGTTGTTTTTATTCCCCAGGCTGTCTAACCGAACAGCCCCAAGGTCTCTAGCAAGGACAAGGCCATAACCGAGTGCCCCCACAGAATCCTGCCTGCTTACCACTAAGAAAGCCCAGGTGACCAAAGCCGCTCCCAGGCGAGGAGCTGAGGACTCGAGGAGGGTGCAGAAATGCCCGGGACACAAAAGCCCCACCTAAGGCCCTGTGCCCATCAGCAATTATGAAGGGATCGCTGAGGGGCAAAGGGAAAATGTGACGCTTTGGCTCCCAGTCTGCCAACCTCGAGATTGGCAGTATGGAGGTCAATCCACGGAAGAGACCACAATTGAGACATAGAAATATATATAAGGAAAAGGAACAGTCAGAGTAAGCTATGGATATGGCAGAGAACGCTCAACTCTCACTCTGATAGACCAGCCCATCACCACTATATAGCATAGTATTATAATGTAATATGAGATAAGGGCGAGGGAGTGCGATCGTGGTCCCGGACCCTAAAAATAGGAGATTTAAATGTGCATGGATGTGGGACGAATGAGAGGCGAAAGGACATACAAAGATTATTTGAAAGAAAAAAGTATGATGTGCTTGCGCTGAATGAAACAAAGATGAAAGGAGAGGGTGAAGTGGATTTTTGAAATGTGAAAGGTAAAAAGTCTGGAGTAGATGAGGGAGTCAATGCAAAAAAGGGAGTGGCTATTATTGTGAAGGAGAAGTTGAAAGAGTTTATAAATTAGTGGAGAGAGGTGTAATCAAGGCTGACGTGGGTGCAAATGCAGTTTACTGGTGGAAGGGTTTTTTGTGAGCATATGGGCCAGGAAGTGAAAAGACGACAAAGGAGGTTGAGGGTTCTTGGGAAGATAAGAGGAATTGTCTACAAAGGTTTGAGGAAAATGAAAATATGGTAGTTTTTTATGAGATCTGAATGATAGGGTAGGAAATGAACCTGTTGAGGTAGCTTTGGTGTGGATGGTGTTGTTGTTGTTGTTGTTGTTCCCTAAGCTGCCTGGCCGAACAGCCCCGAGCCCCTGAGGAAGGCCATGGCCACGATCGGGCTTTCCCACAGAGCTCTCATTGAGTGTAGATTGTGTTGTTGGCGTAAGTGGTTGTGTGAAATGCAGTCTTCTATGATGTGTTTAATGGTATGGGGTGCTGTGTTACATCCCGGGCAGGCGTCGACAACGGAGTCATCCAGTCTCTTCTGATAGCTCAGGAGAGCTGGATGGTGTCCGCATCTCAGCCTGGCCAGGTGGACTCTGTCCTCGCGAGGAAGGGAGGATTCGGAAGGATGGATTTCGGGAGGTCGTGCATGCAGCTGCTTGTTGTCTATGAGTGATTGGATGGGGCGAGAGATACGAGTATGGATGTGCTTCTGGAAGCTGGTTTGGGGTGGACAGGAAGGGAGAGATGACAGTATTTGTGTGTGATACCGTGTGGTGGGTGTTATTTTGATATTCCCTTGTATCTGAGGTTGTGCTGCCATGTAGTGTAGTGGGTGGTGTAAACGAGAGTGGAGAAAGATTAATTAATGTATACAGAGAGTGTAGAATGAGTGAAGGACTGAAGGAAATACTTTCTTAAAAATAAAAACGTTAACACAAGTACACATGTCATTGACTTGTGAGGGGAGAGATTGTAGAGAGGGCATTATTTGCCGCGTTAATGGATTGTGTGTTGGTGGCAAGGGAAAGATTGTGTAGACTGCTGAATGTGAATGTTCCGAAATGTATGTTTGATCATTACCTGGTGGAGGGAAAGCTGAGAGTGAGGTGTTACAGGAGAATGCGAAATAAGCGTGAAGTAAGAGAGGTAATAAAAATGAGTGAGATAGAGAAAAGTACAAAAGAGAGGAAGTATAAGGAAAGACTAAATGACAAGTGGATGGAAGAGAGATTTTGAGGATGAATGGAAACAGTTTAAGTAAAGAGTGAAAGGAAGTGCAGATGAAGTATGTGGTAAAAGGAAAGTAGGTGGCAGAGGTATCAGGAAAGGAAGCGAGTCCATGGTGGAAGAATACGATGAGACAGTCAGTTGAGGAAAAGAGACAGTGGTTTTACAGGATGGGAGAGGTACAAGGAGAAAAGCAGCAAAATGGAAGATTAGAGAAGCAAAGAAAAGTACAAATGGAAGGTGGGGTCAAAGATTGAGTGACAATTTTGAGGAATGAAAGATGTTCTGGAAGTAGGTAAATAGAGTAAGGAAAGGAGAACAAAAGAGGGAAGAGTCAGTGAAAGATGCAAATGGAGAGTTATTAGTGGAAGGCGTGCACGTGAGGAAAAGAGATGTTGAGTATTTTGAATCTGCTAAATGTAAGATATGGAAGAGAGGCAGTGATTGAAGCAGTGGTTGATGGAGATGGGTTACCCTCTAACCCTTGACCAGTGCGGACGTCCCCAGTGACCGCTAGTGTACCTGTTTACCCTTAGTGAGGTCCTAGTGAACTTTCTTAGTGATGGCTGGTGTTGATGAGTCTGTTGTCTCCTCCCATACTCTCCAGCTTTGTCTTGCTTTGCAAGAAAGACTGGAGAATGTGGAGCAGGAGATTCAGTGTCTCAGAGATGAAAATTTGGCCTTGAGACTAGCTATGGCGGAGAAGAAGTGTGAGGCTACCGGAAGTGTTCCCAGGGATCGTGAAGCCCCCTGGAAAGTAGTGTCTACAAGTGCAACGGCCTGCAAGCTGAAAAGGCAACCACTCAAGACCCACAACAACTTCAGCACCTTGGCTGATGAGAGTGATGGCGAGGAAGTGGCGATCATCGAGGCAGTGAGAGGGGAGGGGGGCGAGTCTGCTGCTGTTGCTGCAACAACTGCTGCTACAACTCCTGCTACACGCCGACAACGGAAAAAAGCTAAGTTCATTGTCGGTGATTCAATGGTTAGGTACCTTGACGGGGCTACTAACACTCATGTTAGTAAAGTTGTCTGCCTACCTGGCGCCGGAGTCAGGAGGGTGGCAGAGAAGATGGATGGTGTCCTAGAAGTGGGTGGGGAGGACCCCATCATCTTCATCAACGCGGGGTCCAATGACATATGGAGATGCAGGACTGAGGAGTTGCTGACCAAGTACCAGGAAATACTGGAGAGGATCAAGGAGAAGGGTGGATTTCCTGTGGTACACAGTATCCTGCCAAGAAGAGGGGTACGGAAGGAATGGTCCTCCAGGGCTATTGGTGTAAATAGCCGGCTGGAGAAGTATTGCAAGGCAAAGTCAATACCATTCCTAGATAACTGGACCCAATTCTATGGTAAGGATGAACTGTATGCCCAGGATGGAGTACATCTTTCTCGACTAGGAGTTTCGACCTTAGCCAGCTCACTGGACAAGATTGTTGCGGGGTTTCGTTATAAAAACCTGGGTGTGTAAGTAAAATACTGTCTCCATATGGAGCAGGTACTTCATGTGACAAACCAGTGAGTAAAATAGAAATAATCAATCAAGATAGTGCGGATATAGTGATGTGTAATAGTAGTATCGATAACACTACACATGTAACTGATAGTAAAGATGAGAATACTGATAGAGTAGAATTTCCGTCTAGAGCTAGTAGTTCAACAGGAAATAATAAGTTAGCTAAACACAATAGAAAATTAGTTGCAAATAAAAGTAATAGGTTGAGGGTATATTATACAAATTGTAGGAGTTTATGTAATAAAATGAACGAACTTAGAGCACTCGTTAGCACAGAAAATATAGACATAATAGCGCTAACTGAAACGTGGATTAATACAGAATCTAGGCATTTTTTAGCAGAATTTGATATTCCAGGATATAGTTTGTTTAAATATGACCGAACAAGTAGGAGGGGCGGGGGTATAGCAGTGTTTGTCAGGAGTACATTAAAAAGCTGTATTAAATCAGGTATTAGACTAAATAATGATAAGGAAAGTGTTTGGGTAGAGGTTAACGAAGGTAGTGAGACCATAGTTATTGAAGTTATATATAGACCGCCTAATATGAGTAGAAATGGCGGAACATCGTTATGGGAGGAAATTAAAATAGCATCAAGGTTTAGCAATGTGTGCATTATGGGGGATTTTAATTTTCCGAACATTGATTGGCAGCACCAAGTATGCGACTCCGATTCAGTAGAGTTTATTGAGGTAGTACAAGATAGTTTTTTATTTCAATTCATAGATACGCCGACTAGAGGTATTAATATTCTTGATTTAGTTTTCAGAAACAATGAACATATGATAAATAATGTAGAGATTGGTGACCACCTAGGAAATAGCGATCATAAATCTATTTATTTTAATATACAATGGTCAGGGAATGCTAAAGAGAATACGACACTTATCCCAGATTTCAGAAAAGCCGATTATGGTGGGCTAAGAAGAGACTTAAGGGTGGACCCTATTGTCACTTGTTAAGCAATTAAGTCAGGATATGCCAGAGTTAAACTTGCCACCTACATATAACCAGTTTATTGCTTCACTCCACAATGCTCAAAATAAATATATCCCTAAAAGAAGATTTAGATCGACGCAGAACCAACCAAAATGGATGACTAATAAGCTAATAGATCTTATAGGAAAAAAGAAAGGAATATATAGAAAAATAAAGAAAGGCGAAAATCATCTACATATATACTATCAGACTCTATCAAGACAGGTCAAAAAGGAAATCAGGAAAGCAAAAAGAAATTATGAAATAAGGATAGCCTGCAGTGACTCAAAAAACAACCCTAAAGCTTTTTACCAACTATATAAATCTAAAGTTAGAGATGTAATAGGCCCCCTAAAAACTTCAATAGGAGAAATAACAGAAAATTATTTAGAAATGTTCAGTACATTAAATAGTCAGCTTCTTTCCGTTTTCACTAATGAAAATTTGGCACAGATTCCAGAAGTCAATATGGTATATAGTGATAGTATAGAAAATATGTTAAGTACAGTTAGTATAAGTAGAAATTATGTGCTTAAGGAAATTGACAGACTGAAACCTCAAAAATCGCCTGGTCCTGACGAGGTATATGCTAGAGTATTAAAAGAATGCAGAGATGAGTTAAGTAGCCCATTAGCATTTTTATTTAACAAGTCATTAGAAACAGGTTTAGTTCCAGAAGCTTGGAAGCTTGCAAATGTAGTTCCGATCTTCAAAAAAGGTGATAAATCGATAGCATCCAATTACCGTCCCATTAGTCTCACATCAATCATAGGAAAGTTGCTAGAGTATATATTATTGCTAGGAAAATTAGAAGCCACTTAGAAAAATTTAACTTAATAAATTCTTCTCAGCATGGGTTCACTCAGGGACGTTCGTGCCTTACTAATTTGCTTGGTTTTTTTCTCAGAGGTATATGAAGCAGTAGATAGTGACAAGTCATATGATATTATATATTTAAATTTCAGTAAAGCTTTCGACAGAGTCCCTCATGAGAGATTGATGAGAAAGGTTGAGGCACATGGAATAGGAGGGTCATTGTTGGGATGGATTAGGTCATGGCTAATTGGTAGGAAACAGAGAGTCAGCATAAATGGTACCAAGTCAGAGTGGAGAGCAGTCAAAAGTGGTGTCCCCCAGGGATCGGTATTAGGTCCCCTGTTGTTTCTTATATACATAAATGACCTAGATTTAGGTATAACTAGTAGGATAAGTAAATTCGCAGACGATACTAAAATGGGGAGATCAATTGATTCAGATAGCGATATAGAGTGCCTCCAAAGGGATCTAGATACCTTACATGAATGGTCAGTAAATTGGCAGATGAAGTTTAACATTGACAAATGCAAGGTATTAAAGATAGGGAAGATGCAAACAAATTTTAAATATAAACTAGCTAATTTAGAATTAGAAAATTCAGACTGCGAGAAAGATCTAGGTGTATTTGTTAGCAATGATTTGAAGCCTAGAAAACAGTGTATAAGCGTTCGTAATAAGGAAAACAGGATTCTCGGGTTCACCTCTAGGAGTGTGAGTAACAGAACTGCTGATGTTATCTTAAAACTTTACTTGTCATTAGTGAGACCCCATATGGATTATGCTGTCCAATTTTGGTGTCCTTATTACAGAATGGACATAGATTCATTGGAGAGAGTACAGCGTAGAATGACAAAAATGATCCATAATATTAGAAATCTTCCGTATGAAGAAAGGTTGAAGAAATTAGGTTTACATTCGTTAGAGAGACACAGAGTTAGAGGGGATATGATAGAGGTGTTCAAGTGGGTTAGTGGGATTAACAAAGGGGACATGGCAAATGTACTAAAGCTCAGTGATAGCGAAAGAACTCGTACTAATGGTTTCAAATTAGATAAAAAAAAATTCAGAAAAGATATAGGCATATATTGGTTTGGTAACAGAGTTGTAGATGGGTGGAATGGACTACCAAGTGCTATAGTGGGATAAAAAACGGTAGGGAGCTTTAAGATAAAATTGGATAAGCATATGGATGAGAAGGGTTGGGTGTGAAGGGGGATCAGCCGGGTTGGGCCAATCAGCGCTCTGCAGACCCCGTAATCCTGCGTTAATCTCTAACCGTTTTGGTAAGATGATCCTCAAGGCATTAGAGTGTTGAGCCTATAATTGGGCTTTGTAATTGGGGTTGTGTGGGACAGGGATCTGCCTTGCTTAGGCCAATCGGCTTTCTGCAGACTCCCATTTTCTTATGTTCTTATGTTCTTATGTTACCCAGGTGGCAGGGAATGAATAAAAGGAATGGGAAGAATGAGGTGAAAGGTGAGACAAATGAGAGTGGGAAAAGCAGAAGATATGGATGGTATTGCTGTGGAGTGTATTAACCCCTCCAATCCCAGCACTGTAGGCCTATATATACGTCAGTAGATAAGTAACTCCCCAGTCCCAGCGCCGTATATCAGTAATGTACTTTCCTTGTAACTGCCTGTACAACCCTAGCTGTACCAGTTACCACGACCTTTTGAGCACTGCTCCCGTGTTGGCAACACTACTCGGCTTATATGAGACCCACTGAAGGGTGACAAGAGCCAGTGTTGCCTCATCTTTGGAGGTGGATAGGTGGCCTCTCCTGCCATTTTTGCCACATTGCTTGGGACTGCTGGGGACTTTTATTACTGAATCCTACGGTACAGTACGGGTTAAGAACATAAGAACATAAGAAAATGGGAGTCTGCAGAAAGCCGATTGGCCCACACAAGGTAGATCCCTGTCACACCCAACCCTAATTATAAGGCCTAATTATAAGCCCAGCTTACTAACACCATTAGGACTGACCTCACCAAAACGGTCAGAGGTCATAAAAAGGGGGGTCTGCAGAGCGCCGATTGGCCCACACCTGACAGATCCCCCTCACAGCCAACCCATCTCGTCCATATGCCTATATAATTTTATCTTAAAGCTCCCTATCCTTCTTGTTCCCACTATATATAGTACTTGGTAGCCTATTCCATCTATCTACAACTCTGTTACCAAACCAATATTTGCCTATATCTTTCTTGAAACAAAATTTATCTAATTTGAAACCATTTGTACGAGTTCTTTCGCTATCACTGAGCTTTAGTACATTTTTCATGTCCCCTTTATTAATCCCACTAACCCACTTGAATACCTCTATCATATCCCCTCTAACTCTGCGTCTCTCTAACGAATGTAAGCCTAATATCTTCAACCTTTCTTCATAAGGAAGATTTCTAATATTATGGATAATTTTTGTCCTTCTACGTTGTACTCTCTCCAATGAATCTATGTCCATTCTGTAATAAGGACACCAAAATTGAACAGCATAATCCATATGGGGTCTCACTAATGACAAGTAAAGTTTTAAGATAACATCAGCAGTTCTGTTACTCACACTCCTAGAGATGAACCCGAGAATCCTGTTTGCCTTGTTACGAATGCTTATACATTGTTTTCTAGGCTATAAATCATTGCTAACTAACACACCTAGATCTTTCTCACAGTCTGAGTTTTCTAATTCCATATTAGCTAGTTTATATTTAACATTAGTATGCATCTTCCCTATCTTTAATACCTTGCATTTGTCAATGTTGAACTTCATCTGCCAATTTACTGACCATTCGTGTAAGGTATCTAGATCCCTTTGCAGGCACTCTATATCTCTATCTGAATAAATTTTTCTCCCCATTTTGGTATCGTCTGCAAATTTACTTATCCTACTAGTTATATCTAAATCAAGGTCATTTATGTATATAACAAACAACAGAGGACCTAATACAGATCCCTGGGGGACACCACTTTTGACTGCTCCCCATTCTGACTTGGTAGTCTACCATTTATGCTGACTCTCTGCTTCCTACCAATTAGCCATGACCTAATCCATCCTAACAACACCCCACCTATTCCATGCACCTCAACCTTTCTCATCAATCTCTCATGAGGGACTCTGTCGAAAGCTTTACTGAAATCTAAATATATAATATCATATGACTTGTCATTATCTACTGCTTCATATACCTCTGAGAAAAAGCTAAGCAAATTAGTAAGGCAAGAACATCCCTGAGTGAATCCATGCTGAGAAGAATTGATTAAGTTAAATGTTTCTAAGTGGTTTCTCATTTTCCTAGCAATAATTGACTCTAGTAGCTTTCCTATGATTGAAGTGAGACTAATGGGACGGTAATTGGATGCTATCGATTTATCACCTTTTTTGAAGATCGGAACTATACATTTACAAGCTTCCAAGCTTCTGGAACTATACCTAGCTGTTTCTTATGACTTGTTAAAAAGAAATGTTAATGGGTAACTTAACTCATCTCTGCATTCTTTTAATACTCTAGCATATACCTCATCAGGACCAGGCGATTTCTGAGGTTTCAGTCCGTCAATTTCCTTAACCCTTTCTCTGTTGGGTGTTTTGGGCTATTTAGGGCATATTCAGGCACTCCTGAATGATAAATCAAGCATCTGCATTAAATGAACTGTATTCTGCCGAAAACTAGGTGAAAATAGCGTCAAAATGAGACCAGATCGGGCCTCGTAGGTGGCCTGGTTCACCCGCAGCGGTGCCATAGCAACGCGGGAAACTCTATATTTGTTAGCACTCGCTCGCTCGGCAACACTGTTGTGAGAGGCAGTGAGAGACCCGCGCGAGACACAGTCTACCTCAGTGAGCCGTTCGTTGCTCTGATGGTCGGAGGTGGGCCCCTCACGCTCCCGCCCACTGACACTCGATTTCTATGGTTTTTACAGGCTTTTAAAGCCTGGAAATTGCTGTAAATTGCCAGGACATTCCAGAACGTCACCCGCAGCGAAAAGGTTAAGCACATAATTTCTACTTATAGTAACCGTACTTAACCTATTTTCTATACTATCGCTATATACCTTACAGACTTCTGGAATCTGTGCCAAATTTTCATTAGTGAAAACGTATAGAAACTGACTATTTAATGTACTTCACATTTCTAAATAATTTTCTGTCATTTCTCCTATCGAAGTCTTAAGGGGGCCTATTACATTTCTAACTTTAGATTTATATAGTTGGTAAAAAGCTTTAGGGTTATTTTTTGAGTCATTGGCTATCCTTATTTCATAATTTCTTTTTGATTTTCTAATTTCCTTTTTGACCTGTCTTGATAGAGTCTGATAGTAAATAAGTAGGTGATTTTCGCCTTTCTTAATTTTTCTATATATTCCTTTTTTTTTCCTATAAGATCTATTAGTTTATTATTCATCCATTTTGGTTGGTTCTGTGTCGATCTAAATCTTCTTTTGGGGATATATTTATTTTGCCCATTGTGAAGTGAAGAAATAAACTGTTCATATGTAGCTGTCAAGTTTAACTCTGGCTTATCCTGACTAAGAAGGGTGGAGATGTGATAATAGATTGGCTGGTGAGACTATTCAATGTGTGCTTTGTTGTGTCAATGATATCATTAGGCTGGAGGAGTGTAGGATATGTATTGTGCCGTTGTACAAGGGGAAGGGAGACTGGCAGGAGTGTTCAGGTTATAGAGGTATTAGTTTATTGTCAGTTGTTGGAAAGCTGTATGGCAGGGTGTTGAAAGAGAGGTTAATAAAGGGTACAGAAGGTGCAATAGGAGAAGAGCAGTGCGGGTTAGGAGGGGAAGAGGGTGTGTGGTTCAGATTTTTGCAGTAAGAAAGCTATGGGAGAAGTATTTAGAGAAACATAAGGAGATATTTTGGGCTTTTATGGCTTTGGAAAAAGTGTATGATCGTGTGGACCGAGAAGCAGTGTGGAAGGTGCTAAGGATTTATGAAATTGGAGGAAATCTGTTAAGAGCGGTCAAGAGTATTTATGAAGAGAACAGAGCGTGCATGTGTGTTAGTGTAGGAAATTAGTTGAGTGAATGGTTTGAGGTAAATGTAGGTCTGCGACAGCGTTGTGTAAGGTCACCGTGGTTGTTTAATGTATATATGGATGGTGTGGTAAGGGAGGTAAAAATGAGAACTATGGGTAGAGGATTGGGTTTAGTAGGAATGAATGGTGGAGATTGGGAGTTGTTGTTGTTGTTGTTGTTTTTCCCCAAGCTGCCTGGCCGAACAGCCCCAAGGCCCCGAGCAAGGCCAAGGCCATAACCGAGCGCCCCCACAGAACCCTCCCTGCCGACCACAATAAAGCCTGGGTGACCGAAGCCACTCCATGGCGGGGAGCTAAGGAGGGTGCAGAAACGCCCGTGTCAAACCCAAAGAGCCCCACCCAGGGCCCTGTGCCCCTCAGCAATTATGAAGAGAAAGTTGAGGGGCAAAGGAAAGATGTGACGCTTTGGCTTCCAATCTTGGTAGATTAGGAGGTCAATCCACGCAAGAGACGCCGTCACTCGAGATCTAGAAAATATATAAGTAAAAGGAACAGTCAGAGTAAGCTATGGGTATGGCAGAGATCGCTCAGTTCTCACTCTGATAGACCAGCCCATCACCAGTGGAGATTGGGAGTTGAATCAGTTGCTATTTGCTGATGACACATTATTCGTGGCAGATTCTGAGGAGAAGCTGCAGCAAGTAGTCAGAGTTTGGTGTGGTAAGTGGGAGGAGAAAGCTGAGGGTGAATGTCAAAAGTAAAGTGATGGTGTGTAATAGAGATGCTCGTAGGATAAATCTAAATCTACGGCTGGATGGAGAATTACTGGAACAAGTGGAGTGTTGTAAATATCTGGGAGGAGTGATAAGCAGGGATGTCGAGGTGGAAATGGAGGTAAGACAAAGAGTATGTGAAGGAAGGTGAGAAATCTCGGAATGAAAGCTAGAAGTGCAATGTATCAAGGGATACAGTAGTTGTACCATCAGTGATGTATTGGGCTGAGACAGGGGCTCTGAAGGCACAAGAGAGAAGAAAGTTGGATGTGATGAAGATGAACTGCTTAACCCGGCAAGCGCGATAGGCCTCACGGAAGGCTTCCTATAGGGAACGCGATAGGCCTCACGGAAGCAGGACCATAAAAAAAAGGGCCTATCAAAACAAAGGAATTTGTCTCTAGATGAGATAATTCCCCTCCAGTACTCATCCATGTAAATCTCACCCACCCCCTCCCCTCCTTCCCCACCTTATTCCCCCCTCCCTCCCCTCCTCAATTATCACCTATTTTTCCTCTTATTATCATCATTTATCGGTTATTTTTCTCTCCCGCGATAATGTAGCACAAGTGGGTTGCATAAAAGATCGTTATGCAACACCCAGACACCGGCACACACCGCCCCGCTCGTCTCAGTTGACTCCCAGACAGCGAGAGGGGAGGGCTGCCTGTGTCTCTCTCTCGCCTGAGATTATGACCGGGTGGCCAATATCTTCGTTTTTCACCACCCAAATGCTTTTCCCACTTATTTTAGCACTCTTGAAGGTTCATATATACATCATATATGTAAAATAAAAGCATACCGAAAACAAATAATGGTTTATATTGTAAATATAACGAATTCTGTCAGAATCCAGGGCTAGAAATGCACAAATAACTACCCTAGCACCTAGGTCTATATCGCGCTTGTCAGGTTAAGGAGTATGTGTAGAGTGATGCGTAGAGAGTGAGACAGATTGAGGAATGAAGAGGTACTGTACGTAGGAGAGTGGGACAGCAGGAACCCTCGTCGGCCAGAGTGGACAGAAGGGTGCTGTGCAGCTATGGACATGTTGAGAGAATGGGAGATGAAAGGCTTACCAAGAGAGTATATGAGTAAGATAAAAGGGGAGGTAGAGGGTTAGGAAAACCTCAGTTGAGATGGTGTAGTAAAAGTGTTGGAAGGTAGAGGGATGACTGTAGAACAGGCAAGAGAAGTGGTAATGAATAGGAATGAATGGAGAATGCTTGTGAATAGATGAGTGATAACGCGGTCTTTGGGAGAGGGGGTCAGGCGCCAGTTGGACTAGATAATAGTCCGTCATGCGCCTGGCCCGGGGAGCCGGTGTATATGAAGGGTCATGCCTGGATGTGAGGTGGGCGGGCATTGTGAGGTGCTCCGCTGCGTGTTTGCCTGCTGAGACCGGAACCTCTCCGGGAGGTCTGGGGCCGGGGGAGTGCTGGAGGAACTTAGTTATCCTTGATCTCTGGGTCTTTTCCTTGGTGACCTAGATGTGTGTGAATTTGTATTTTGTTTGTTTGTGTTGTATTGTGTTGTCCCTGTTCGGGCTCTGTCTCAAGTTGGCCACCCCCAGCTATGGGGTATGTGCCTGAGTATATACATACGTGCAATATAATGTAAAACTTGCAAAATATACAAACCAAAACAGGGACGACACAATATAAAGACAAAATAACTTGTCAAAATCACTATGGAAATGACGATTTTGCAATAACATATTGAAATGAACACAAAACCACCACATGGAATGTACACTCGACCAAAAAACAATCTTTACACTAACGCTCTAAACATTCTGGAAGTGGGTCGAAATCTTATGATAATACCTCACAGACGTATGTTTCACACTAGATTATTTACAGCTCACCAGTGTAAAGATTGTTTGTTGGTCGAGTGTACAATCGGGAGTATTAAGTGTTGTCATAGATTCCAGTGGTTTATGCTCAAAAAGTGTTATTGGTATCTTTATAGTTACTAGGAAAAGTGCTTATCCCTCAAAGTATTAGCGACCGCGCTGGTGTAGTGACTAGCGTCTCGGACTTCCACCCAGAAGGTCCGGGATCGCGCCCACGCTCGGCGCATTAAAGATTTTTCACAAGCACTGAGTCGTTACCATCCCTCATGAGCAAGGGGATGGGGTAGTAGTACAGGACCCCAATGGAAATACGCCTAATCGGCCTTATTGGGCTATCCTTAGCTGGCTTAGCATGCGCTGGCTTTAAGAACTATTATTATTATTATTATGTCCGAAACTTTGTGAAATATTTGACAACACTTATTAACCTCGACCGTACATCACTATATTTAAGATAAATGATTCTATTTATGTTGTGGCTGAGATTGACTGAATCTTGAGTGCCTGTTGTTGCTGTGGTTAGGTTTAAGAAACAGTGACTGGTGTTTGATGGAGGAGGGACGTGATGCTTCCTAAAGATTCAGCCTCTCCTTGAGCTTTACTTTTTTTTTTTTTTTTTTTTCCTCCCTTCATCTGCCTGGATGGGTACCTTGTTTCTGACATTGAACTGTATTTGGCTTCTCTTGGGACTGTGCCTGACTTGTTGCATTAAAGCCAAAGTGAGGACATGACAGGGCGGTGTTGTGACTGGACTTTATTGTATTATATTCCAACTGCGGAAAGGCAACCACGTTTAAGCCTTTGCAATTTATGCAATAGGATATGACGTTAAACCATTTTATGTATGTATTTACAGCCTGATCCCATATATGATTAATAGTATATTAACTGATCAATTAGGGACATTCCTATAAAAATGTGTCGTTAAAGACTGTTCAATTATTAGAGTGACCAAGTCGTAGTCTGATCCCATTATTCCCTTTCAGTATGTGGGGTTAACCTCAGGGACAGGTTATCGAGCGAGGAATTATGAAGGTGTCTGGGGATTAGGAATATCAGTGAAGTGATGCACACAAGCCGACTTGGTTGGTTTGGACACATTGAGAGAATGGATGATAAGAACTGGGTTAAGAAATGTCGGACTGTGAACGTGGGGGGAGCTGAGCCTAAGGGTAGATCTAGAATGACGTGGGATCAGGTACTCTGGTCCGATCTCAAAATAAAGAACTTGACAACGGAGGCGGCGTCGCCATTTAGGACGTTAGACTGTAACCATATTCTCTGTGGACAAAGCGATCTTTAAACTTGTATGTACAGTATGTAGTACGATGACACCATTTTTTCCTTTTATTCTGACTTACATTGGATGATATTATTCAGCTTATGAAGGACAGCATGGTCGACAGAAGAGGTAAGAATAGCTGTGGAAGATAAGAAGAAAGCGTATAGAGAGTGGTTGGGTAGTAGAGGGAATGAAGATTTGGAGAGGCAGAAATGAGCGAGGTACGTGGAGAGAAAGAGAGTGGTGAAGAGAGTAGTGAAGGAAAGTAAGAGAAGAGTAGATGAGGAATTTGGAAGGAATCTGAGTGTAAAATGGAGGGAGTGTTAGAAACTGTTCTGGAAAGAAGTCAAGAAAGTTAGGGAAGGTAGCAAGGGAAACAGTAAGAGTGTGAAAGATAAGAATGGGAGAATGCTAGCCGAGAAGCAAGAGAGAGTCAAACGATGGAGGGAGTACTTCAACGAGTTGCTAAATGTAAGGAATGAAGTGCCAGCAAACATAGTTGGATGGGGTATGGGAGGGAGAAGAGGAGAAGTAGTGGAGGAGGAGGTGGGGATCAGGAGGTCAGAAGTGTGGGAAGCCATGCAAAGAGTGAAGTTGGGGAAAGCACCAGGAACAGATGGAGTGTGTGGGGAAATGTTGAGGTATGGTGGTGAGATAGTGATCGAATGGGTATGGAAAATGTGCAAACTAGCATGGGAGAAGGGGAATGCACCCGATGACTGGAAGACTGGCATAATAGTCCCCCTATATAAGGGCAAAGGGGAAAGAGGAGTGTGTGGTAGCCACCGAGGAATATGTCTTTTAAGCGTAGTAGGGAAGGTGTACAGTAGGGTAGTGATTGAGAGCGTGAGAGTGAGAACAGAGAAATGGATAGGCGACGAGCAGAGAGGTTTTAGGAAGGGAAGAGGATGTGTAGATCAGATTTTTACCCTGAATTGTGTTGTGGAGAAATATCTGGAGAAGAAACAAAAGGTGTATGTTGCCTTTATGGACTTGGAGAAGGCCTATGACAGAGTGGATAGAGAAGGCATGTGGAAAGTACTTAAAATATACGGAGTAGATGGCAAGTTTCACATGTCTCACTCCCTAGACTGGAACAAGACCTCACGGGCTTCACTGTTCATTGTAAAGCGGTGAATGTTAAGGCTCTCAGCCTATGCCCGAGAGGAAGTAAGTTTGAATATAGAAAAAAAAAAATAAAAAATAAAAAAATAAAAAAAAAGTTGCTGAAAGCAGTGAAGAGCATGTATGAGGGTGCAAAGGCGGCAGTACGTGTGGAGAATGAGCAGAGCGAGTTCTTTGACCTGAGTGTTGGGTTGAAACAGGGGTGTGTGATGTCCCCGTGGTTGTTTACTGTATATATGGATGGAGTCATGAAAGAAATTCTAGGAAGAGCAGTGGATGTTGGTGTATCGCTGAAAAGGGAGGGAAATGAGTGGAAGCTGCCTATACTGCTGTTTGCGGATGATACAGTTCTGATGAGTGATAATGAATGGGAGTTGCAGGGTCTGGTAAATGAGTTTGGAACAGTGTGCGAAAAACGGAATTTGAAGGTAAATGCGGGAAGAGCAAGGTTATGGTCTTCGAAAGGGGTGAAGTCACAGAGTGTGAGGTGAAGTTGAACGGTCAGGCTACGGAGATTGTCAGCTCTTTTAAGTATCTGGGCAGTGTGTTGAGTAAAGATGGGACTATGGATGAAGAAGTGTGGGAGAGGGTGCAACAGGGGAAGAGGGTTGTAGGAACGTTGAAAGCAGTAACAAGAAATAGAGTGGTCAGTATGAAAGTGAAGAATTCCTTGCATGACAGTGTGGTAATCCCGACACTAACTTACGGAAGCGATGCATGGACGTTCGGGAAGAGACTCAGACCAAGAGTGAGAGCGGTGGAAATGAGTTACTTGAGAAGTGCGTGCGGAGGTACATGGAGGGATAGACAGACGAATGAGGAAGTAAGAAGGAGGTGTGGTGTGGAGGAAAATGTGCTGGAAAGTGTGAAAAGGAAGAACTTGAGATGGTTCGGCCATATGAAACGTATGGAAAGCGAGAGATTGACTAAGAGGGTGTACGAGAGCGAGGTGGAAGGACAGAGAGGGAGAGGTGGAAGGATGGAGTGAGGAAGTATATGAATGAAGGCGGTGCTGGTTGGGAGGAGGGGCGTCGACTGACTGGGGACAGAGGTGCATGAGGGCGGTTCGTTCGTGGCCACCCCTTCGGGGATCACGGCGTCAGGCAATAGATAGATAGATAGATGAAGGACTAATGTTCCTCAGATTTTTTATTGAGAGAGTACTGTACTTAACCCTTTAAGTCCCAGAGGTAGATTATAAGCTAAAGAAAATAGTCTAATGGTAACCAGAATTTGACAGAAATTATGCCATCGTTCTGAAAGTTTTAAGCTCTGACTTTGTACAGACGGATTAAAGACTATCATTGCCTTTGCAGCTTGATTTGTTTCTTTCTCCTTGATGTCATATTGCCATCTAAAATATCTTAATCTTTCCCCCCTCTGTCTACTCCTTTG
This sequence comes from Paralithodes platypus, assembly GCA_032716605.1. Lineage (NCBI taxonomy): Eukaryota > Metazoa > Arthropoda > Malacostraca > Decapoda > Lithodidae > Paralithodes > Paralithodes platypus. The sequence goes on along the minus strand of CM064547.1, from coordinate 2,459,019 downwards.
GGCCATTCCTATATGAGGTTTGTCCTTAAGGTTGAGGTAGTTGCATTTTCTACCTCATGTTTAGTCCCATTAGCTTTGAAATTTTAAGACATTCGTTCCATTAGTTTGACGATTTTAAGACCTTTCGCCCAATTTCTTTGTAAATATAAAGACCTTTCATGCCATTTAGGTGTCTATTTTTTCATGGCGAGCGATAACGAGCCTGTGATTCTAGGAGGAACGTGCCTTTGGCCGGGACATTTTTCTACCAACAAATGTAGAAATTTCTCTTGAAGGGGGATCTAGTGGGTGTTTTATTAAGCTTGATAGAGGTCTAGCGAGGAAACTATAAAATATATAAATAAATAAATAAATACACCAAAAAACAACCACTACCCCCTTAAGTTCAGTGGTCTGATTAACCCATTCAGTACCGGCGACGTCCTTTTCATTATATTCTGGCAACTATTAGATGATTTAATTTATCTTGGGATGAACATCTACCCATTAAAAGGCTACAGACTCTCTCATATCATCCTTTTAGCTACCATATATCCTTCCCATTCCATCCTTCTCGCCAGAATAAGATGCGGTTGGGGAAACTTTAGAGAACTTTTGCCACTACATAGGCCTACCATGAGAAGACTCCCTCTCCCCTTGAAAAGAAAGGTGTATGCTTCATGCGTTAGAAGCGCAATGACATATGCTTCCAAAACGCGGCCCGTCAAAGCGGATGATATCAACAGAATGGAACGCAATAAGATGAGAATGGTGAGCATACTAGTAGGCTTGGATGGTTTGGGCATGTGGAGAGGATGTATGTACTAAGTTGGGTGAAAAGATGCAAGTCCATGAATGTGGAGGGAGCTGCGCCGCCTGCACCAAGGGGCGGACCAAAAAAGACGTGGGATCGGACCATGCGGTCTGATCTTAAATCAAAGAACCTGACAAGTGTGGCAGCTCTTAACCGGGTTGCCTGGAACGCCGCCATTAGAAAATGAGACCGGAACTGCACTTCGTGTGGAGCACTCGATCTTTAAATTTGTGTATATGTATTTGTACTTGTTAAGCTTTCTAAAATCATGTAGCTGAAATAAATAAAATTGTCATACATACATAGGCTACATACACAAATTGTCATACATACATAGGCTACATACACAAATTCAAAGACCAAGTGCTCCACTCGAAGTGCGGTTCCGGTCTCACGTCCTAATGGCGGCGCTCCAGGCATCCCTGTTAAGAGCTGCCTCACTTGTCAGGTTCTTTGATTTAAGATTAGACTGCAATGTACAATCCCACGTCATTTTTGGTCCACCCTTTGGTACAGCTCCCTCCACATTCATGGACTTGCGTCTTTTCACCCAGCTTTGTTCATCCATCCTCTCCATAATTATGTCCAAACCATCCAAGCCTGCTAGTACGCATCTCATCACGAATACTCTTGATATCTAACCTTCTCCTTAGCTCTAAGCCTGATATCCTATCTTGCAGTTGGCACCACACATCCATCTCACCATTCTCATCTCAGTGCGTTCCATTCTGTTGGTTTCATCCGCTTTGACAGGCCACGTTTCTGAAGTATATGTCATTGCGCTTCTTTCTAATGCATGAAGTGTACCACTTTTCCTTCAAGGGGAGAGGGAGTCTTCTCATGGTAAGTAGTGGCAAAAGTTCTCTAAACTTTCCCCAGCTGCATCTTATTCTGGCGATAGTGGTGGCCTCGGCCCCACCACCAGCAGAGATGGTATCTCCCAAGTAGCAAAACTTGTCCACCATCTCCAGTGCCTCATTGCCAAAGCTAACACTCTTGAACCAGTCATTGAATATAAGCTCATTTTTGCATACTATGCATACAAATTTCTCAATTTCGGACTTCTTCCTTGGTAGAGGTCCTTTTATTCTAGTGCAGCGCTTCTTCCCATGATGCACCCAGCTGCGGCAGACGCTACACTGTATTGAGTTTGCGCCCACCCCTTTTGTATGCCCCACTTTTTTCTACCTTTCCTAGCTGTAATCCACTTTGTAAAACCTTTGTTCTATTTATATTAACTCTTAACCCTTTACTTGCCATGCCCTCTTTCCATCTTCTGAACTTGACCTCGGCATCCCGCATACTATCTGCGATAAGTACTAGGTCATCTGCGTATAGCAGTTCCCAGGGAAGCCCAACTCTGAAATCACCAGATAGTGCCTCCAGAACCATAACGAAGAGGAGAGGACTTAACACAGAGCCCTGGTGAACTCCGACGCAAACTATAAATGACTCACTCAGTTCACCTTTCACCCTCACTGCCGTTAGCGAGTCCTCGTTCATCTTCATTATCACACGCACCAGCCACTCGTCTACACCAAGTTTTCTCATAGCCCACTGCACAACTTTTCTGGGCACCCTATCAAAGGCCTTCAAACTAGAGTACCTGATCCCACGTCATTCTAGGTCTACAAACACAAGATACAGATCCCTATCTTTAAGTAGATATCTTTCCTGCAGCTACCTGACTATGAAGATAGCGTCGATTGTGCCATGTCCTGGCATAAAACCGAACTGCATATCGTCGATAAAAATGGTTTCCCTTATCATACCTTCAAAGACTCTCTCACAGACCTTCATGACTTGGTCAAGCATTGTCATGCCCCTATAATTTCCCCTATCCAATGCATCCCCCTTGCCCTTATATATATTTACTATTACACTTTTGTGCCATTCATCAGTGATTACTTCCTCTCTAATGATGGAGTTAATTAGCTCTGTGACCAAACTCACTCCGATATTACCTGAGGATTTAATAATTTATTAGTGGCCCCTCCATCATTGACGATATGCCTATTAGTATAATAGTCCCCTTTCAAGCGCCCGCGGGTATCCAGTTTGAATCGACCGCCGCGGGGAGAAAGAGTTCTACATCATAAGTGCAACGCTAATTCTCTTATGGAATCGTCTTATAATTGGGTGCTCACTACGAAAAAACTTTCGAAACAATAAAAAGGAAAAATAAACTTAAAATATGTTATATCTAATGCATTCCATCTCGGTGGATTTTTTGCGGATTCTATTCCCGACGCTGCTCCCTGAGCCGCCATACTTCCTTCCACTCCCCACAGCCGTACCGAGTGGTGGTGCACAGCCTGTGCTCCCACTTTATTCTTCGTTCGCTCTCTTCTAGTGAGTCCTTGCTCATTTGTATATATCTGAGTTGTATTGAACAGGTTTTAGATTAGCTAGCACAGGCTACTCCATAGGTACGCCTGCAGGAAGTGTTAAAATAGGGTACTATTGTACAGACGCCACCATGTCCCCCAGGATCAGCGTCTCATGTGTTAATGTTTTTTGTTTCTATGCGTCTTAGTTTTTGCTCTTATCTACTAGTTAGGAGGCTACTATATCTGCAAGATTATGGTTCAGACCGTCTCTATGAGGTAGTTGCATTACTGTTATTTTTAGCAGACGCTCTAGTTCAAGGGTTGCCACACGTGGTGCGGAACCTTCTAGTGTCCGAACCTGCTTTTTCCCTATCTCGTGGGACCGTCGCCAGGGGCTTCTGCTGTGTCTTCAGGAGGTTCCTTCGCTTTGTGCAGCTGCTGTGTCTTCAGGAGGTAAATACAAAAATATATTACCATTGTAGCCCTAAGATGTATCCCTTGTGTTGCATGTAGTGATTATTTTACATGTTTACAAGGACCCAGGAGACGTTCTATTGGTGTGGGGTTTTTGGGGGTGTCTGTCTTTCACAGATATGGCAACACCCTTGATACTTTTGGTTGTTCTTTCCGGCGGACTATTCGTTGTAGTCGCCTGTTTCTCACCGCGCAGACGAGGAGAACGAACCAATGATCCCCGGAGTGGTGTGTTGTACCACTTACCTCCCGGCGGAAATGCTAATTCCTAAGGGAAGTATCTCGGCCTGCCGAGTGAACTCGCCCGACCGATAGCCTCACCCGGCATGACTTCTACGCCCAGCGCAACAGTCAAGTGTGACAATACTATTTATCTAGGCCAAATAGCAAGTAAGATAGTTCAAGGCTAAAGTTTTAATGGGCCAGTGACACATGGTCAGTTGGACTCAGGTAAGCAGTTCAAACAAATTGAAAAATCAAAGTTTTTCACTGTCAGACCCAGCGGAAGGTTAGAGTAGCAGTGGCTATAGCTAATTTTCCGGCGGACTTGGGGTAGGATGTGTATAATCTCTGGGATTATCCTTATGAGCATTGATTCCTGGAAATTTTCTGTTTCCAGATCGGGACACATAGTAGCAGCACAGGCGGCAGGTGAGGAGCCGATCACGGCGGGGGGGGGTTTGTCCTTATCCATCATGCTATTCACTCTATGTGTTACTCCTACCTGCTCACTTTTACCAGTAATAGCACACAAACTATGTGTAAGGTGTGTAAAATGCCTTAACAGATCACGGGGCATCTGGGTGTCTAAGAAATGCGCCGTGTGCTCAGAATTGCGGACGGCGCTATTCGAGAAGAGAGATCATTCATGCCTAGTGGCATTAAAGGAGATTAAGAACTTGTATAATGCTTACACGAAAGACGTTGCCCATTAGGCCTTACAATGTGATGATGGAGAGCTTTGGGATTATCTGGTAATCAAATCTCATAATGTAAAATTAACCCCGGCTAAGTCTACTCCTAAACCGAAAGCTAAATCTAAAGTAGTTTCTGAAGAGCTAGTGAGTAGTAGAGAGAGTAGCGACGACAGCAATGCGGCAACCCCCCCCCCCGGCCGCCCAAAGCGGAGACGTTCACCTTCACCCGGGACCCACTCTAGGTCCAGGTCGAGGTCTCCGCGTAGACGGTCCCGTCAGTCTTCCGTCGAGACAACTAGGTCGCTGAAACGACGGAAAGAAGACTCAGTAGCTTCAACTCCCAAATCAGTGACTGGACATTTTCTAGTGCACGCACGGATGAGACGGTGTCGCGGCGCCAGCCTCGGCAGGAGCTGCGGCCACTTTCCTCCGCCTCTACTTCCTCAGGGCCTAACGTCCAATCTGGCAGCGCGGAGGTAGGGACGGAGGGGACTGAGTCGAATCCCAGGGATGTACCCAGAGAATCTATAAGTGAATCACAAGACTTTACGTTTGCCATACTAAAACTAAACTTTAACGTACCAAGACAGGGGCCCCCAATAGTGTCTCAGAGAGTATTAGCGGATCAGTACCGAGGTTGTTCAACTAGTACACATCATACCTATGTTAATTCTCAGGTGAGTGAGGTAATCCCGGACTCCCAACCACCCGTTGATCAGGGGGGTCTGGCGACAGTCAGAACCCTCACAGGTACAACCATTAGTTCAGAATCTGGATACGGCGGAGGGACGTGATAATGTTGAGACAATCTCCTCGTCGATCCCAGATTTGGTGTGGCCTTTAACACTCAACGAGTGGCTAGGTCGGTAACTTCTACTACCTGGCAAGCGGGTGGTTTTACCCTAAACGACCTTGTTCCGTGCTCTTTTTCATGCATAAACAAGAGCCAGAGCGTAATACAATTATGTATCCCTGAAAGGGCGATAATTGAGCTTTCCAATGACACCAGAACCATCTTTCTACGACCACGCGTTCTCTTGCAACGATTGTGCAAGACGAGTGCAAAATCCCTAAAATACGGTAATATCCTTACATAATTCCCTGTGTAGCGAGGCAGTGAGTGTGGATGTGTGTGGAGGGAACGTCAGTAGTCGCGCGGGACCCGTGCCGAGCGGTCATGAGCCGACCTACGCTCCTCCCATCGCTCGTCTCTCTCTCAGAGCCATTATAGCTCAAAAATTGCACACAGACTTAAGTCGGGCCCCGTCACTTAGTCCTTGGTTCTCTAGGCCGACTTAAGTCGGGTCCCGCTAAACAGGGGTTAAACGAACAAACAGAACCAAGGCAACAAACGCCAGAGATTTTAGAATTACCAGATGAGACAGAGGAGGCTAATCTGTCCTCGGCTCAACCGAATCCTAATGAAGAAGAGTCGGAAGGTTCTGAGTCTTCGAGAGACTCTCATAGTAAGTGTGTCACAACAGACGATCTCAATGATTTATTACATAAGGTTATGCGTCAGTATATCCCTTCGTCTCAGGTACCTTCTACTACTACGCCGGTAACTTCCCCGGTAGAGTCAACTGTGCGGCCATTAGAACCAACTGGGGTTAGGCCTCCCAATAGCTCTTTTCCCTCTATTAACGTCAATCCGGCGAATGTTACGGCAAGTGGCACAACAGTGCCCGCCTCATTGACTACCACGAACGTCCGGGTTGTCACGGACGTTACACCTCCCCCGCTCGATAGACTCCCGCACAGGAGAGGTCCTATTACCCCTCTTGTACGGGCCAGATTGTTTATGGGTACCGGCTATCGCCAAAAACCCGCATTTGGCACAAACGACTGTATCGGGGGAGCTTCTGGTCCCTAGTGACTGGACCATAGAAGTGAGTAAGAGTAAAAAGCTTAGAGCGAAAGATGTGCAAGGGCAATTATTAGATGTTACAATTAAGGCTATACCTAATGTGTACTTCTCTGACTTTTTTGTTTACTCTTCTACGCCGGGTTTACCTCCCGCCTCAACTGCACGACTCTTTGCAGATTGGACACGATCTGACGGTGTGAATGATATTAAATCACTCAATTCACTAATGCCGGAATTGGATACAATTCCGGTGCTCGATCAGAGTCACAATCCAGTCCTGCAGGTGGGGCAGGTAGGTGTGGGCCCATGGGTGGACTGGGAAGCTGAGGCGCAACAATTTGCAGTGACCATTACCTCTAAATCCTCCCACCAAATTCCTCAAGAAACCCACTCATGGTTTTCATTACCCATTAATAAGGCAGGTGGGGTGTCTCCTGCACTGTTTTAATTCTTTTCGGCTCCCAAACTGTCTCTGTATGAACTACAGGATACCTTTTCTACCCCACCTCCAGCCCACCTAGACAGAGATTTCAAATTGCGTAATAAAGCATATAGACTTTTTTCACAATTCATCTTAAGTTGCCAAATTGCCCAGTCCTTCACGAGGACAATCTCAGCCATCTCTGATCAGAATGTACGAAAGGCCACGGACTTATCCCGGCGGCTGCTATTACAAAATTCTATACAGTCCTTAGGTGATATCAGAATAACCCTAATGGAGGCTGTTCGTGCATGCCAGAACTTAAGGGTATATTTGGTCAAGAAGCTACCGGAAGACATTGGTCGCCGGGTAACTCTTTACCCTGTATTAACTGCATCATTACTAAACACAGACACATGGAGGGCAGTTTTCAATATGGTAGATAGCTTGAAGATGAGTGCCTCCCAGCCGAAGGAGTATTTCAAGAAGCCATACTCCAAACCAAAAGGTGGAGGTAAGTCTCAATCTACTGGTGCTAAACAGTCATTTCGTGACCCCAAGTCTCCCTAACAGCAGGGAGGTACTCAGTACAAGCACAACAGGGTAAACCATCAGGCAAGTGGGATAACAAAAGTAAGTCACAACACAAGCCTCATCAGGGAACGACCTCTGCCAAACCTAGTCAACCGTCAACCTCTGCCCCAACACCACCAAAAAACTAGTCAGTCACACTCTCTCTCTCCCAGGGCCTACCGTAGGCGAGTTGGATTCGAGAACAGTACTGCCGGACAAACCAGTCAAACGACTGGGTCATTCCAAGCATGTCGCTGGGCCTGGCACCGGCGAACATGGGCGCGGACAGTGGTAAGCAAGGGCATTACCTGGCGGTGGCTCCGGCGACCTCGTTTACGTCAAACTCGAGAATTCAATCATGTTTCTTTAGAGGTGGAGTCACTAGTCCAGGAAATGATCACCAAGCATATCATTGTCCTGGTAGCCTATTTCTGCGTATTTCAATTTTATTATTTTCGGTTAGGCTATTCAACGCTGGTAGCCTATTGGTGCGTATTTCAAATTTTTAAAAACTTTTGGTTAGGCTATCGCCCCTGGAAGCCTAATTCTGCGTGTCTCAATTTTTTTGTTTTCGGTTAGGCTATCACCCCTGATAACCTATTGTTGTGTAATTCAACATATTTGTTTTCGGTTGAAGTGATTGAAGTGTTTCTAAAGTGAGTGAAGTGTTTTAAAGTGAGTTAAGTGTTTTAAAGTGAGTTAAGTGTTTTAAAGTGAGTGAAGTGATCTGAAGAAACTGACTGTTACCATGCCTCGCACTTGTACAAACTGCGCCGGTAAGTTTGGTGAGTCCATGTTTGTTACTGTCGATCTTCAAGTCTGCCGTCTCTGCCAGCAACGAGAGAATTTGACAGTGAAATTAGATGAAGCCTGCAACAAGATCAACGTCCTCACCATGAAGCTCGAATCACTGCAAGAGTTTGTAACACTCAACGTTGGAGTACCACAAACTTCAATTGTCAACGCAAACTCCAGCAGCCACCAACGCTCCACCGTCAACTGCCAACAATTCAACGCCTGCAGTAGGCCATTTCATCTGATGGTTTTTCCGATACTCAAGAAAGAAATAGTAACTCTCTTCCCCCTCAAGACAACTTCCGTGTCGTGAGGAACACGTTTGCCCCAAGACCAGGAAACCCATACCGATTACCGAGTGTCAAACCGCTTCCAGATACTTGCAGACTCAGATGCCGAAGCGAAAATAGAAGAAGTCCTACTCGTGGGAGACTCGATCATACGTGCTCAGCTCACATAGTTTTGCGCCAGAGCACCTAAGACCAGGAATCGTTTTTTGTATCCCTGGTGGTGGTGTGGACGACGTAGTTGCTGCAGTTGACGAAGTATCTAAGCTGGCCCCTGCTAATACAATGTACGTCATCCACGTTGGATCCAACGATGTAACAGCGAAACCCGGTCGGGAAGATTTGCTTTTAAAGTACCAGCAGCTGATCAAGTCGTTTAAGGAGAAGTCATCAAGGATCATCGTCTCAGGAATCGTCCCCCGGCTTGGTGTAGAGAGCCGATTTTTACAACATAGCCACCAGCACAAATCGTGTCTAGCAAACCTCTGCAGGAAGGAAAACGTGGGATTCGTCGACACCTGGGACAATTTCTACTACGATGACTATTTGTTTTCGGACGATGGGAGTTCATCTGAACCAGGTGGGAGCAGCACGTTTTGGGCGTCTTCTCAACGATGCGGTGAAGGATTTTCGGAGAAGAAATCGACTCAGCACAGGACAACCAGGAAGGAGGACCGAAGACAGCAAGGGCGGCAACCTGCGAAGGAATTAAATGCTAATCTGTCAAGAACCGCGAATTTGGATAAAGCGCCACCAACACGACCCAAATCCAAACCCGCCAGGGATAACGACCGAGGACCCATGTTAGCCATGAATGTAAATCTAGATCCCGACCAGAACCAAAAATTTGATTAAAGAACGTTCTGTGAGTTCTAAAACCGCAACTTTAAAGGTTTTCTATGCAAACGCTCGTAGCATACGCAATAAATTTTCAGATTTAGAGGAACTAGTGTTATTACTGAAAATTATGATGTGATTGGTATAACAGAATCTTGGCTCAATACAGTAGATAGAGACTTTTTAGCAGAGTAGTCTTCACTTCCCGGTTATGTATGTTTGAGAAAAGCCGAATAAATAAAAATGGAGGTGGCGTTTTATTTTTATATCAAAGAGAGTCTTAACCCGACCCTCTTGTCAAAACCTCAAATTGTGAACGTCGACACACATCTTTTGTGCTAATAAAGAATAATAAAGGTACAAAAATAATACTTGCATTAATATACAGACCTCCAGCTCAATCAGTGCAAACTGACCGAGAAATTTTATGAACAAATTGCAGATGTAAGTAACTCACAAGATACCGTATTTATTGGCGACTTTAATTTACCTGTGACCAAGTGGGGCGATACTCTTACTTCACACTCCGGACATGACTTGTATACGAACTTGCAAGAGAGTTCGCTTTATCAATTTGTTTCGAACACCGACCCGTGGTAATAACGTTCTTGACATTGTACTTGCAACAAAATAAGAATTAATAGAGAATTTGAATGTTGGTGATGAATTCAGTAACAGCGACCATCATACGATAACTTTCACTTTAAACTTTACTAGTAACGAACCAAATAGTAGCATCGAAAAAGTCCCTAATTTCAAGAAAGCAAACTTTCATAAACTTAGAGCTATGTTTAAAGAAACTGACTGGAGCTTTTTAATTAACAATAACGACATAATCTTGGAAGTTATTCGAAACCACTTACCTAAAAGCAGTGCAAGACTGCATACCATCGAAAATACGGCGTCCAGGCCATAATAATAACCCAAAATGGTGGAATAAAGATATTTCAAACTGCCTGCTTGCTAAAAAATTTGCTAATGATAGATTAAAATCCTCACAAAATGACGAAGAACGGGTGAAATTTGTAGAGCTACGACGCAAAGCCAAAAAGTTAATTAAGCAAAGTAAAAAGACCCTAGAGGTTACATATTGCGAATCAAAGTCAAACAAACCAGAAAGAATTCTATAGTTATATCAGAAAGAAAAAAGTAGTTACTTCAGTTACTGTTGGACCGTTAGTCGATGAAAATGGAGAATACACCAAAGACGAAGTACAAATGAGTAATGCCCTCAATACCTTCTTTGCAGCAGTTTTTTACCACCGAAGACCTCAGTGATATCCCTACACCATCCGATTCAGATTGATATTGCAGATGTTCTAAGCAATATCACCGTTACAGAGAGAGAAGTATTGAATTGTTTAGATAAACTCAAGGTAAATAAAACGCCTGAACCTGATACAATCTCGCCTAGAGTTCTAAAGGAGCTAAGGATGAGCTCTCCAAACCACTGACATTACTATTCAATAAATCCTTGCAGTCTGGAACTATGCCTGATCAGTGAAGATAGCCACGTAACACCGATATTCAAAAAAGGCAGCAAATCCCTACCCAGTAACTATCGTCCAATTAGCTTAACCTCAGTTGTTTGTAAAATGCTAGAAACGGTCATAAGAGACAGACTCGTAAATCACTTAGAGGAAAATAACATACTTAAAGATACTCAACACGGCTTTCGTAAAAAACGTTCCTGTTTAACAAACCTCTTAGACTTCTTCCACGATATCCTCAACCTCTACGATGAGAGTAAAGCTGTATATATTATATACCTTGATTTTCAAAAGGCCTTTTGACAAAGTTCCCCACAAACGTTTACTGCTAAAACTAAAAGCGCATGGAATACAAGAATGGATAGAAAATTGGCTCAGCGACAGAAAGCAAGGAGTAGTCATAAACGGTAAGGCATCTAAAGGGACCAATGTAAGTAGCGGGGTACCCCAGGGATCGGTACTAGGACCAATTCTCTTTCTAATTTACATCAACGACATAGATGAGGGTCTCACCTGTACAATCTCAAAATTTGCTGACGATACAAAAATTGCAAATAGCGTACTCTCAAAAGATCAAGTTGACGATATGCAACACAATCTAGATAAATTGTCACATTGGGCCCAAATTTGGCAAATGAGTTTCAATGCGGATAAATGTAAAGTACTACATATCGGTACTACATGAAGGTAAATACGGGGAAGAGCAAGGTTATGGTCTTCGAAAGGGGTGAAGTCACAGAGTGTGAGGTGAAGCTGAACGGTCAGGCTATGGAGATCGTCAACTTTTTTAAGTATCTGGGCAGTGTGTTGAGTAAAGATGGGACTATGGATGAAGAAGTGCGGGAGAGGGTACAACAGGGGAAGAGGGTTGTAGGAACGCTAAAAGCAGTAACAAGAAATAGGGTGGTCAGTATGGAAGTGAAGGAAGTCCTTGCATGACAGTGTGGTAATCCCGACACTGACTTACGGAAGCGAAGCATGGACGTTGGTTGAGAGACTCAGACCAAGAGTGAGAGCAGTGGAAATGAATTACTTAAGGAGTGCGTGCGGAGTTACATGGAGGGATAGACAGACTAATGAGGAAGTAAGAAGGAGGTGTGGTGTGGAGGTAGATGTGGCTGGAAAGTGTGAAAGGAACAACCTTGAGATGGTTCGGCCATATGGAACGTATGGAAAGCGAGAGAATGACTAAGAGGGTGTACGAGAGCGAGGTGGAGGGACAGAGGGGGAGAGGTAGACCGAAATTGAGGTGGAAGGATGGAGTGAGGAAGTACATGAACGAAGGCGGTGCTGGTTGGGGGGAGGGGCGTCGACTGACTGGGGACAGAGGTGCATGGGGGCGGTTCGTTCGTGGCCACCCCTTCGGGGATCACGGCGTCAGGCAATAGATAGATAGATAGACTACATATCGGATACCTAAATGAGAAAGCAAACTATTCGATGAATGGCACTCAGCTTAAGAATGTAAACAGAGAAACCGATCTGGGAGTAAGAATATCGAGTAACCTAAAACCGAGTCAACAATGTTCAGAAGTTGTTAAGAAGGCAAACAAAATAATTGGCTTTATAGGCAGGTCATTTGAGCATAAATCCAAAGACGTTATCCTAACCCTTTACAATTCCTTAGTCCGCCCTCTTCTGGAATACTGCGTTCAATGCTGGTGCCCTTATTACCAAAAAGACATAACACGCTAGAACGAGTTCAACGTAGAGTTACCAAATGATACCTAGCCTAAAGAACAAACCATACGAAGAGCGACTTAGAGAATTAAATCTATTTCCTTTAGCCCAGCGCAGATTAAGAGGTGACCTTAATTCAAGTGTTCAAAATCATCAGAGGCATCGACAATATGAACTGTAGTAAAGTACTTCACTATCGACCAATCTAATTACACGCTGGGAAACGGTTGCAAAATTATTGGTAAATCTTTTAACTCACACGAATCTAAGAATTTCTTCTTCAATCGAGTTGTCAACTTGTGGAATGGGCTTCCCCGAGACTGCAGCACCGTTGATTCATTTAAACTCCGCCTAGACAAATATCTCGCATCAAACCCGCGACTGACTGCGTTTGTAAATGAATAACTTTATTTTATCCTCCCCTCAGTTACTAACCCATATGTCCCCTACTAACTTCCTAGCACTGCCACGGACATTAGTTCCAGGGCAGTAGTTCCCTTTCCAATGTTCCCTTACCCACTCTAAACCACTGTTTGGACACTTGATCCTCAGTGTTTTGGAGGACAAGCAGCCTAGAAGGGTCACTAGACTGTTGTTGCCTGATTTCCTTTGTACTCCTTTGTACTCCCGGTAGACCCAACTTGCCATGTTTTCACATCCAAACTTTTTCTAGTGCCAAAGAGGGACAGTGTGCAGATGCGACCAGTAGTAGACATCTCGTGTCTGAACACCCACATTCACAACTTACCATTGAAAATGCTCAAAGTGTATCAAATCAGGCTCACACTCCTGCCGCAAAGCTGGATGTGCTCACTAGACTTGAAAGACGCCTACTGGTATGTCCCCATAAACAAACGGTTCCAAAAATTCCTTGCCCTGAGGATCAGGCAAGAGACTTATGTCTTTCAGAGATTGCCATTCGGTTTAAACCTGGCACCAAGAATATTCACAAAATTAGTCCGGCAGGCCCTTATGCCAATGTTAGCTCAGGGGATCAAGGTGTGGTACCTAGACGACTGGCTAGTAGTGGCAGAGTCAGAGAATTTATGTCATATCCATGTCAGACAAGTTATAAATCATGTACAAACCCTAGGGTTCAAGGTCAACCTGGCAAAGTCGAACCTTGTTCCCACACGGGTGATTCAGTGGATATGGCTGGTCTGGGACACAGCCAATCTGACTCTCAGTCAGGGTGTGGACAACCGCAACAGATTTCGCAGGAAATTGTTCCGATTTCTCCACAGTCTGAACACGACGAGAAGGACGTGGGAGTCCCTGATCGGTTCTCTCAACTGGATTCAACTAACTGTGAAGTTGGGCCGGTTGAAAGTGAAGAGATTAATCTTGGAAGGCAACAAATTTTTCCCAATCTTGCCGGAAATGAAATTGCGGCCCATTCCTCCATTAATTTACAACTTACTGTCGGTCTGGGCAAAGAAGGAAACATTGCATTCAATAATGACGTGGGTTTCTCCCCCACCTACGGTATGGGTAGACACAGATGCTTCAGGGACAATAGGCTGGGGATATCAGTCGAACCTAGGCCACCAGGGTCAGGGTCTTTGGTACCAAGACGAGATCTTTCATATCAACAAGCAAGAACTTCTAGTCCCTTTGTTTTTCTCCAAACTCACGGCTCTTCTTTACAGGGAAATTCAATAGCCTTTCGGATGGACAATTTGAACGTGGTACATTGCATTCAAAAGCAAGGGTCAACGAGTTCTCGAAAGTTACTAGATTTGTCAGAACAGATTTTTGCTCTAGCCGAAAAGCTGAGCATTCATCTCCATGCATCTTACCTCCCGGGCGTGGCGAACGTCTGGGCAGACGCTCTGTCCCGGAGACAGAGCACTCAAATAGAATGGTCAATAAAGCAAAACGACTTCAACAAGATGATTGCAGAGCCATGCCATCCACAAGTGGATCTATTTGCGTCAGAAGGAAACCACAGATTCCCTCTCTTCCTAACCCGCCGGGAGTTAACCTCGGCGGGGGGTCCAAACGCATTAACGGAGGACTGGAACAAATGGAATTCCATCTATCTTTTTCCGCCTCCAGATGCTTCACTCATGTGACAAGTAGTTCACAAACTACGGGGTTACCGGGGCTTAGTCTCGATGATCGCGCCACTTTGGCCGGCTCAGGTGTGGTACCACCAATTGAAAACGTGGTGCGAGAACTCGGTGTCACTCCCCGTCTCGTACTTCCACTTGGAGACAATTGGCAACCTAGAGACCTCGCTGACTTTTGCCTTCTGGACATTCAAAGTGCCAAATGGTTAACTCAGTATGGGGAGACTGTTATAAATAAATTTCTTAATCAATATACTATGTCGACCAGGAGACAATACCAATCTCATTGGAAAACGTTCACAACCTGGATAGTAGAAACGGCGCAAACAGACTCGTCAGTAGCCTTGATCTTTAAGTACTTAGATTATTTGTTTGAACAAAAGCGCTTTTCTGTAGTCACTCTTAAAAAACACTTATCGGCCATTAGAAACCCCTTTTACGACCTAACTGGTCTATCCATACCACAGGCAGAGGAGAAAGGGTTCATGAGGGCATGTTTCAAACTACGCCCACCACCACATCAGCTCGTGCCTACCTGGTCGCTAGACAAAGCCTTATCCTTACTTCACTCGCGCAATTATAATCATGCGCCGGATTATGACTCATTGTTAAAGAAGGCTGTGTTCCTTATGGCTTTAGCAACAGGAAACAGGGTTTCTGAGCTAGCAGCAATGAGCAACGAACCAAATTGTCTCAGGTTTGGGAGACTGAATGAACACTTACAAATCGCTCCGTCTCCTACATTCATAGCAAAGAATGAACATTGTAATCATGTATTTACAGAATTTACAGTACCGGCACTCAAACGCGGACATACGCATCATATTCTATGCCCAGTACAAGCTTTAATCAAATTTATGAGGGTGGCACAACCTCAACAACCAGGCTATTTATGGGTCAACAGCACAGGTACTCTCGTCACGAGAAGGAAATTAGCTTCTTTACTCGTGGACGTCATTAGGGAAAGTAATCCCGGCGTAGTGGGCAGAGCCCACGACATCAGAAAGTGGGCTGTCTCTCTCAGATTTTTACAATTTTTTTCAATTGATGACATAGCTAACACTAAATTGTGGGCTTCCAATCATTCTTTCTTGACGTGATACCTGTCTGTGGCTCTGGGGATAAGCCGACACTAGCCTGTGTGGCATTACGGCAGCGGGTCTAGTTAGTTCATGTGCTAGTATGAATTATGTTTAATCTTAAAAGGTGAAAAAGGAGGGGGGGTGTCGGTAAGCCCATAAAGACCCCTAGAGCCCCTCCGCCGGATAATGTGATAAGATCACGAGCTGTGATACTTAAAAAATCGAGCTGGTTATACAGCTCTAATTTTTTTTAAAAGATATCAATTATAGTTATAACTATATAGTATAAGAAAGTGTACAAATTATATGAAATGTACAAATAGTTTAAGGACAGAATATATAGCCTACTCCTAGGATATATGTGTGTGTATTTAGTTGAACAGGAATATAAGTAAGTTCCTAAGCATCAATTGTGATGAACCTCAATGTGAGATCTCAGATATACCTAATCGGTCAAATATAAGCAGATATTCTTTGAAGTAACGCACTGCTTTCTTTCCAGTTTTCACTTGTTATTGTATGTTAGCAATAAACCCTTCTTTGGCGGCGTGCAACTTATGTCGTGTGAAATAAATATGGACTAAGTGGCGGTTCACAACTTATGTAGTGTGCCATTTTCACCACATAATGTTGCTGAGAGAGAGAGATGAGTGGTGGGAGGAGCGTAGCAAGCGTATGACTGCTCCAGACCACCGCGGCGGACCTACTGACATGAATCCCACCCTCCTCCACCCTCTCGCACTCGCTACACAGGGAATTATGTAGGGAAAGTACCTAATTACATGGTTTTTGCACTCGTGTTGTGCGATCGTTGCAAGAGAACCAGTGGTCGTACAAGGATGGTTGGGGTGTCATTGGAAAGCTCTGTTTATGCCCTTTCAGGGATAGATACTTGTTTTACGCTCTGGGTCTTATTTAGGCATGAAAATGATCACGTAAACAACCCTATTTAGGGTAAAAACACCCCGCTGGGCGGTACATATAAATTACCGCCTAGGCCGCTCGTAAGGTGTTAAAGACTTAACAAATTTATATGATTCTTTGTCTCTACCTATGGCATTTGTTAGTGGTGATATTATCACGAATGATCCCCTCCAGTCTTAGATATCAGGCATATCGTCAATGATAGAGGGGCCACTAATAAATTATAGGTTTGAGTCCCGGAGGGAAGAAAGAATACCTAATATTTAGTAGTGGCCCCGAAATCATTGACGATGTAGGGCCCTCCCTTCCATCCCCTTCCCATTTGTTTGATGTCTTGAGTTAGTCTTAATATGTCATTGAAGGAAGTATGGCGGCTCAGGGAGCAGCGTCGGGAATAGAATCCGCAAGAAATCCACCGAGATGGAAAGCATTAGATATAACATATTTTAAGTTTATTTTTCCTTTTTATTTTTTCAAAAGTTTTTTCGTAGTGAGTACCCAGTCATAAGACAATTCCATAAGAGAATTAGCGTTGCACTTATGATGTAGAACTCTTTCTCCCCGCGGCGGTCGATTCAAATTGGATACCCGCGGGCGCTTGAAAGGGGACTATTATACTAATAGGCATATCGTCAATTATGGAGGGGCTACTACTAAATATTAGGTTTTCCTTCTTCCCTCCGGGACTCAAACCTATAATCTCCGCTACAATTCCAGAGCATCCTGCAGCTTTTCCGTCCTTCATTTTATTTATTGCGCTGCTTACAATAGCTGGTGCTATTAAAGGGTGGGGGTGGGGGGCGAGTATTGGCTTTTCGTTACTAAACTGAGTAACTGGGGAGGTGTGGTGGAGTGGTCTTGCCACTGGCCTGGTAATCCAAAGGTCCCGGGTTCAAATCCCGATGTATCAATGGGAAGGTATTATTGGGATGGAATTTGTGCTGTACCTGGTATCAGTGCATTACCACAAGCCCACTGAAACGTCAATAAAATACCCTCATTGTTCCCTGATTAAATAGCACTGTATGAATATTCCCATATTCAAAATATGCTATAGGGGTGCAATGCCTGGTGAGTTATCTGCTCAACAGGTGGCGTAGTGTGTGTGTAAGTGTGAGAGTCCGAGTGTAGGGGGTGAGACAGTGAAGCACGGGAACGAGGTGGCTTCAGAGATGGGGTCGTTTTGGGCCATGAGTGAGCACCGTGCCTCATGTGAAGGCAAGATGGCAGGTGCTCGTTGTGTTGTACTCTACGTGCTTCACATGTCTCACTCCCTGGACTGGAACAAGACCTCACAGGCTTCACTGTTCATTGTAAAGCGGTGAATGTAAGGCTCTCAGCCTATGCCCGAGAGGAAGTAAGTTGGAATACAGAAAAAAAAAAAAAAAAAAAAAAAAATGCTTTCTATTCCACTCAAATTCCACGTTGAGTAATCTTTCATAGTGTACCTTCCAAGCATCTCTAATTTCTTTATCGGCATAAACTATTGTCCTATTATCATTCCTGACACACAGTCCTCCTACAACATATCTACTGTCTTTTTTAACTCGCCTAGCTAAATGGAAACTCCCATTGCGATTTTCTGCGTTACTCACTTGGTCTATAACCAGGTCCTGTATGTTTGTCTTTGCCTTGAATATCTGTTTTGTTTTGCAGTTCGCTTAGCCGCCAGATATTCCTCCCTGCTGCCTCCTTTCTTCCCTGCTTTGAAACATCTTCTTTTCTGCTAAATTGCATTTTTCACCTCATCATTCCACCACCAGGAAGTCTTATGCCTGGGGGGGCCTTTAGTTTTGCCACAGACTTTGTCAGTGGCGGCAAGAAGGCTACGTTCAAGGAAGTTCCATTGATTATTTACGTCATTTGGCATAGCGCTCCTATGCCTATCCATTTCCTTTAGTTCGCTGCGAAACCTATCCTTTTATTCTGATTTATTCAGCAGCCATACTTTCCTTTTGAGCATGTATGCTTTCTTTCGCACAGGATCTCGCCTTAAGCTCAAATCACAGACTAGGAGCTTATGTTGGGAGATACATTCTTCACTCGGGATGACCTTTACATCCCAAATAAACTTCCAGTCTTTCCTGTTCACTAAGAGGTAATCTATCTGTCTACTGGTGCCCCCAGAACAATATGTTATTAGATGACTCAGCCTTTTCTTAAACTTAGTATTACACACAACCATGTTGAGTGCAACACAGGACTCCAGTATGTATTAGAGATGGACCGAATATTCGCTTCGTATTCGTATGTGCGAATATTCGCTATGTTTTTCAATATTTGTATTCGTATTCGTATTCGTATTCGCATTTCCATTCATAGCTATTTGCAAATATGCGAATATTTTCACGAAACCAATAGAAGATACACAAACATGTAAAATATTAAATTTTAAAGTTAACACAAACGAATAAATAACAGTGTAGATGTGCGTTGGGGCCGCTAAGGTGGAATGAAGGAGGACTGAGCAGTGTTGCTACTTAACTGTATTTAATAGTACCAGATCGAACTAGTGAAAAGTACCAAATTATTATAAAATGGCATCACTGCCCGGTAAGCGAATGTGTGCGTGACCTGGACAGTTGAACCAGCACAATATTGCCATTTCAGACATATCCAATGTAATAGCATGTCACTAAAAAATATTCCATCATATTTCCTCACTGATTTCGTATTTAGTACCAGATATTGACTATTTTATTGGAAGATGTATAAAATGTATTTGAGAGAGTCAAATGTACCAAATGTGGTACTTTAGTACCAAAAAGCGGCAACACCGGGACTGAGGAAGTGTGGAGGTGTCGGTAAGGGTACCGGTAACTCTCTGTCTCTTTGCCTCCATCCCCAAGCAAAGTCGCCAACTTAGCGCCTATAGCGCTAGATTTAGAGATGTTTAATCACCAACTAACATTAATCAAATTACTATGAAATATATAAATGGAAGTCAATAACATGACATAATATTCAGAGGGATAACTGTTATAAACACCTATTTTATTTCAATCCTACTTAAGCACTTTTTTAGCCCTTTTTCATAGTGAATCTAGCGTCAAAGGAAACTTTGAATTGGCAACTCTGGGTCACCACCAGTGGGCCTCTGCGTGAGCCATACTCGAGGTGGGATGTATTTGCCTCTCTCTCACCCTCGATTGCAACCAACTTCCCTTGAAAGAGAACAGAATTGTAGCTATTGCACAATGGTGTCCAGTCATACCAGTGTAGTTTGGGATTACTTTGAGTTAATCACTATATATAGTGACATGGCAAAGTGTAAACTTTGCAATAATACATTTTCTCGGAAAGGAAAATTCACATCGGGGTTGAAAAACCATCTTAGCAACAAGCACCCAGAACTCTTACAATATATTCAAAATTTATTCATACAGTTAATTTATGATATTTAGGAAATTACACATTCACATCGTCATTAATTCCGGTAATTAATTTCACAGTAATTTAATTAACGTTTGTTGGTGATATCAAAAGAATTACCAGTTCTTGAAGGATGAAATAAAGATTGAAATATTCGAAATTCGTATTCGAATTCGCGAATTTTACGAATAATTATTCGCATTCGTATTCGCATTCGCAAATAGTGAAAATTGATATTCGTTCCTTCTCTAAACATACACTCGTCTTCTAGGTTTCTTCTTTCATATCCTTTCCCACCATGCACACCCTCGTACCCATCAGCACATGCTCCCTCATGTCCATTTAGGTCACCACCTACGACTGTAGTATCATATTCCGAGAGGCCTGAAACGACACTAAGGAAGTCGTTCCAAAAGGCCTCTTTCTGCTCTCTCCTTAATCCAACCTGTGGATTAACCTAAGAAGTGTGCACCGTATGTAGTGAACACCATCTCCTGGTGCGGACCTATTTCACTGTTTCCATCACTAAAATCGTTATCTTACCATAAATATCATTAATACTTATCCATATGCGCCTATTTTATGTTTAATATGAAGATATTAACCTGTTACAACAATAAAACAAGTGGAAACAGTGTTTGGCTGGTCAAAATCGCGAAATGAGAGCGAGAGTTACATTCATCAAGTGTGAGCCAACCTGGCCTACATCCAACCCTCACGATGCCTGGAGAGACACTGACATCTCTCTCCTTATTTCTTGCTCTTTCTCACGCTTGGTAATGACTTGGATATGACCATGCCCTGCTAGCAACTCTCTATTGTTAGCACGAAAATATACCTAAGAATAAGGGAATAACAGGGAAAATAGGTGATAAGTGAAGGGGGGGGGGGGGAGGGGATGTGGAGGAGTGATATTTGGCATGGCCAAGGGGCAAAACAAAATAAAAAATAAAATAAAAATAAAAAAGTTTCAATTGCTACTGGGGTGTTTTAAATGTGTGGTTTTTTTTTAGGCCTAGGATCATAAGAGTCTTCCCGCAGTGGCCCAGTAAAACTCATAAGAGTCTCCCGGCACTTGACGGGTTAAGGGAGCCTTCTCATGGTGATATCATGCCGATATCACATATACAGTATAATTCTTTCACCAACTTTCAATTTCAGAACTGTTAATCCTCCATTTATTCTCTTTATCTCAATCACACTCTTTTCCCATTCCTCAGATACCAGTACACCCACTCCTCCTTTCGGTTTTCCAGAGTCATCCCCCTTCCAATACAAACGATATATCTTATTCTTTCCTACAATCCACTGTGCATCACACCCTTCCATCGGGTTTCCTGGGCACAGCACACATCCACTCTCCTTCTTTCAAGTACTTATTTGTCGGTATGTATGTGTTTAATTGTTTATGAATGAGATGTATGTGGGTGCATGGGTCATATTTTGCTTAAGTATTTGTTTAGATCCTTAACCCCAAAAAGGCGAGCTATAATTATTATGTAATGAACACCATACAACTGGGCGGCCATATTAGGCTCCATTCCCACTTATAACCGTAATTTTACGATAAATATCGTTATTACTTATTCATATGCACCTATTTTACGTTTAATATGAAGATATTAACATGTAACAGCAATAAAACTAGTGGGAATTGTTTAGATGGTAAAAATCGCAAATTATTGCCGACCGGTCATTCACGAAATCTGAGGCAGGCGTGACGTATACCCTCCCCTCTCGAGCCCTGAAGCCTGACTGAGTCACTCTCACACTCTCTCTTACACAACACACTTGGTAGGCATATGACAACGCCTTGGAACCGGATTGGAGATGTTGGCACAGTAAATAAACCAATAAACAAGGGAATAAGAGGAAAAATAGGTGATAATTGAAGGGAAGAGGGGGGGGGCGAAAGGGGGGAAGGAGGGAATTTTGACACATGTGGAGGAGTGATAGGAGGGAGGTATGGAGGGAAATGGTCTCACTTTAAAAAAAAAAAAAAAAAATTAAGTGCTACTGGGGCCTTTTAAAAGTTTGTTTTTAAGGCCTTACCTCTTAGCCCATCGGCTGCTGGAAGACTCTTAAGAGGTTCTACTGGGCGACTGCTGGAAGACCTAAGGTCCTAGGCCTAAAAAAAACACATTTAAAACACCCCAGTGGCACTCAAAAAAAAAAAAAAAAAAATGTGTTTAGGCGAGATAATTTCCCTCCATTACTTTCTACCGCTCCTACACATGTGTCCCCCCCCCCCTCCTCAATTATCAGGTATTTTCTCTATTATTCCCGATATTTATCGAGTATTTTCGTGGGAGGACAAGTATGAGAGAGGGAGGAGGGTGGAGGAGTGTAACTCCGACACTCCAAGCCAGTCTGAGTCCACCCTTTGTCTCTCAGTGCCAAGCGAGACACGAGAGAGGGAGGGTGTTAAGGGGGTATCCCACTGTGCGACTTTTCGATGGCGAATGCCCTGCGACAGTGTTTTTTTCTATGTTCGTAAATTTGCGGCGAATAGGGGTTTTTCAGAAGCGAATGAAGGCGAATTTCCTCGATTGCAGTGCGACAGAAGTACGACCACAGTGTGAATGTGGCGAATTTTTTGGTGAAAATGACGAATGGTGTGCGATAATTGAGGGCAATTCATGGCGAATGTGGCGAACGATGATGGCGAAAATAGCGAATGCGCGGCGATTGTTGGACGATGTGATGAGATAACACCGCGGAGGTTGTGCGACTTATGGCGAATATGGCGAATGCCGTGTGTGTGTGTGTGTGTGTGTGTGTGTTGTAGTGTTTGTGTGTGTGAAAAGGCGAAATGTGGAAAAGCTGGGCATTGTGTGTGTGTGTGTGTTGTATAGTGTGTGTGTGCATGTATGTGTGCTGTAGTGAGTGAGAGTGTGTGTGTGTGTGTGTGTTTGTGAAAAGGTGAAATGTGGAAAAGCTGGACATTGTGTGTGTGTGTGTGTGTGTGTGTGAAGAGGCAAAATGTGGAAAAGCTGGACATTCTGTGTGTGTGTGTGTATCTTTGGATCAATGTGTACAAGCCTTATCCTGGAATATCTGAACAATACTTGGGAGAACAATGATACACTGACGAATAATTCTGAACAATTAACAGTCCCATAGAGAACATTAAATTTGTTTTATATTTTCATTCAAAGTTCACAATCTCGTTGGTCTATTACAAAAACATATGCCCTCGAATCAAAATGTAAATATAATTGTGTGGGTATGTCTGAGTGTCTGTGCATTCTATGGAATAGGTGTATTCCCACTCAAGATACAATTATGGATTTATTTTTTGTTTCCTTGCAATTATAAGACTATTGTATTCAGACTAGGAAGTGTAGATGGAGGTCAGAGGGTTAATTGAGATACTCTTTACCCTTCCACTTTCACAGATTATTCCTAAGCTGGATAAAATCGTCTAAAGGTAGTCAGAATATACTGTCAACATGCGTCCTAATCTTCAAAGGGTTAAGTAGAAGTAACTATTAAATTAACACTTTCACTATTATGATAGTTTGTTTCCTCTAATTCGAGTTATCATTTGTCTATTTAAGGGGAGGTTTCCACTTGAAGGATTTTATTCTAAACCCCTTTCTCCATCATGTTTACCACCATTCCTTTTGAAATTTTAAGACGTTCGCTACATTCGAACGTTCCCTTAACACTCCACGAGCGGCTAGGTCGGTAACTTCTACTACCCGCCAAGCGGGGGGTTATACCCTAAACGAGCTTATTTCCATGCTCTTTTTCATGCATAAACAAGAGCCAGAGCGTAATACAAGTATGTATCCGTGAAAGGGCGATAATTGAGCTTTCCAATGACACCAGAACCATCCTTCTACGATCACGGGTTATCTTGCAACGATCGTGCAACCGAAGGGAAAAATTGCTAAAATACGGTAATTTCCTTACATAATTCCCTGTGTAGCGAGGCAGTGAGTGTGGGTGTGTGTGGAGTAGGGCCCAGTGCTGGCGCGGGAGCCGTGCCGAACGGTCAGAGCCGACCTACGCTCCTCCCACCGCTCTTCTCTCTCTCAGAGCCAAATATTGCTCAGAATTGCACACCGCCTTAAGTCGGTCCCCGCCACATAGTCCTTTCTTCTCTAGGCCGACTTAAGTCGGGCCCCGCTAAACAAGAGTTAAATACAGCTTAGACAGGGCCTTTTGAAATAACTATGCCTCACATACACACTCGACATAGCCACACAACAATAACACACATAACACGTGTTTCGGTAATGGTTCCGGTACACTGACTTTTAATTTGAACCATAGTTTGAACTTATTACTCATGTTATATAAGTTTATTATGAAATATTATGAAGAATTAATTAGGTAAGTATACATAACCTACTGTTATGTATATATTACTTATGATTAAATGATCGTATTTCGGCGATTTTGGTCACTCGGAAAATCAGCTGATGAATCTTGGCGCTCCAAATTCACTTGCATTGAAATTATATTCTTTGTACAAGACCACCCATGGTTTTGGAGGGTTTATTTAAGGCTTAGAAATGTTTCTTTATACGCCGGTATATAGGTATATACGGTATACTTAGTTTCATTTCATCTGACGGTATTGAATCCCTAATTTCTCGATACTTAATGGAAAAATATGAAACCATGTCTCTGCATCATATTAAGTCCAAGTTTATATAATTAGCACCACATTTCACTACAAAATCTTCAAAATAACTGAGAAATCCTCATGGGAACTTTGCATTTTTTTACCGTCAGTTGAAAAGAAACAGACTACAGTGAGAGACACATCAACAGTCACATAAAATCCCACCAATCGCCTCAGTTCGCCACATATCGCATGTCATTCGTATGGCATTGGCAATAATTCGTCGACACATTCGCGCTACTGTCGCCCTATTCGCTCAAAAAGTAGTGTTGCCAATAATTATAATTTGCAAAGTGGCGAATCAGGGCGAATTGTGCGACCAAGGGCGAATGTCGCACAGCATTCGCCAAAATTTTCAGTTCGCCGCCGTTTTTTGGGTATGCTAAAAATTTAACGGCGAATCTGGGCGACGCTAGGGCGACCGTTGTGCAATTTCGGCGACAATTGGAGAATATTCGAGCGAATATGGCGAATTTTGGGACATAGACAAAAAAATCCTGTCGCCCTCTGTCGCTGGGCGTTCGCCATCGAAAAGCCGCACAGTGGGATACCCCCTTTAGTCTGTCACTGCTCAAGGCCAGATTACGACTGCGGGGCTAAAATATACAATTTTTACCAACCTCTTAAGAGTGTTCTCGCCATTCCCGGGTTAAATATGGATACATTTATCAACAAATGCACACTGTGAGAGTGGGCGCTCGGTTGTGGCGGGGGTGGTGCACATAAGAGGTGCTTGTAATTGTGTGTCTGTGTGCCGAGTAGCACTGTTTGTGTGTACCATTCTTGTTGCAGTCGGGTGATCATATTTTTGTAGTCTATATTTAATACATAATATTAAGTCATCCAAGGTGTTATTGGTATAAGGTGCCTTTTAAGAGAGTTACTCTCAAAAGGCTCAGTTTGTATTCTATGTTTTATGTTAAATCTCACTTGTATCCATTTTTGACTAAATAATTATTTCAATTTCAATCTAAATTTCATTACAAAACTTAATTCGCTCTGCCACTCATACTTCCAACATTCCCACTGGCAAGCCTGAATCTGTAGGTTTGGTACAGTGTGGTTTGCATTCATCAGACTTACAATAATTGTTTTGTTAGTTATGGTCATAATCGGAATGTTGGCTAGCAATGGGCATCTTATCACCCTCTCCCCCCCCCCCCCCCCAGAACTCCGGCTCCAGACTGCCCCGGGTACCATTCCCATCACCTTCCCCCAAGAATTACAAGGGGGTAGGATCCAGTGGCCCCGGTGCACCCCACCAAAACCAGCCACAGGGACACACCCCGTGCGCGTACACGGCACTACGACTAACCTGGTATTATACACCTAATGTCAGGGCAGCCTCCTGGAGTGCTACCACCAGGTTAAGGCCCCTATACTATTAGGTGGAGAGTGCCAGTTTGGAGAAACACTGCACACTGTACCCTCTGGATCCGTTTCAGCCAGGTTGCCCCCAAGGCGCCAGATCCGGGTCCGGGGGAGGCAACAGCCACTGCCAGTGTGCCGCCATTAGGCAACTTGGACTAGAACAATGAAGTCCTGTCACAGCACTGCCCACCATGTGAGCACTATGACCGACTCAGGTGTGGCGCCAAAACAGCTCCCAGGTAGGACTAGTAGAATCCCCTGTAGCACCATCCTCACCCCACCAGCCTCAGCAGTGTCGCACCAAGCCAATAACAAGGGTTCATTCTATAGTAATGGCTATTGGTCCACAAGTCTAGTGCCATTCCCCCTATTAGTCACCTCGTACGACACACAGTAGGACGCTTGGGGCATATTTTTAATTTCCTCCACCATAGATGAAGGCCCCCTTACCCACCTGTACAGTAAGGGTTAAATTAATGTACAACCAAATATACTGAGTGACTAACCTCAGCTGCATGTTTGTAGTCACAGGTGAGGAAGGTTGGATGAGCAGTACAGTAAGGTGACTCGGGCTCCACTCTTAACTCTCCAACTACCATCACTACCATCATCATTATCATCATCACCATCCTCATCACTACGCCTTCACCACCTCCTCCTCTATTCTTCACTCGCACCATCTGTATTAAACACATGGACTGCTAATAAATGAGCAAAATATAAGGTCAAGTTGAGGGAGGGGTGGAGTATAAAAGGGGGCAGGAGTGGAGGATGTGGTATGGAGATATGCCACTACTTTCAATGGGTCACCCAATTTTGAGACATTTTCCGGCACTGGCATGGTATTTGAAGGTTGTTTTTTCCAAACATGTTTAAACACCGTGCCTTCCGGAAGACTTATAGCACTTCCTTGGTATATTATGGTGTCTCACGGAAAATTTGTCAAGCACATTTATAATTTTAGTAATTACAAGAATAAATAGGTTGAGGGCTGGTCCTATCCAGAGTGAAGTTTGGCATGCTCTACCCAACCTTAGCCGTTTCTGTTTGTCTCTTTTACTGTCCTACTTTTCCTTCTAGGGTCAGGGGGCTAGGAATCCTCTTCCCCTTGTAAAAGTCTCCTACTCATCGAGACAGAGAAATGGGGAAGGGAATGCGAAAGTGGTCCCGGACCCTGAGAATTAAAACCCTTGTATGTTGTTTCTGTTCGGTCTACCTCGAGTCAGCCACCCCCAGCAATGGGTATGAACCTTGAGTATATAGATAGATAGATAGATAGATAGACAAGAATAAATGACAAACCAAGCATTTTGTTTACCTTGGACACTTAACCCTTTTGCTGCGGCCTTGTTTGCGCTATTTGGGGCATATTCAGGCACTCCTGAATGATAAATCAAGCATCTGCATTAAATGAAGTGTATTCTGCCGAAAACTAGGCGAAAATAGCTTCAAAATTACACCAGAACGGACCGTATACGTGGTCTGGTTCACCCACAGTGATCCCAGTGAAACGCGGGAACCCCGCTATTATGTAACACTTGCTCGCTTGGCTGCACTTATGAGAGAGAGAGAAAGAGAGAGACACGCGCGAGACACAGCCTAGCTCAGTGAGCTGCTCGGTGCTCTGAGGGTTGGAGGTGGGCCCCTCATGCTCCCGCCCACTGTCACTCGATTTTTACGTTTTTTACAGGCTTTTAAAGCCTGGAAATTGCTGTAACTTGCCAAAACATTCCAGAACGTCACCCGCAGCCAAAGGGTTAAGATAATAAATCTCTGGCCACCATCACTGCCAACACAGTCAAAATCAATAGTTTGCTAAACAAAACTTTTCAAACAAAAAATTGTAATTTATGTTACAGGCCTCTCTTGATTTACGATTGGGTTACGTTCCTGAAAACCCGATCTTAAATAGAAAAATCCTATAGTGAACCCTAAAATTAATGGTGTAATTGGGGATGCATTCTGGGACCAGCCACAACCCAAACACAAGCACCTATAATAATATTGTAAATCAGGGCATTGGATAGTGAGGCAGACCTGTACAATCATTCTCTCTTTCAAATAGTTTCAAATAGCCTGTGATTAGTATTGTTTGTTTAATGTAGTATAAGTATTAAAGGACTGTCCCTCGTTATACATTTAAGGGGGTATGCTACACTTACCAACAAAAATCTAAACTATTTGGAGTTAAGACTTGAAACTTTGCAGATGAATAAGCACCTATGTTGCCTACATTGTGTGAGAACAAGAACGATATATATATATATATATATATATATATATATATATATATATATATATATATATATATATATATATATATATACTGTATATGTATACATATTCATATGCATATATGTATAACGACTTTAAATTTCATAACAACATTAATACTTGACCAATTTGTTTTCATTTTTTGACTGTGAATAGTCATTTAATATGTTTACAGCCCTATGCAAAAAAAAAATAAAAAAAAAAATTTCCCATACATCATGGAATGTCGCCATGTCATTATATCACGTATGCCTGACGTAACGTAAAATCAGGGTTTTTGGTGACTTTTTCCCCTATTATACTTATAACTCATTCACATTTTCAACAATATCTTAACATAGGTCTCTAGTTCCTATCAAAAACACAATTCCCTGGTAATCTCAAATAAATCTGATTGATTTTCGATTTTTTTTATTATTTGAAACACCTTTTAACCCCTTTTGTACGGTGCCCATATGACGGGCGCCATTTTGAGGCAATTATGAGCCCCGAGAGAGAGCCCAGCTGTTGAAGGGCGTGCAGAGGGGCTCCAACTGCCAGTCACACATGGCAGGCACACACTGAGCTCTGAGATAGTGCTCGGTCACTTATGTGCAGCGTCACACATAGCAAAAACAGCAAAAATTGCTAATTTTTATCAATTTAGACCTTTGATTGCAAGATCGTTGCAAGATAACCATGGATGATTCAGGTGTCATTGCAAAGCTCTATCATAGCACTTTCACGGATATATAATTGTGTTACGTTCTGGCTATTGGTTATTCATGAACTAGAGCATTGAACGAAGGTAATTTCGGGCAATTATGCCTCCTCCACGTGCTTACGACCTTCGTCCCTTTAATTCCCGCCCGGGCATTAAAATTTGCGCGTCCCGGTGAAATACTGGTCGAGTATTATTCACGATAGTGTGGGAACATTTTGAGGCGGGTTTTGTATAATATGATATTTATGACCCCAGGACCCCCCCCCCCCCCCAGGTGTATCATACCCCCTTAAGTCAAGTTATCTTCAAGGTTTTCAATGAATTGATTTTAAGGGGATATTTTCACTGTAGGAATTTTTTTCTTGACCCCTATCTCCCTCATCTTTAGCCCCATTGCTTTTGAGATTTTAACACTTACGGTGCGGGCATATTTCCGCCTATATCTGCCATATTAGGGCTCATCCAGGCACTCCTGATTGATTAGGCAAGTGTCTGAATGAAATTAAATATATTCAGCCGAAAACTAGAAGAAAATAGCTTCAAAATGACACTAAAACGAGCTTCGTAGTTCTCGGGTTCACCCGCAGCGCTACCATAGACATTTGCTAAAATGAGCAATTCTCACTGTCTCGCTACATTTGTCTTTGGCAGCATTGTATATCTCACGAGACTCTGACTCAGAGCCCTCAGTGCCGCGGCCGGCTGGCTGGGAGACGGACGTGTGGCCTGTCGCGGTCCTGCTTCCTTGCACTCGATTTTACAGGCTTTTAGAGGCTTTAAAAGCCTGTAAATTGCTGTAAATTACCATTGCGTTTGGGAACGTCTCTCGCAGCCAATGGGTTAAGACGTTCGCTCCATTAGTTTGACGATTTTAGCCCATAAACGGCGACCGTCCTCTATTGAGGTCTTTGTGGTGAAATGCGACCGTCCTCAATAGATCCAGAGCATTTAAAAACCTTTAAAACACCCCAGTAGCACTAAAAACAAAGCAATTTGTGATTAGGTGAGATCATTCCTCTCCATTACTTCCTACCACTCCTCCATAGCATCGGCTATACCACGTTCTGGCATGACGCCGAACTGCATAGCTCAATTAGCCTGATCCACATCCGTGTTAACTATATGTGTGGTGTAGGCTATAGTGTAAATGCAGACAACCTAGCATTGCATAGCACCTGAGCGTAGCTATAGTAGCAAGGGGCAGCCTTCCATTGCCATCTGTCTATTGCCCTTCAGTATTCCTCGTTTACCAGGCATCAAATCCTTATGCTAGAGAATGTATGGTTAAAATGTAGAGATAATAGCATATACATATTCTTTTATCATGTTTCTAAAGAACCCACTTACCTTTCACATAATACGAAAATGTTATTTCTTGATCTAAAGTGTTATATTTTTTTTCCTGTATAATATTGTTCTCAATCACTGCTCTTTGCGACTAGGTGAAGCCTACTTTACATGCAGTAGGTTACTGTAGTGATGTAAGTACATTAAAATTAGTTAATTACTTTAAAAAAAAAATCAACAGCTTCACATCTTTTTAGTCTATTTAACTTTGATGTGGATAACTTCACTCTGGCACTGGAGTCACAATACAGTAAACTTTATCAGTTTTGAAGTGAATTATGTGTGTGTTTATCTTATCAATGTTATCAGCTCTCTCGGGGAGTCAAGGTACTTCACGTATCTCAGGGCACTTGGAAGGAGTACCGCTAGGGATGTCAGGGAAACAGAATAATCAAATATATCTGATAAAGCTCTTCATTCAGACCTCCAGTCTTACATGAAGACCTTAATATATATATATATATATATATTGGGACCTGCAATGCTTGACTAAGGCATGAATGTCTGTGAGAGAGTCGTTGAAGGTATGATCAGGAAAAGTATTTTTATCGATGATATGCAGTTCGGTTTCATGGTAGGACGTGGTACAATCGATGCTGTCTTCATAGCCAGGTAGCTGTAGGAAATATATTTACTTAAAAATAGGGATCTGTATCTTGTGTTTGTAGACTTGGAAAATGCCTTTGATAGGGTGCCCGGAAATGTTGTGCAGTGGGCTATGAGAAAACTTGGCATTGAAGAGTATGGGTTGGTGCATGTGATAATGAAGATGTACGAGGACTCACGAACAGCAGTGAGGATGAAAGGTGTACTGAGTGAGGAGTTTACAGTTTGCATCGGAATTCACCAGGTCTCTGTGATAAGCTCTCTCTTTACGGTCACCAGATATGTTGTTGCTTGATTTCCTTTGTACTCTTTGTTATGCTTCAGGAGACACTGTCTGGAGATTTCAGAATTGTGCTCCCCTGGGAACTGCTATACGCAGATACCCTAGTACTTATCGTAGATAGTGTGTTGGATGCCGAAGCCAAGTTCAGAATATGGAGAGGGGGCATGTCAAGTATAGGATTAAGAGTTAACATTAATGAAACCAAGGTTTTACCCAGTAGATTAGGGCTTGGAAAGGTAGAATAAAGTGGTGCATACCCTTGAACAGTATGCAGAAAAGGGCGGGGCGCAAACTCAATACAGTGTAGCGTCTACCGCAGCTGGGTACATCACGGGAAGCAGCGCTGCACTAGAATATAGGGACCTCTACCAACGAAGAAATTCAAAATTGAGAAATTTGTATGCAAGATCGGCTCAAGAGTGTTAACTTTGGCAATGAGGCACTGGAGGTGGTGGACAATTTTTTTGCTACTTGGGAGATACCATCTCTGCCGGTGGTGGGGCCGAGGCGGCCACTATCACCAGAATAAGATGCAGCTGGGGAAAGGAGAGAGAACTGTTGCCACTACTTACCATGAGAGACTCTCTCTCCCCATAAATGGAAAGGTGTACGTTCCATGCATAAGACGCGCAATGACATATGCTTCAGAAAGGTGGCCTGTCAAGGCGGATGATGTCAACAGAATGGAATGCAATGAGATTATGCATAACCTTTGTTTAATTTATATTAACTCAATCCTTTACTGGTCATGCCTTCCCTTCAGCTCTTGAAATTGGCGTCTGTATCTGATCTGCCTTGGTTGTATCGATCAGCTATCCTCGTGCTGCAGGCTCTAATGCTTAGAGAGAATTTGAGGTTGTATATTATTAGGTAACGTTCTCTTCTACGCTCCAGCGAGTACAGTTTCAGTGCTCTTAAACGCTCCCAATAGTGTAGCTGTTTTACCGAAATGATATGCGAAGTGAAATTTCTTTGTACATTCTCTAAGTCATTTATGCTTTGTATGGGGATGTAATACGTTACAGTATTAAAGCCACGGTAGCACTACAGATTTGAAGAACGTTATCATAGGTAATTCACCGCGTGTTTTAAATGTACGCAGAATCCAACCCGTTAGACGTTTCGCAGCCGTTGCGCAACTTTGAACTGGTTATGTTCTTTGAAACCCATATTTTCAGACATTAACACCCCAAGGTCTTTCACACTGTCTTTCCATTCTATTATGTGGGTAAATTCTGTTAGGTAGTTTGTATTTTCATTAACAACATTATTCCAATTAATACGGTACGGATTATCTCCGTACCGTATTAATTGGAATTTTTCTTCATTGAATTGCATGTTGTTTTCCCTGGTCCACTGGAACACTACATTTATGTCTTCCTGCAGCCGACCCGTGTCCTCTTGTGTGTTTACTATATTACTTAATTTTGTGTCATCAGCAAAAGACGACACCCTACTGTGTCTTGTGTTGGTATATATGTCGCTAATTAGGATTAGGAACAGAAGGAGCACTGTTCCTTGGGGCACTGAGCTTTTGACATCCGAAGGCTCAGATGTGACTTGGTTTACTGCTACTGATTGTTTCCGGTTTACGAGGCAATTGTATATCCACCGTTCGATTTTCCCAGTTATACCTTTTGTTTTGCAGGTGTCGATTTTAACTGTTTACTCCATTTGTTTTCAAGCTAGCGAAAACATTCTAGTTCCCATCTTAGTTAATGAGAGAGAGAGAGAGAGAGAGATACTCCCCATGAGATCTGATTAACGTTTCGATTGTATACAATAGAAAAGGGTGTTCCTCAGCCATGATCTCATCGTCTAACTTGAGAAAGGTGCTCATAATCCTGCCACATCAAATTAATACCTTTTATAATATTTTCGATACAGACAGTTTATTTTATTCACCTTAAAGAAGAACATCTAGGATTCAATGAGTAAACAAATACACTGTCCAATACCCTCTGATTATGTGAACATTTTCCTAAGCTGGATACAATGTTCAGGGAACAATTAGAATGTTATGTGCGTAGCTGGCATATGACTGCATACCTATCTGTCTTTCCGAGGGAGGGAGGGAGAGAGAGATAGAGAGAGAGAGAAGCAAGGAAGGAAGGAAGAAAGAAAGAAAGAAAGAAAGAGTGAGGGAGGGAGAGAGAGAGAAAGAGAAAGAGAAAGAGAGAGAGAGAGAAGGAGGAATAGGAGCGCTGCCATATATATGGTTTAGAGATCGAGGGGCGGAACGGAAATTATGACCCCAACTGTACCTTGGTACAGTTAATTAATAATACAAAAGCACTGTGGGACCAGCGTATTTTTTTTTTCAAACAGCTTAAATAGGTGAGAAATGAAGAAAAAAAACACTCACCTCGGTCATTTAAGGGTCCCAAGGGGGGGGGGGGGGGCTCAGCCATCAGCTGGTGCCAGGCCCCCTTCAAACCTCACGCCCCGGCCTACCACAGCTGAGCACGGCAGCATGGTAGATGTACGATGCGTCTAGTTTTCGAGTGACGGTTATTTACACCACCCGAGCATCATGTGTGCCTTCATAGTTCATATATTAGCAACATGTATCACATAATGTCATTGTAAGTGATGTTACAGTGTGATAAGTGCATAGATTTAAGTTTTATAAGTGCCAAAGAATGGCAAGCCACGCATGCGTCCTGGTTACCATGGCGACTGGCGGCCATCTTGGCCCACGATACACGCACGTACACGGCCAGCTGACTCACCCTCTCTCTCACTTTCACTTTTATGATGTCTCTCTCACGTTTATTGATTTTATACTTTATCGTATGTTTTATAGTTAGAATATGAGTTTTACACATTGTTTTGGGCACTTTTAACTTAGAAATATGAGTTTTGACATTGTATTTTTAGTGGGGAAAGTATGGGAGGTGGGGAGAGTGTTGTAGTGGGGGAAGTCCTCGTACATAGCAACATGACACACTCTCCTCAGCTCTCTCCTCTCCTCTCCTCTCTTCTGACCCCTACGATGGCCTGGCGGAATTTTGAGGAATGACATGGGGTCTGCGTCATCTTCCTTCTCCTCTTCCCTATTTGGTGGGGAGTCAACTATGTCATGGGGAGCAGTCAGAGACCGATACACACTCTATTCCCTTTGTTCCACTATCGCGAGGCTATGATGTAGGTCCGATACTCGTGAAGTAAACGAGACAACTATCTTCCTCCCTCCTCCCGCGCGTACCTTTCCCCACTACCCACTCCCCACTGCGGCTGGAATTTGGTGTTGTCAAGTATTGCCACTATTGGGCAATATCATAAGGTATATCTCATAGGTATTTTCAACCCTCTAGCTACCATAGAACAAGAGTAAATAAGCTCGAAAGTGGCGATGAGATAAGTGGGTAAACTGGCTTTCCCCATCCGCCTGTCCCCACCCGCACGGCTGGACTTGGAGGTTGCCGAGTACCGCCACTGTTCGGCAACATCATAAGGTATATCCCTATCATCCTCAAGCCACTAGCTACCATAGGACAAGAATAAATAAAGTCGACAGTGCTGGGGTTCAACGTTACATACATTGCTGACGCATCACGTGCGTCCCTGGGGTTCTGTGGGTTAATGTTATCTTTCCATTAATTGGGTTTGTTTATCTTTTTCTTCATTTTTAGCACCCCTCCCCCCCCCCCCCTCACACCTTACTCCACCTCTTTCTCACACTCTATTTTTATCAACTCTGCGTAAGCAGAGTTTGGTATCGCCCCCTGTATAGTGGGTACCACACAAAACAAAAATCTGTCGTCATCGTCGCCGTCCGTCTGTCTCGGAACTCCTCCTAGACCGTTGGACGGATTTTCACCAAATTTCACACGAACATTTGTTGCGTGAATGCAAATGTCAGTCAAAAAAGATTTTTTGAATTTATGCAATAGTTATGATTTTAGGTCCAAAATATGGTTTTGCCCCCCCACCTCCCGGACACCACCCCCCCGCAACCATCCCGGAACACGCCCACGCCCCCCCCCCCAGCAATGATGGCGTTCTTAGTGTGTCACACTAAGGGGCTCACACACTAAGAATGCATTCATTCTGGGAGCGAAAACATCTCGCTACGTATTTGGTAGGTTTAGTTAGTTTAGTTGGCTTTAGAAGTGATGGTAGTAATATTTGGATTTATGGTGATAGTAGTGATAATGGTGATAATTGTAGTGATGATGGTTGTAGTTGTATTGATGATGATGACAGTAGTAGATCTGATGGTGACAGTAGTAGTGATGATGGTGACAAGTAATGATGATAGTTGTAGTGATAATAATGACAGTAGTGATGATGGTAGTGACGATGGTGTGAGTATTAGTGATGATGGTGAGTAGTAGTGAGGATGGTGAAATTTGTAGTGATGATGACTATAGTTGTGGTGATGAAGTTCATAGTAATGGTGATGATGGCAGTAGTAGTGATGATGGTGACAGTAGAATAAATTATGGTAATATTTGTGACAGTAGTAATGATGATGGTTATAGTAGTAGTGATGATGTTAACAGTAGTAATGATGATTGTAAGATGGTGGTGATTATATTAGTAATGATGGTTGATAGTTGTAGTATCAATGATGATAGTAATGATTAAGATGCTAGTGACAATGGACAGTGATGATGGTGAGAGTAGTAGTGATAATTGTAATTGTAGTAGTGATGATGATCATAGTAATGGTGATGATGACAGTTCTCGTGATGATTGTGGCAGTTGTAGTGATGGCAGTTGTAGTGATGATGGCAGTAGTAGTGATTATGTTGATTGTGATTGATGATGGTATTAGTAGTGATGATGGGAACCCATCGCAGAGTTGGGTATGCCGTTTTGATTTTGGGCAAAATGGCACGTCTACTTTATTTACTTATTATCTTATTATTGTCTTTAGCTACATCCCAGGACCTTCATCAAGCTTAACAAAAATACCCTCAAGACCCCCTTTAAGATAAAACTGTATACCCATTTTTTGGTTGAAAAAATTCCCAGTCGAAGGCCGGTTCCTCCTACATTAGCCTACAGGCTCACTATCGCTCGCCAGGAAAATATAATTACCTAAATGGCACAAAAGGTCTTAAAATCGCCAAACTAATGGAGAAAACTTTCTTAAAATCTCTAAACTAATGGGGCTAAACAAGAGGGAGAAGGGGCTCCAAAAAAAAAACAAGCCTCCCCTTAAGGCTGAGTATCATCATCATCATCATCATCATCACTATCACTATCACTCCTCTGCTCCTACCTCACCTGTTATATAATTATCATCATCATCATTATCACTATCACTCCTCTGCTACCTCACCTGTTATATATATCATCATCATCACTATCACTCCTCTGCTCCTACCTCACCTGTTATATAATTATCATCATCATCATCACTATCACTCCTCTGCTCCTACCTCACCTGTTATATAATTATCATCATCATCATCATCATTATCACTATCACTCCTCTGCTCCTACCTCACCTGTTATATATATATTCATCATCACTATCACTCCTCTGCTCCTACCTCACCTGTTATATAATTATCATCATCATCATCATCACTATCACTCCTCTGCTCCTACCTCACCTGTTATATATATCATCATCACTATCACTCCTCTGCTCCTACCTCACCTGTTATATATATATCATCATCATCACTATCACTCCTCTGCTCCTACCTCACCTGTTATATATATCATCATCATCATCACTATCACTCCTCTGCTCCTACCTCACCTGTTATAATTATATATCATCATCATCACTATCACTCCTCTGCTCCTACCTCACCTGTTATATATATCATCATCATCACTATCACTCCTCTGCTCCTACCTCACCTGTTATATATATCATCATCATCATCATCACTATCACTCCTCTGCTCCTACCTCACCTGTTATATATATCATCATCATCATTACTATCACTCCTCTGCTCCTACCTCACCTGTTATATATATCATCATCATCATCATCACTATCACTCCTCTGCTCCTACCTCACCTGTTATATATATCATCATCATCATCATCATCACTATCACTCCTCTGCTCCTACCTCACCTGTTATATATATCATCATCATCATTATGTGTCTCTGTCTCCCTCTCTCTCTCTCTCTCACCCACATTATCACTCCTCGGTTTTCGGTTAGTCTAGGCTATCACCGCTGGTGGCCTATTTCTGCGTACCGGTATTTCATAATTTTTGTTTTCAGTTATTTTTGTTTTCGGTTAGTCTAGGCTATCATCCCTGGTGGCCTATTTCTGCGTACTTCAATTTTTAAATTTTCAGTTAGGCTATCACCGCTGGTGGCCTATTTCTGCTTACCAGTATTTCATAATTTTTGTTTCCGGTTAGGATAGGCTATAACCCCTGGTGGCCTATTTCTGTTTAAATAAACATAAAATTGTTTTCGGTTCGGCTATCACTGCGTATTCAAATTTAGTTTTGTTTTAATTTTCGGTTAGGCTATCACCGCTGATAACCTATTTGTGTGTATTTCAAAATTTTTGTTTTCGGTTAGGCCTATTTAAGTAAGTGAAGCGACCTGAAGGGAGTGAAGTGTTTTTAAAGTGAGTTTAGTGTTTATAAAGTGAGTTAAGTGTTTTTAAGTGAGTGAAGTGATCTGAAGAAAGTGATCGTCACCATGCCTCGTGCCTGTACGAACTGCGCCGGTAGGTTTGGTGCTTCGATGTTTGCTCCTGTCGATCCACAAGTCTGCCGACTCTGCCAGCAACGAGAGGATTTGACAGCAAAATTGGATGAAGCCCACAACAAGATCAACGCCCTCACCAGGAAGCTGGAATCACTCCAAGAGTTTGTAACACTCAACGTTGGAGTATCACTAACTCCAATTGTTTCAACTCCAGCATCCACCACCGCCCCAACGTCATCTGCCAACAATCCAACACCTGCAGTAGACACTGCAGCAGATGCTTCTGACGAACCTGAGCCGACATCAAACCAGGACAGCCGCCCTGTTCACCTTAGTCTCTCCCCCACTCCTCGTGCAAGAAGCCTGCTAGCACGAACAGTACCAACCCCTCGCCCCCGTTCTAACCACTCCTCTCCCCGACCTGTACGTAGAGTCCCGCCACCACAGGTTTCCGGATTTACACCAGTGAGGAACGGTGCACGGCCAACGCAGAAAAGGTCTCATCTACCAGTCACAATGTCAAACAGATTTGAGATCTTGGTAGAGATGGAAGACGAACCAGAGGAGACCAGGCTTGTTGGGGATTCCATCCTACGAGGACAGGTCAAAGAGTTCTGCGACAGAGTCCCAAATCAACGAAAAAGATTTTGCATCCCAGGAGCTGGACTGGACGACATTGTGGAAGCCTTCGAAGATACCACAAAGGATGCAAATGAAAATACCCTTTTTGTCATCCATGCTGGTTCAAATGACGTCATACGCACCAGATCCGAAGAGTTGATGGAGAAATATCGCAAGATGATCCAGCACTACAAAAACAAGTCAAGGAATATCATCATCTCAGGCATTCTCCCCAAGATCGACGCACCTGACAAATTCTACGACAAGGCCTTCAGCACAAATAGCCGACTAAAATATTTGTGTCTGAGGGAAGAAGTTGAATTCATCAACCTCTGGGACAACTTCTACAACCAGCCTACTCTGTTCCGCAAGGATGGCACTCATCTAAACCCTGTGGGTTCAGCACGCATGGGTCGTCTCCTACACGAAGCAGTCCGCAGCCATGGATCAAAAAACGCCATCCGAGAAGAAGCAGCAGTGACATAAATCATCCAACGCCAAGAAAAAAACAGAGGCAACCGAGGACCACCAGCGATAAGGACCGAAGACAGCGAGGACCGAGGACAGCCATGAACATAAATGCAGATCCGACAAGAACCAAAAATATTATTAAAGAGCGTTCCGTGAGTTCTAAAATGACAAATTTAAAGGTGTTCTATGCAAACGCTCGTAGCATACGCAATAAATTTTCAGATTTAGAGGAGCTAGTGTTTACAGAAAATTATGATGTGATTGGCATAACAGAATCTTGGCTCAATACAGAAGATAGAGACTTTTTAGCAGAGTATTCACTTCCCGGTTATGTAATGTTTGAGAAAAGCCGAATAAATCGAAATGGAGGTGGCGTTTTACTTTATATCAAAGAAAGTCTTAACCCTACCCTCTTGTCAAAACCTCAAATTGTGAACGTCGACGCATCTTTTGTGCTAATAAAGAATAATAAAGGTACAAAAATAATACTTGCATTAATATACAGACCTCCAGCTCAATCAGTGCAAACTGACCGAGAAATTTACGAACAAATTGCAGATGTAAGTAACTCGCAAGATACCGTAATTTTTGGCGACTTTAATTTACCTGTGACCAAGTGGGGCGATACTCTTACTTCACACTCCGGACATGACTTGTATACGAACTTGCAAGAGAGTTCGCTTTATCAATTTGTTCGAACGCCAACCCGTGGTAATAACGTTCTTGACATTGTACTTGCAACAAAAGAAGAATTAATAGAGAATTTGAATGTTGGTGATGAATTCAGTAACAGCGACCATCGTACGATAACTTTCACTTTAAAGTTTACTAGTAACGAACCAAATAGTAGCATCGAAAAAGTCCCTAATTTCAAGAAAGCAAACTTCCATAAACTTAGAGCTATGTTTAAAGAAACTGACTGGAGCTTTTTAATTCACAATAACGACATAAATACATCTTGGAAGTTATTCGAAGCCACTTACCTAAAAGCAGTGCAAGACTGCATACCATCGAAAATACGGCGTCCAGGCCATAATAATAAGCCCAAATGGTGGAATAAAGATATTTCAAACTGCCTGCTTGCTAAAAAATTTGCTAATGATAGATTAAAATCCTCACAAAATGACGAAGAACGGCTGAAATTTGTAGAGCTACGACGCAAAGCCAAAAAGTTAATTAAGCAAAGTAAAAAGACCTTAGAGTTACATATTGCGAATCAAAGTAAAACAAACCCGAAAGAATTCTATAGTTATATCAGAAAGAAAAAAGTAGTTACTTCAACTGTTGGACCGTTAGTCGATGAAAATGGAGAATACACCAAAGACGAAGTACAAATGAGTAATGCCCTCAATACCTTCTTTGCATCAGTTTTTACAACAGAAGACCTCAGTGATATCCCTACACCATCGCCGATTCAGATTGATAATTCAGATGTTCTAAGCAATATCACCGTTACAGAGAGAGAAGTATTGAATTGTTTAGATAAACTCAAGGTAAATAAAACGCCTGGACCTGATACAATCTCGCCTAGAGTTCTAAAGGAAGCTAAGGATGAGCTCTCCAAACCACTTACATTACTATTCAATAAATCCTTGCAGTCGGGAACTATGCCCGATCAGTGGAAACTAGCCAACGTAACACCGATATTCAAAAAAGGCAGCAAATCCCTACCCAGTAACTATCGTCCAATTAGCTTAACCTCAGTTGTATGTAAAATGCTAGAAACGGTCATACGAGACAGACTCGTAAATCACTTAGAGGAAAATAACATACTTAAAGATACTCAACACGGCTTTCGTAAAAAACGTTCCTGTTTAACCCTTAAAAAGCGGCTCACCACTTAAGTCGAGTTAAATAAAGCTGGACTATGTGGCGGCGCTCGACATAGGTCGAGTGGCAATTTCAGCACGTAATGTGGCTGAGAGAGAGAGACAAGTGGTGGCAGGAGACTAGCGAGCATATGACTGCTCCAGACCACCGCGGCGAACCTACTGACACAAATCTCAGCTCCCTCCTCCCTCTCTCACTCGCTACATACTCAATTATGTACCGAAAGTACCGAATTACCTGCTTTTTGCACTCGCGTTGCACGGTTATTGCAAGAAAACTATCCATCATACAAGGATCGTTATGGTGTCATTCGAAAGCTCTGTTTATGCCCTTTCAGGGATAGATACTTGTTTTACGTTCTGGGTCTTATTTAGGCATGAAAATGATCACGTAAACAGCCCTATTTTGGCTAAAAACACCCTGCTGGGCGGTACACATAAATAAACCGCATAGGCCGCTAAAGAAGGGTTAACAAACCTCTTAGACTTCTTCCACGATATCCTCAACCTCTACGATGAGAGTAAAGCTGTAGATATTATATACCTTGATTTTCAAAAGGCCTTTGACAAAGTTCCCCACAAACGTTTACTGCTAAAACTAAAGCGCATGGAATACAAGACGGTGTGTTGAAATGGATAGAAAATTGGCTCAGCGACAGAAAGCAAAGAGTAGTCATAAACGGTAAGGCATCTAAATGGACCAATGTAAGTAGCGGGATACCCCAGGGATCGGTACTAGGACCAATTCTCTTTCTAATTTACATCAACGACATAGATGAGGGTCTCACCTGTACAATCTCAAAATTTGCTGACGATACAAAAATTGCAAATAGCGTACTCTCAAAAGAACAAGTTGACGATATGCAACACAATCTAGATAAATTGTCATGTTGGGCCCAAATTTGGCAAATGAGTTTCAATGCGGATAAATGTAAAGTACTACATATCGGATACCTAAATGAGAAAGCAAACTATTCGATGAATGGCACTCAGCTTAAGAATGTAAACAGAGAAACCGATCTGGGAGTAACAATATCGAGTAACCTAAAACCGAGTCAACAATGTTCAGAAGTTGTTAAGAAGGCAAACAAAATAATTGGCTTTATAGGCAGGTCATTTGAGCATAAATCCAAAGAAGTTATCCTAACCCTTTACAATTCCTTAGTCCGCCCTCTTCTGGAATACTGCATTCAATCCTGGTGCCCTTATTACCAAAAAGATATAAACAAGCTAGAACGAGTTCAACGTAGAGTTACCAAAATGATACCTAGCCTAAAGAACAAACCATACGAAGAGCGTCTTAGAGAATTAAATCTATTTCCTTTAACCCAGCGCAGATTAAGAGGTGACTTAATTCAAGTGTTCAAAATCATCAAAGGCATCGACAATATGAACTGTAGTAAGTACTTCACTATCGACCAATCTAATTACACGCGGGGAAACGGTTGCAAAATTATTGGTAAATCTTTTAACTCACACGAATCTAAGAATTTCTTCTTCAATCGAGTTGTCAACTTGTGGAATGGGCTTCCCCGAAACGTTATAGATTGCATCACCGTTGATTCATTTAAACTCCGCCTAGACAAATATCTCGCATCAAACCCGCGACTGACTGCGTTTGTAAATGAATAACTTTATTTTATCCCCCCCTCAGTTACTAACCCATCTGTCCCCTACTAACTTCCTAATCCTGCCACGGACATTAGTTCCAGGGCAGTAATTCCCTTTCCAATGTTCCCTTACCCACTCTAAACCACTGTTTGGACACTTGATCCTCAGTGTTTTGGAGGACAAGCAACCTAGAAGAGTCACTAGATCTGTTGTTGCTTGATTTCCTTTGTACTCCTTTGTACTTTGTACATTAAACTACTCCATCCATCTATTATTCATTCCGTCAGTAACTCTAGTTTTGATGTTGTTCTCCCTCCCGCGAGGGACTGTTGTCAAACCCGCAACTGACTGCGTTTGTAAATGAATAACTTTATCCTCCCGTCAGTTACTAACCCATATGTCCCCTACTAACTTCCTAGTCCTGCCACGTTAGTGGCAGGGCAGTAGTTCCCTTTCCAATGTTCCCTTACCCACTCTTAACCACTGTTTGGACACTTGATCCTCAGTGTTTTGGAGGACAAGCAGCCTAGAAGGGTCACTAGATCTGTTGTTGCTTGATTTCCTTTGTACTCCCCAACCCTCCGGTGGATTCGCAGGTTTGGGTATGTGTCTATTGGACAATTAATAGTAAGTTATCGCTACTGTATTAACCCTCTGAGTACCAGCGACATGTGTTATATTTTAGTCTAGCTATATTATGCAACTTAGTAAGGTTCTGTGGTAGTTAAAAGGGTTAGTTGAGATAGCTTGAAGCCTTAATATTGCTAGAGGTCCTTCCTAAGCTTAGT
The DNA here is from genome assembly GCA_032716605.1 of Paralithodes platypus. Lineage (NCBI taxonomy): Eukaryota > Metazoa > Arthropoda > Malacostraca > Decapoda > Lithodidae > Paralithodes > Paralithodes platypus. Next base: position 2,415,920 of record CM064547.1, on the reverse strand, counting down.
AAAATTGTCTAATAGTTGCCAGAATATGATGAAAGGGACGTCCCTGGTACTGAATGGGTTAACACAGTTCCACTCGTTTATCTCATCAATCACAGCGGGGAAAACAACACTTCAACACGAATACCAATATATCATAGCGTTCAATAGCCAAAGCTTCCATCTTCTTCCGAAATAGACAATAACATATAATAGATGCGAAGGGATACACGAAAACCTGATAGAGAAAAAAGTACAGGCTTGAGCAATAACTGTTTTGAAGAATAACGTAGGATTGAACGGCCGAGAGACGTGAGGTGAAGCATTGTAGGAAAAATATATAAAAAACGGTGAAGGGGTGAACGAAACATAGACAAAAGAGAGACTATAAAGGAGTCAAACTATAATAGATAAAAGGAAAACATATATAAAGACCGGACAATGAATACCACACAGACAAAGATTTGAACAAGATAAAAATAAACGAAGGATTGAACAAACTATAGACATAAACAACGGATGATGGCCAGGAAGGCATATACAGTATAATAAAGGCAAAAGATTGTTCTAAAATGGATAGCAGAAATTACGAATGATAGAACGAATAATAGAGATAATAAAAATGAAGGATTGGTCGGCTAATAAATAATAGAAGGGTATAATGGTTGTGAGCCAGAAGTAATATTGGAGGGTCAGTAAATGGTGGACACAATCAACAATGATAATGAAAGAGAATATAATGTATAAAAAGATCAATGGTTATGGTGAAAATGAGAGAGAGAGAGAGCACATGTGAGGTAGAGGGATTATAATGGTGATAACACTGGTCCTCAAGTCCCTAAAGATATAGAGTAAGAGGGGGGGGGGGTGGGGGAGAGATAAATCCAAACCCAGTGTCTGGGGGGGGGGGGGGAGAGCGGAGGGGGAGTCTGTTAACCCTTGTCTAGCGGGAGGTTTTGACCTATTTTGGGCATATTCAGGCCCTCCTGAATGATGAATCAAGTATCTGCATGAAAAGAAATGTATTTAGCAAAAAACTAGGCGCTAAAAGCTTCAAAATGAGACCAGAACGAGCTACGTAGCACTCGTCGTTCTCACGCAGTGGTACTACTAACATGGGAGTTTAGCGTATAGCGGCATATTTTTTCCCTCTACGCTCACTACTGGCAACACTGCTGGCCTCTCGAGAACAGAGGGAGCGTGAGTCAGTGGGCGGCGGTAAGCCCTGGGTGTCGGACGTGTGGCCTGCTGTGCTCCCGGCCATTTTCATTAAATTTTAACCCTTTAAAAGCCTTAATAATGCTCCTAACTTGCTGCAAATTGGAGCCCGACTTAAGGCGGGCCCCGCCAGTTAAGGGTTAAAGAGGGAAGTAAAGCTAAACGAACACAATCAATGGGGAGGAAGAAGAATTATTTTATGACTACGTGGCGCTGTCACAGCGTAATATAATCGCCTAGTTTTAGTAAACATGTTACAGTGAAGTAGTATAACCAGTGATTTCATGAAATCACTGACATTTTCAGTAAGTTCATGTAATTACTGTTTCACATAATCCCTGGAATTCCTAGAGATTTCATGAATCCCTGCTTTGAAGGCCCATGCAATTCTTGTATTTACTGACATGAATTTTTTACATGAAACATAGTGTATTCATCATATTAACCCCCTCAGACAGGATATATTAACTTACTTACGGGTTGGCAGACCGCCCTGTATTTCCCCCACAACAGTCTTTCTCACACTGAGGGACCGTTAGGAGTCGGAGGAATTTTGGGTTGCCATCAATCGACAGATTATGATCTAACTTACCTAACTTACTGAGCTCAAAATGACGCAGAAGCGTCATATAACTTATTATTGAGCTATTTCACTAGGCTCATATGACGCGGTAGCGTCATTTGATAGTTTTGGGCGGAACCGTCATATAACGCGGTCACGTCATATGAGACAGAGAGGGTTAATTTATTCAGATATCTAGGTCAAATATAAACTGAAGTAAAACTTAATAAAAACGGAAGTACAATCACAGCATGAAAACATAGTCACCCAATTTATTCATTGGTTCGCACCAAGAACAACTACCATGGCAACGTGAATTGCATTTCAGCTTGGCCTTGAAGCATTTACACCGGTTTGTCTGGTGGGTCCACTTCAATTTCATTTTTTGAAACCCTGTCTGCCCGAAGCTGACTGGGCGACGACAGCTGAGCGTAACGACACAGTTTGTTCCAAGTTAACAACTTGCTCTATCAGAAGTCACTGAAGGCACAAATCGAATAATTTTCTTGGGTACTGACTGCATAAAATCCCAGCCTTGACAGTAATCTTGTATAAATCTGTGTCCAGATCTCTTGCAGTGATAATGCCAAGAATATTACGTGGATCTCCTCTACCACAATCCACAACTGGAATGGGTACGGCAACATTGTCTCCTAGTTCACTAGCTTTTACATCAAGACGACTCTGTTTGACCATTCTCTCTGCCTGTGACACTTGTCCAGCATATGCTATGCTACAACATCACTTTATCTGTGCAATGTGAGCAGACATACTTGCTTCAACCGAACCTGGTGAGTCTGCGACAAAATTGCTATTAGACGTCCCCGAATCAGTTACAGTTTCACCCTGGTTAGCTGCATCGTTGGAAGGGACACATTCTAGGGGAGTATTCATGACTTCAGTAGATGTAACATCAGTCACAACAACAGAATCATTGACAGCATCTGACTGGTTAGGCGTGGCGACTGTCTCAGTCTCTGGCGAAGTGTTCTCAATGGCAGCCAGGAGATAATTTTCACTCTCTAGTCTGGAAACGACTTCTTGTGGCAAAGATGAAGAAGTTAAGCCAACACGAGCCTGCACAAATTTGATGCCTGCGGTCAAGTTTTGAGTATTGTTGTCTGCTAGCCGCACTGTTAGCATGTCTTTCAGGTCACCATTAGCGCGTTCCACAGTGCCTTGACTCTGAGGATGACGTGGTTTACCATGAACAATGGTGAGATCTGGCCAAATACTTTCAGTTCAGTGATAATATGTGATGTAAACTCCGAGCCATTATCGCTTTGAAGTATGGCTTGGGCACCAAAAAGGAGGAAAATGTCCAAGGGTTGCATTGCAACTTCTGTCACTCGTTTACTTGTCAGAGGCTGGAGTACACAACATTTGGAAAAGTGGTCCTGATATACCATGATCCAATAAAAGTTTCGGTGGACCATCGCCTGCATATCAATCAAGTTGACTTGACTTTTTGAAGTTAGGTCCTTGTTGAGTTCCTCCTTATTATGGAAAGCAGTAGAACAAGCATGAGTAAACCAAGATTTTTTTGCATTAGATTGAGAGAAAGAAAATGGAATGTATGCCTCCATGTCCGAGAGGATTACCTCAGTAATGCGTTCAGCACTCTCCGAGGGTCCCCAGCCACGGAAGTAGAAGTAATTCCATGGGAAATCAGAGAAGTACTGCCTAATAGGATTGGGTGGCATTACCGGAGAGATAGGACAGGTGACAGAGATGAGTTTATGGTCGGAGAAACCCAAAGGAGAGAAATTATTTACAGTTTAAGCAGAAGGGTTAGAGGTTAGAAATAAGTCAAGAATGTTGGGCCGATCTCCGAAGCGATCCGGGATACGGTTGGGTTGTTGTACTAACTGCTCTAGGTCGTTTAGGATAGAAAGGATGTAGACTTTTTCACCAGGTTGGTCAGTAGAAAGAGAGGAGAGCCATTGGCGGTGGTGAACGTTGAAATCTCCTAGGATGGAGATTTCAGCGAAAGGAGAGATGGATAGAATGTGTTCCACTTTAGAAGTTAAATAGTCAAAGAATTTTGGATAGTCAGTAGAATTAGGGGAGAGATAAACAGCGCAGAAATATTTAGTCTGAGAGTGACAAGAAAGTTTTAGCCAGAGAGTTGAGAATTCGGAAGAATCAAAGTTGGAAACACGAGAGAAAGCGAGATTGTTGCGAACATATACGCAACATCCACCTTTGGCTTGAAACTGAGGATAGAGATAGTAGGAGGATACAGAGAAGGGTTTGCTGTCAGTAGTTCCAGACAACTGAGTTTCGGTGAGAAAGAGAAGATCAGGGTTGGCAGAGGAGAGGTGGTGTTCCACAGAGTGGAAATTAGAGGAAAGGCCACAAATATTGCAGAAATTTATAGTAAGAGTAGAAGATAGTGGTCCGGAGTATTTTGGCGAGTCATTGCCAGGGGTCGAACTATTGGGGGCATTTCTGGTCGCCCCCCCCCCCCCTCTCCCCAGGACTCCGAGGTGGGTCGTGATTGCGTCATATATTTGTTGAGAAGAGGTAGTGTGGTATGTAAGGTGTAGTATAATGTAATGATAGGAGGAGAAGGTGATTTGGAGGGCAGGCTGGGGTTGCCCTCTATATTGATGAGACACAGAAAGGATCAGCTAGGGAGGCCAGGTGGTGAAACAGGAGTTTCAGCTGTCCTTATTTACCACCTTGCACTCCCTGGGAGTACCGCCATGTTCGGCTGGTGCCTACAGCCTTCTAAAAATTCTGGAGGTGGGATTCCCAGTCCCAACCTCCAGGGGCTATCTGCGCCACAAAGTGACGGGTGGTGGGGTCACCTTCGTGAGGACTTTTCCTTGATCTCATTGGGTGGCAGAGTCCTCACAAAGTGACGGCCTGTGAGTTGGAGGAGGGTGTCTGGTGCTGTGCGGTGGGTCAGGGTGGGTGGGACCAAGTGCCGCATCTTGCAACTCTTGGAGCTTGGTCGCCAGGAGGTCATGTGCCACTCCGATCATATAGTCCTCCATGGTGTCCTTCTTGCTAGTGCAGTGTCAACGGAGGATGTGGGCATTGTAGGCGACCATGTCGATGAGGTGGAAGAACATCTTCTTGTACCACCTAATCATCTTGTGGGCACAATCGACGGAGATGACGGTGTCTTGCTTGTCAACAAGCCTTATGTTTGTGTTGTAATCATTGACCACAATTGGCTTGTTGACGACTTCCTCAGTACCCCGTCATCGGCGAGCTGATGGTTAAAAAACAGCTGGGTGTACCGTCATCAGGAGGTTGACGTTTCGATGGCCCATCCAGGAGATGTTGTGCGACTTCTTGTATATGATGCTCCCGGCCTCCCACCGTTATGGCATTTTTGGCATACCCAGCCTGTTCCATCGAACTGTACCAATACGCACCCATCTCGTGGTTCCACAGCCACTTGAGCTGGGCGGGGCTCGTGTACCAGTTGTCGACGTACAGCGTATTGCCCAGGTTGAGGTATGGCTCCATCATGGTTGCAACGATTAACCTAGATAACCCTAGAAGTGGGTGATGCGTGACCTCCGTCTTCTTCCCCATGTACAGAATACAAGGACTAGGATGTATAATTTTACAGTCCCGAGAATCCAAGGACAGGGTAAGCTAACATTCTTCTTGACTGCCATCAAAGAGTGGAACAACCTATCCCAGTCAGTCCGTGAAAAGAGAACACTGTATTCCTTCAGACATAGCTTGAAGGAGCACCTGAACCGAACAGCTGCGAGAAGGAAGTACCAATTAAGCTTATATCTACTACTAAATACGACATAAGAGATAGGCAAAACAAACTGAAATGATCACTGAAATATTTTGACCAGTCCAACTATAGAATGTAAGGTATATTAATATAATCCCCTAGAAATACTTTCTCTAAAGTATCTACATATTTTATCCTCCCCTTTTTCCCCAGCTAACCTAATCCCACAAGAACCCCAATGGAAATACGCCTAATGGCCTTATTGGGCTATTAGTCCAGTAAATCTAGCAATCATTTAACTGGACCTAGAACAAATTGCAATAGAAGGTTTTTTGGCTTTAACTTGTTTATTAGGTCCCTCTGATGAACATATAAAAAGTCTCCAACTTTTGGACACTGGGAAAGTGGTTAATTTGCATAAATTCAAGATGGCCGCCGTCCAAAGCTTCAATTTACAGATAACTTTTTTCTGGTTGCTCCTAGACCCTATAAATGTATTACAAACAACGTTTTTTGGCTTTAACTTGTTTATTAGGTCCCTCTGATGAACATATAAAAAGTCTCCAACTTTTGGACACCTGGAAAGTGGTTAATTTACAGCCGAAAAACCTTACAGACAGGCTGAACTGTCTCTTTCACAAGGGGTGACACAGGCACTTTGTGCTTGTATGGGTTTTTTGACCTGTTGTCCCTCTTTTTTATAAAAAAAAAAAAAAAAAAACCATGACGTAGTATGACGTCATTCAGAGCCAATTATGTAATTCATGATAGGAGTTCGTATTCACTTGGATCATCGGTGCTTGCATCAAAGTTGCTATTTTGACAGAGTCCTTTACATTGACCACATGCACTGGAACATTCAAGCTCATTCCATTTGCAACTACAGCGTTGAGTGTCACAGTTGCCCTTACACTGACATCTGACCAATTTCAGTAGTGAATCAGGAGCCACTGGCGAATCCATCGTCTTCGGTTCAAGCTGTCCCTTCCGCAGACACCAGCCCCATTTCTCGGGGTCCACACAGTTCCCCATCCATTCCTGGACCTGACAATAAACTCGGAACGAGTGGTATTTGGCTGCATCGGTTGTTGGGGGAAGGCTGTGAACTTCAACGGTAGTTGAACTTTTTGCCACCTTGTTGCAAAACTTTGTCTTTCGCAGTCCGTCAAGGGTGTCATTTCCTTTTCCCCCGTACAAATAAACCAAGGCCTTTTCACCAGCTGATGATATCGCGTCTTTACTTCCACTTTGGCAACAGAATGCTTCTATACATTTCAAGAAACCGTTGTCTTCCCTCACTTTCCTCAAGGCAGCCCCTTTACCAATACCATACAGTCGTGAGGTTGTGTCACATCCACAGAGTGCATGGACAACTGGCAGGACACGACAGATGCTTTCACCGAGAGCTTCTGCTACTGAGTTAATATGCCAACATTTCCCACCTTCCTTGCTCGACTTGAAGTACAAATCATTCATCCCTCGTTCCGCATAATGACACAACAGCACCAACAAGTCTGTGTCCTCACCTATCACATATGTCACGGTTTCCCTTGCATGCTCAATTCCCTTCTTCGCAATCATGACATCTGCATCTGCTGGCGCATTGACACAGTCAATTCCATTTGCCTTGAATGTTTCACACAATAAGTCAATGAAGTTTTGCTTATTGTCCGAGTTTGACAAGAAGTTTTCTTTTTTTGACCGAAGGGGCATGGTTGGAGTGAACATCACCTTTTGACCAAAGACTCCTTTTGATCGTCGATTGTGTGTTATGTCCTTGGTAGTAGGTCCTGATTTATAACCGTCGAATACAACCACCGGGTTGAGAAAGTTTTTGGAAACATGCTTCATGTACATGCTTGCAATGTCCTCAAATGTGTCACCCTTCTTCCATGGAATCCTTTGCAATAAGGAACCACCATCCAGAACATGGGTCACAGTCCTTTCTTCCTCAAATGATTCCAATGACGACTTGGGAACAACAGCAGCTATCTCATCTCCTAGCTGTGGTTTATTGGCTTCCCTGAGCCTCCCCCACTTATCGAATAGAGCAGTAGGGTAGCTAGACAACTCATACGCAAAGACCTCTTCAACACCTAAGTCCCTGTTATTAGCAAAGATGAGGAGCCTCTGGAAAAGGAGCTGTGGGTCGATTGGTACTTTTTCAGCACTGATTGTAACCTTTGCACCCAACGACTCAACTTGATCTTTCTTCCTAAATGAAAAGTCAAAAGCATTGCTACCTTCCATCTTCTGCACAATGTTCATACCAACCTCATACAGTAAATGAGGATTGGCCGAGGCTGGTCCTGTCACACCGAACGTCTCTTGCAGCAATATACGAAGGGACTGCGGAACGTACGCCACATTCTTTTCCAGCGACCGGAGTTCAGAAGGATCTGGATAGAAATCTCTACAAGTATCAATGTTCTTTATATCTGCTTTGATCAACCGTGCCGCAGCCCTGACTATCTTTCTTTGTTCTGCTTCCTCATCATCAGTCTGTGGTGATTCTTTGAATTGTTGCAAAATCTTTGCAGCACTTTCTTTGACAGTTACAACATCGCTGCGTCCATGCACGTTACTAATAACCAGTTCATCCCCAAAATATGAAATAAGTTTCTGTTTCATGTATTTTACACTATACGCTTCAACATCAGGGCACAACTGGGACATTCTATCAACGAGATCAACCACTGTAGTCTGTTCATCATCATTGCCACTGACTAGGTCCTCGATTGCGAGTAGAAATGCTTCCTCTCGTGAGGCATCTACTTTGCGACCCTTGCGAGGAGGTTCACTGTCTGCGGAATCACGATATTTGGAGGGGATCTGCCTATGTGTCAGGAAATTTGAGCTGCACTGCTTGTGATATATTGCGTCAGCTGCTGGAAGATCGCGTGCAAAGTTAATTCGGCCTCTAACAGTGTCAGCCCACTCATCAGCCCTGGCATCACATGCAGAAAGTATTGTCCTTTGAAAGTTGAAGGTGCGTACTGGATACACTTCTTCTGAATCATGCTTTGTGTCCAAATAGATTTTTGTACCACAAAAAAAGCAGTTCTCTGTAAAACAAAAGTCTGGTGTCTGAGAACGAAGAGCAGGTTTTTCAGGACGTTTCTTCTGCTTCCCAGGAATTCTATTTGGCTTCGTATTGACATGCTTCTTTCGGCAATCAATGTGCACCGTTTGGCCCTCGGACACGGTAATTGATGGCGTTCCACGTTCAGTACTGGCCTTGTTGATAGTATCTGCTCCCTTCGCCCTCAGCTTGACTGTTTCTCCTTCGTCTAACGTGTTTGAGCAAATGCCGCAGGGATTATGCACCACCTCTTCTTCCATGGCTTCGGTAGATGTCGCACCAATCTGTTGAAACAAGAAACAAGATCATGGGATTAGTATAGGCCTAGGCAAAATGTAATAGACAATAATGTGCAGTAAAGGTAGGGCTTGACCTAGAACAAATTGCAATAGAAGGGTTTTTGGCTGTAAGGTTTTTTGGCTGTAAATTAACCACTTTCCAGGTGTCCAAAAGTTGGAGACTTTTTATATGTTCATCAGAGGGACCTAATAAACAAGTTAAAGCCAAAAAACGTTGTTTGTAATACATTTATAGGGTCTAGGAGCAACCAGAAAAAAGTTATCTGTAAATTGAAGCTTTGGACGGCGGCCATCTTGAATTTATGCAAATTAACCACTTTCCCGGTGTCCAAAAGTTGGAGACTTTTTATATGTTCATCAGAGGGACCTAATAAACAAGTTAAAGCCAAAAAACCTTCTATTGCAATTTGTTCTAAGTCCAGCCCTACTTTGACTGGTCTATATCCTTAGTTGGAATTATGCAAAGCTGGTACATGTCATATTTGTAAAATATTATGTGGTACCAACATTGTAAAATGCTAACTGAATAAATATTATTACAAAATGATGTTAACGATGAAGCCAGTCTTGCAAGCGCACATGATAAACACCTTGAGGCCATAGCTGTGTCGTTTGAAGGGCATGTACTGGCGGAATCCGATATTGCCCCACCTAAAGATCAGGCTTTCGTTGATGTTCATGCTCTTCCGGAAGATAGCACAGAATGCCATGAAGATGGGCCGTACCCGATACATGGGGTCCTTCGGTTCTCCGTCGATGTTCGGCCAGGGAGCTGGAGAAGTGCAAGTTTCCAATAATGGCCTGGAAATGATTGCGTGACATTACCTTGCCAAAGATGGGGTTGCAATCAGTGGATCCAATGCCCAGTACTTTTGGATGCTGGGCTTTTTGACAACACCCATCAGTAGCAAAATCTCCATAAACACGTAGAATTTGGTTACTGTGAGTGGTTCCCAACTAAAGCGTTCTGAGTTGGGCGAAGTTAGACGGGTCGCCAACCGGTAACCATTGTGTGCATTAGCTTCCTTGAGGATCATCTAGACGATAGCAGGCGTCAGGAAATACACAAAGAACTCACTATAGGCATTGAGTTTTCATTGAAGGGTCCAGTTGGTCCAGCATCCTCCTCGCCCTGGAAGTCTTCGTCTGCGGTGGCGGCGGGCAAGGGAGGAAAAGGATCAGAGCCATGGCACCCATCGTCACCAAACTCCTGGAGTCCGAAGAGTTCGCAGATCTCGTCGATCTCCTCCTCATTTCGACTGGGACGGGCTGGATAGGATACCTCCCCCGCACGCCCATGGGCTCTGCCGCGTTTGGTTCTGTCATGGGTGGCTAAGCCAGGGTCGGCTCTGCCACGGGTGGCTCTGTCGTGTGTCAGGGCACGAACACAGGCTCTTGGTCGTTCTCAAACAGCCTGTGCTGAAGGTCGTGGGGCAGGAGAGGGAGAAGGTAGGCATGGATCAGGAGAATGAGGAGGTAGTAAGGGATCAGGAAAGGCAGGTTGGGTAGGTGAGGCAGGCAGGGAAAGTGAGGCAGACATGGTAGGTGAGGCAAGTTTTTATATTTTTTTTTCTATGTGAGTAAGGGAGAAAAAAGGCAGAACTGCCTGCAGCGAGTGCCTCCCCCATAGTTGAAAGAGTGACGGCTCAAATTAAGGGACGTTCAAGCCAAAATGCCTGGACACAGAGTTTGAAGCAATTTAAGTAATAGGAGGAGAAAAAGGCTGATTCTGGGAGAGAGTTCCAGAGTTCAGCTGTTGAATAGAAGAAAGACAGAGTGAAGTTTCACTCTTGGGTTGGAAAGTTGCACAGAGTATGGGTGGAATTGTGTTGCAAGATGGGTACCACGTACCCTACGTAGAGGAGGTGGTATACACTGGGAGAGCTCTGAGTAGCACTGATTATTGTAGTAGCGATAGAATAGCGAGAGAGATGCAACATTGCGGCAAAGAGAGAGAGTTTGCAGAGAGTTGGTGAGTGGGCGGGAATTAATGATACAAAAGGCCTTCCTTTCTACTTTGTCTAGAAGTGTGGTGTGAGAGGATCCTCCACACACTTGTGAACAATACTCAATACAAGGATGCACTGTGCCCCTGTACAGAGCAAGAAGCTGTGTAGGGGTAAAGAACCCCTTGAGGCGGTTGAGCACACCCAGCTTCTGGGAGGCTGCCTTAGCAAGACTGGTAATATAGTCCTTCCAAGTGAGAGCAGAAGAAAAAGAGACACCAAAAATATTGAGAGAAGATGAAGGATTGATTTTTGTATTATTGAAGAATAAGGGATAGTCCTCTGGGAGTTCCGAACGAGTAGAGAGATGAAGAAATTGGGTTTTGGAAGCATTAAAGGCATCAAGGTTTTCTCTGCCCCAATTGGATATAGTAGTTAGATCAGATGATAAGTGTTGTATGGCTTCATTACTTTTGTTTTTGAGGGATTGCTAGGTGGGGCGTTCTGGAAAACTAATTGAGTAGTGTAAGGTAGAGTCGTATATGCATGAATGGATGGGACTGGATGTACAGTTGAGAAGATCATTTATGAAAATTAGAAAGAGAATAAGAGATAAGACAGAGCCCTGAGGAACACCGGAGTTGATAGGATGAGGAAGTGAGCAATGGCCGTCCACAACCGCAGCTATGGAACGGCCGGAAAGGAAATTAGAGACAAAGGCACAGATGGAGGGATAGAAGACCTTCGATATGTCTAGTGCAATAGAAAATGTCTCACCGAAGTCCCGAAAGGAGGATGACCAAGAGATATGAAAGATAATCACTAATAGAGCTACCCTTAACCCTTTCAGACTCATATGACGCAGAGGTTGCCAGATTAACAATATGAAATAGAGTTCTCTCACTCTTATAATTACCTCTCCAAAATTAGTTTTCTGCCCACAGCTAACTCAAAGACAACTGCAGAGGTTGAAGTAACTAAACTAAAGGTTTCTAAATACCCCTGATGTTAACCCGTCTTTAGGACGGGTTGAATGAGAGCTAACTTCCAGCATGAAGGGAAGACATTAGAGGAGAGACAGAGACGAAAGAGTTTGCCTAGGTAGGGAGTCAGCACGGAAGTACAGTTTTTGAGTACAACAGGAGGAACACCGTCCGGACCGTACGCCTTAGTATTAAGCCCAGAGAGGGTAGAAAGTATATCTTTAGAAGATATTAGGATATTAGGCATAAGTAGGAGAGAGGGGGTGGAGAGGGAGGAATAGCACCTGAATTATTTAAGGTGGAGTTTCTAGCAAAAGTTTGAGCAAAGAGTCTGCTTTGTCAGAGGAAGAAGTGATGGTCGTGCCATCAGAGTGGAAAAGGGGAGGGAAAGACGAAGAAGAAAAATTGTTAGAGAGATTTTTGGCTAGATGACAGAAATCTTGGGAAGAGCTAGAGTTGGATAGTTCAGTGAATTTATTATTGATGAAAGAGTGCTTGGCAAGTCGAAGAACAGATTTGGCTTGATTCCGGGCAGAAACATAGGAAGAATGAGATTCTTGAGTTTTAAGGCATCGGTACAATTTGAATGCTTAATCCTTGTTGCGGACAGCAGTAGTATAAGCGTGAGTAAACCAAAATTTGTTTGCATTAGAGTGAGAGAAAGAAAATGGAATGTATGCTTCCATGCCCGAGAGAGTTACCTTGGTATTGCGTTCAGCACTCTCCGAAGGTCCTCGGCCATGGAAGCAGAAGTAATTCCATGGGAAATCAAAGAAGTACTGCCAAAGAGCCTCCCAGTCTGCAGTGCCAAAGTGCCACAAGCACCGCTGGCTGGGAGGATTGGGTGGCCGTACTGGTGAGAGGACAGGTAACGGAGATACGTTTATGGTCAGCGGAGCCCAAAGGAGAGAAAAGATTGACAGTATAAGAAGAAAGGTTAGAAGTCAGACATGACTCATGAATGTTGGGCCGATCTCTGAAGCGATCTGGAATACGGGTGGATTGCTGGACCAGCTGCTCTAGGTCATTTAGGATAGAAAAGACGAAGGCTTGTTCACCAGGCTGGTCAGTAGTAAGAGAGGAGAGCCATTGGCGGTGGTGAACGTTAAAATCTCCTAAGATGGAGATTTCCAAGGAAGGAGAGATGGATAGAATGTGTTCCACTTTAGAGTTTAGACAGTCAAAGTATTTGGGAAAGTCGGTAGAGTTAGGGGAAAGATAGACAGCACAGAAATATTTAGTATGAGAATGGCAGGATAGTTTGAGCCATAAAGTTGAGAATTCAGAGGTGTCGAAATTGGGAACACGAGAGCAAGTAAGTTTGTTGGGCACGTATGCACAACATCCGCCTCTGGCTTTGAAACTAAGATAGAGAAAGTAGGAGGACACAGAAAACGAGCTGCTGGCAGTTGCCTCAGACACCTGAATTTCAGTGAGGAAAAAAGATCAGGTTTGGAGGAGGAGAGGTTGTGTTCAACTGAGTGAAAATTAGAGGAAAGGCTGCGAATATTGCAAAAGATGATAGTAAGAGTGACAGGCCGTGGTCCAGAGAATTTAGAGAGGTCGTCAAGGGAAGGTTGGGCGGGTGTGGGGGCATTAATGGTGCCCCCCCCCCCCCCTGGGGACTTGGTGCGTGTTTATCATCATATATATACTGTATATACATATATATATATATATATATTTTTTTTTTTTTTTTTTGGTGGAAGAAGGAGGAAGTGTGGTGTGCATGTTAAGTGTAGTGAAGTAGATAGGAGGAGGAGGTGTTTGTGAGAGCTGGCTGGTCTACTCTCAGTGTAAATGAGGCACAAAGGGAATCAATAAGAGGCCAAGCAAATGAAACAGGAGTTCCAGCGACTCCTTCTCAAATGCTTACAGCCTTTCCTGGGTATAGTCCTGTTCGATTGGTACCTACAATCTACCCCCATTCCCCCTAGCAGTCGCCTTGCACGACACACAGTAGGGTGTGTGGGGCATATTATTTTTGTCCCCCACCATAAGCTGAAGGCCCCCTTATCCGGGGGGGGGGGGGGGATAGGTAAGGCAGGTTTGGTAAGTGAGTCACGCAGGAGAAGTGAGGCAGACAGGTTAGGTGAGGCAGGCTGTGTTGATAAGGTAGGGTGGTTAGGTAAGGCAGGTGAGTATGTGAGGCAAGCTAATGCTGGACTGACATCCCTCTCACACACACACACACACACACACACACGGGCAGCCTTTCGAGCACCTGAAGCCGGCAAGAGGAGGTGTGGTGGAGTGTTCATGCCACTGGACTGGTAATCCAATGGACCCGGGTTTGAATCCTGATATGTCAATGAGAAGATATTATTGGGATGGAGTTTGTGCTGTACCTAGTATCAGTGCATTACCACAAAGCCCATCGAAACGCCAAATAAATATCCTCATTGTTCCCTGATTAAATAGCACTGTATGAATATTCCCATATTTAAAATGTGCTAAAGGGGGGCAATGCCTGGTGAGCTCATTGCTCAGTAGGTGGTGTTCTGAGAGTGAGGGTCCGAGTCTAGGTTGTGAGACAGTGAAGCACTGGAGCGAGGCAGCTTCAGAGATGGGGATGCATCGAGCTGTGTGTGAGCAACTAAGCCCCATGCATCCTGGGAGGCAAGATGGCAGGGGCTGGTTGCAGCTGAAATTGCTTGACAGGTCTCACTCCCTAGACTGGAACGAGACCTCAAGGGCTTCAACGTTCAATGTATAATGGATGAATGTACAGACTCAGCCTATGCCCGAGAGGGAGTGTTGGAATATAGAAAAAAAGGAACTCCAGTACGCTCTGGTTCCTTAACCGTAAATGGTTCAATGTTTCACTGGTCGGTATCAGTAAATTAGTGTAAAAACAGCACTAATAATTTAATGATTTCATGAAATCTCTAGGAATTCCAGGGATTACGTGAAGCTCCCGAGTGAAACAGTAATTACATGATTTTACTGAAAATTTCAGTGGTTTAATGAAATCACTGGTTACACTACTTCCCTGTAACACACATAAGTTAAATTATAATAGTGTATCTTCTCTCAATATTCTCGGTGTCTCTTTTTCTTCTGATCTATCTTTGAAGGACCATATCACCACTCTTGCTAAAGGCGTCCTCCCAGAAGCTGGGTGTGCTCAACTGCCTCGAGGGTTTCTTTACACCTGCATAACTTCTTTCTCTGTACAGGGGCACAGTGCATCCTTGTATTGAGTATTGTTCACATGTGTGAGGAGGATGCTCTCACACAGCACTTCTAGACAAAGTAGAAAGGAAAGCCTTTCGTATCATTAACTCCCGTCCACTCACCGACTCTCTGCAATCTCTCTCTCTTTGCCAAAATGTTGCATCTCTCTCGCTATTCTATCGCTACTACAATAATCAGTGTTCCTCAGAGCTCTCTCAGTGCATACTGCCTCCTCTACATAGGGTACATAGTACCCGTCTTGCAACACAATCCCACCCCTACTCTGTACAACTCTCCTACTCAAGAGTGAAACGTTACTCTCAATAATTTTTCTATTCAACAGCTGAGCTCTGGAACTCTCTCCCTGAATCCATCTGTCCCTAATCCTATGACTTAAATGGTTTCAAACTCTGCGTGACCAGACATTTTGGCTCGCACGTTCCTTGATTCTGGCCCTGTCACTCTTTCAACTCTGTGGGAGGTACTCGTTACAGGCAGTTTTGCCTTTTGTTTCCCTTACCATATAGAAAAAAAAAGCAAAAAAAAAACAAAAAAAGGAATGAAGCACCAACAAACATAGTTGGATAGGGTATGGGAGGGAAAAGAAGAGAAGTAGTGGAGGAGGAGGTGGGGATCAAGAGGTCAGAAGTGTGTGAAGCCATGAAAAGAGTGAAGTTGGGGAAAGCACCAGGAATAGATGGAGTGTGTGGGGAAATGTTGAGGAATGGTGGTGAGATAGTGATCGAATGGGTATGGAAAATGTGCAAACTAGTATGGGAAAAGGGAAGTGCACCTGATGACTGGAAGACAGGCATAATAGTCCCCCTGTATAAGGTTAAAGGGGAAAGAGAAGTGTGTGGTAACCACCGAGGAATATGTCTTTTAAGCGTAGTAGGGAAGGTGTACAGTAAGGTAGTGATTGAGAGAGTGAGAGCGAGAACGGAGAAATGGATAGGTGACGAGCAGGGCGGTTGTAGGATGGGAAGAGGATGTGTAGATCAGATTTTTACCCTAAAATGTGTTGTGGAGAAATATCTGGAGAAGCAACAAAAGATGTATGTTGCCTTTATGGACTTGGAGAAGGCTTTTGACAAAGTGGATGGAGAAGCCATGTGGAAAATACTTAGAATATACTGAGATGGCAAGTTGCTGAAAGCAGCGGAGAGCATTTATGAGGGTGCAAAGGCAGCAGTACATGTGGAGAATGAGCAGAGCGAGTTCTTTGACCTGAGTGTTGGGTTGAAACAGGGGTGTGCGATGTCCCTGTGGTTGTTTACTGTATATATGGATGGAGTCATGAAAGAAATACAAGGAAGAGCAGTGGATGTTGGTGTATCGCTGATAAAGAAGGGAAGCAAGTGTATGCTACCTGTACTGCTGTTTGCTGATGATACAGTTCTGATGAGCGATAATGAATGGGAGTTGCAGGGTCTGGTAAATATGTTTGGAACAGTGTGCGAAAAACGGAATCTCAAGGTAAATGCGGGGAAGAGCAAGGTTATGGTCTTCGAAAGGTGCGAAGCCACAGAGTGTGAGGTAAAGTTGAACGGTCAGGTTATGGAGATTGTCAACTCATTTAAGTATCTGGGCATCGCCCTGAGGAAAGATGGGAGTACGGATGAAAAAGTGCAGGAGGGGGTGCAACAGGGGAAGAGGGTTGTAGGAACGCTGAAAGCAGTAACAAGAAATAGGGTGGTCAGCATGGAATTGGAGAAGTCCATGCATGACCGTGTGGTAATCCCAACACTGACTTACGGAAGCGAAGCATGGACGTTGGTGGAGCGATTCAGACCAAGAGTGAGAAGGGTGGAAATTAGTTACTTGAGAAGTGTGCGCGGAGTTACATGGAGGGATAAATAATAATAATAATAGACAGACGAATGAGGAAGTAAGAGGGAGGTGTGGTGTGGAGGTAGATGTGCTGGAAAGTGTGAGAAGGACCACCTTGTGATGGTTTGGCCACGTGGTGTATGGGAAGCGAGAGAATGACTATTGCCCCTTTCCCACTGGTGAGACAAGTCACGATTTTCGTTGCCGACACCAATAAATTGGCACATTCGTGACATGTTTCAACACCTCTCATGAACAATCGTTTGACTCTCAAGGCCTCTCAAGGCCTCGCAAGGGCCTTCGCAAATGTTCACACAGTTCAAAATTTTGGACGAGGACTCACGAGGATTGGTTACCCTCGCAAGCATCGTCAAGCATCGCCGAAGGGATCTGCGAGGGTATCTGCGATCATCTGCGACATCGGCGAGACATCGCGGAGGGTTTCTCATAAAAAAAACTTTGCAACGCTGCATGGATGCTCACCGATGCTCTGCTCGCTGATGCTCTCAGATGTTCCGAAAACATCGACGATGCCAAAGAGCACCTTCGGCGAGGTGGGAGAGAAAGAAAAAAAAACGAGGAGGGAGAGAAAGAGAAAACAGTAGGTGGGCTCAATGTTTACGCCCACCTCGCTGTTTTCTCTTTCTCTCCCTCCTCGTTTTTTTTTTCTTTCTCTCCCTCTCTCTTTGCCTATAATCCGTTCGGCCCGTTCAGCCTACTGTTTTAAGATGTTTACCCCCATCCAGGTTTCAATATTTTCCTGGTGAGCGGTAGCGAGCCAACATATATATATTTTTGTTTTTGGGTCATTTTTCTGGTCCCCTTTCTTCCTCATGGTTAACCCCATTAGTTTTCATATTTGGGGGATGGTGGGGGGAAGGTAGAAGGGTAATTGACTGTGTTACAAATATGAAGCCGATTGGTAAGGTAGTTTCGCCACCACGGATTTTCCTTTTTTTCCTTTTCTTCGTACGGATACGCTGGAAGTGGGTGGTGGGAGGGAGGTAGGGGTGTGGTGGGGGGACGACAGAAGGGTAGGGGACTTGTCACACAAATATGGAACCGATTGGTTCAGTCGTTTTGCCGCCACATATTTTCCTTTTTTTCTTTGTGAGGTGACCAATAGTCAGCGAGTGGGTGGGGGGAGGGGGTTGTGTTGGTGGTGGCAAGAAGCCAGAAGGGTAAGGTACATGTGGTAGAAATATGAAAGCCATAGGTGCAGTCGTTTCCCTGCTACGATTTGTTTTCGGCGAGTCCGTATGTATATATACGGACCTGGCACTGGGCGTGACAAGACCCTAGTCCGTATATATACGGACCTGGCACTCTGGGGGTTTTAAGACGTTTACCCCCATCCATGTTTCAATACGCCGAACCATCGCTTGAATCGCCGAAGACGTCGCAGAACATAGGCGAGTTTTCTTTCATCCTCGCATGATTTCGCAAGATATTTTTGAAAATTTGACATGCCTCGCAGAGGTCATCGGCGAAACATCGCTCACTTCGCCGATAACGTCACAGAAGGTCGGCGATTGCCTCGGCGATGTCGGCGACATCTTCGCTGAGTATAATTTGTCATCTGTTTGTAACGGTCAAAATCGTGAACGTCGCACGTATTCTTGCGAATTTGACAAAACTAATGCCCCTTTCCCACTGGTGAGACAAGTCACGATTTTCGTCGCCGATGCCTTCGTTTTGTCAAATTCGCAAGAATACGTGCAACCTTCATGATTTCGACCGTTACAAACAGATGACAATTATACTGGGCGAAGATGTCGCCGATGTCGGCGACGCAATTGCCGACATCGGCGACGTTATCGGGGAAGTGAGTGATGTTTCGCCGACGACCCTCTGCGAGGCATGTCACATTTTCAAAAATCTCTTGCGAGATCATGCGAGGATGAAAGAATACTCGCCGTATGTTCTGCGACGTCTTCGGCGATCCAAGCGATGGTTCGGCGTTTACTTCGGCGAGGAGATAAGAGTATTTTTTTAAGGCACAAATTCTTGCGATGAATGAACGATTCATCTTCGATCGTCGGCGTTGGCATCGCACATACGTCGGCGAGATCGGCGAGGTGTGCGCAGCTGAGCGAATGTAACGTGAATGTGCTAATTGCAGAGGGGAATTAGCATATCACGCCAAACTAATGGGCCGAACGGGGTTACTAATGGGGTTAACCATGAGGAAGAAAGGGGACCAGAAAACGACCTATCTCTCCTTAATTGGAGGTTGGCAATGCTTCGCCGGAGACATTTTTCTATCAAATAATGTACAAATTTAGCTTGCTCTCAAAACAAAAAATATATATGTTGGCTCGCTACCGCTCACCAGGAAAATATTGAAACCTGGATGGGGGTAAACGTCTTAAAACAGTAGGCTGAACGGGGCCGAACGGATACAAGGCAAAGAGAGAGGGAGAGAAATAACAAAAAAAAAAACGAGGGGAAAGAGAGAGAAAGAGTAAACTAAAAAAAGGGAGGTGGGCTCAATTGTTAAGCCGTAACGCAACATTGAGCCCATCTGCTGTTGGTTGTTTTCTCTTTCTCTCCCTCTCCTCGTTTTTTTATTATTTTTTTCTATTTCTCTCCCTCTCTCTTTGCCTTGTATCCGTTCGACCCCGTTCAGCCTACTGTTTTAAGACGTTTATCCCCATCCAGGTGTCGATTTCTTCCTGGCGAGCGATGCGATAGGGAGCCAGCATTGTATGGAGAAATCCGGCTTCGCCGGAGACATTTTTCTATCGAAAAGTGTACAAATTTAGGTTACTCTCAAAACAAAATACATATATATATATATATGTCCGCTGAACATGATGGCAGTGTTTAGATTATTCTATCATCATTATTGGATTTTATAAAAATAAATCTATAACGATAGTTTTTCGCTCTTATAGAATCCATTCCGCAGCAAAATATTAATTCTGTCTGTTTTCACCAATAATAATTGCTTTTTATATTGTTTTGTTTTCATGAACGGCAAGAGGAAAGGTTATTCTATAAGATTTCATCAACAACAACAACAAATATAACAATATGTGAAATTTCACCGTAGGTGAAAGATATCTCACTATAGGCCTAATAATTATTTTTTACCCACCTCTCCGAAGTTGCTTTTTGGCCTCGGCAGGTGTGTCTTGAGCATTCCGGGACGTCGCAAGGCCCTTCGCATGCCTCGTGCAGAGCATACCCCTGGCGGGTATACTCTCGGCGAGTATTCGTGCGCACGTCGACGACTAACCGACGAGGAAATCGCCGATAATCGTCGATGTTCTCGGAACATCCGAGAGCATCGGCGATCAGTCTTGCGACGTTTTGGAACATTTCAACGATTTTCTTCGTGCGATAAACTCCGCAATGTCTCGCCGATGTCGCAGATGATCGCAGAAACCCTTCGGCGATGCTCGACGATGCTTGAGAGGGTAACCAATCATCGTGAGTCCTCGTCCAAAATTTTGAACTGTGCGAACATTATGCGACGACCCGCGAGGGCCCTTGCGAGGCCTGAGAGGCCTTGAGAGTCAAACGAATTTTCATGAGAGGTGTTGAGACATGTCACGAATGTGCCAATTTATTGGTTTTGGCGACGAAAATCTTGACTTGTCTCACCAGTGGGAAAGGGGCATAAGAGGGTGTACAAGAGCGAGGTGGTAGGACAGAGAGAGAGAGAGGTGGAAGGATGGAGTGAAGAAGTATATGCATGAAGGTGGTGCTGGTTGGGAGGAGGGGCGTCGACTGACTGGGGACAGAGGTGCAAGGGGGCTTTTCGTTCGTGGCCACTCCTTCGGGGATCACGGCGTCAGACAATAGATAGATAGATAGACATTGGAAGTACAACAGGTGTTTATAATTTGGTTGTCATAACACGATTATATTCAAATACAAAATCCGGTAGGTTTAAAGGATTGAGATAC
Organism: Paralithodes platypus; assembly: GCA_032716605.1. Classification (NCBI taxonomy): domain Eukaryota; kingdom Metazoa; phylum Arthropoda; class Malacostraca; order Decapoda; family Lithodidae; genus Paralithodes; species Paralithodes platypus. Next base: position 2,395,224 of record CM064547.1, on the reverse strand, counting down.
TTCTACCTCTTTGACTCTTTGAGTTCTTTTCTAAGCTGAAAAGTCGTCTAGTGCAATCCAGAATAAACTGAAAGTGACATAAAGGTTTTGAGAAAGGTAAAGTTTATTTTTTGCTTTCCAGCAAGGCAGTTTATACTTTGTGCTCTCTTCCCAAAGGCTGCCTCTGATTCCATTTTAGTTATTCACCCCATTACCCTTGAGGGAGAGCTTTCGATATTTTCTCCATTACAGCCAGTGAAAGAAGGGTTTTTCCGAGAAATGCTGTATAAAGCGCCATTGTAAAAATGCGTCCACAAGTGCAGGAAACATCGGTGGAAACTGTTTGAACATATTGTGGTCAACATTTAATTAACTATTGGCAACATATTACAGTAGAGTGAACCCATACACACATTGTCAACATTGTGGCGTAAAGTGAGGGCATCACATAACTGTTTATATAGTCAACTTTTAACAGCACTGTTTCTGAAATGTACTTTTAAAATATTGGTCAGCTACAATAACTAACCTCCAGTGAAGGTGCTGAAACCAGTATCAAATATTATCAATATGTTACCAGAGGGAAGTTTGCGATCAACAGTTGACAATAGAAGCTCTTGTGTGATACATCCATAACAAATGTATTATTATTGCCTGATACCATCTCCTCTTATATCGTTCCCACGAAAGTTTAGTATTATATTCAATTGGAAACTTATGTATGAACGCAGCGATATATTGTGGTCTATTAGCTGAATAATTACATGAACAAATATATAAATGTATAGATAAATGAATAAATAGATAGATATATACATAGGTATAAATATATATATACTATATATATATATATATATATTTACAGTAAATCTATTCATATCTATGTACTGTATATATCTATATATACATTTAGATAGATAGATAGATAGTTATAGATGTATATCTTTCTCTGAGTTTCGTTCCTATTCTGTCCAACTCTATGACCAAGAGTAATTTGAGATACATTGGCTTTTTTGTTCATATTGTAAACTGAATCTCTCTCCCTCAGCATCTCCCTTTCTTCCTGCAACTTGACGCTCGGTTGGTCTAGAGTCTCTAGACTTTCTGCAGTGATTTCATAGCTTGAAGATTAAATTTTGGCCACGGCTTTTCTAAGCTGAATGATTAACCCGGTGGACCCCAAGCGATTGAATATAAATGTACACTCCAGCACCAGCCACTTGTCTTTTTTTTTCCTGAAAACTCATGGGATGGGTTAGTACTGACGGAAAAAAAAAAAAAACCCTGCTCACCAAGATCATTTAGGGGTTTTGGGGGGCGGTGGAGAGTCACAATTAACATGGGGTGATGGGTTGGCTGAAAAATCATTCCTGCACGCGCCCACACACATCGGTATTGTTCCGTGGGATCCTTAACACCTCCCTATCGGCTGGTTTTGTAACGCTACTACCTGCCAAGCGGGCAGATTTACCCTAAACGAGCTTCATTCCATGCTCTTTTTCATGCATAAACAAGAGCCAGAGCGTAATACAATTATGTATCCGTGAAAGGGCGATATTTGAGCTTTCCAATGACACCTGAACCATCCTTGTACGACCACGGGTTCTCTTGCAACGATGTTGCAATACGAAGTGAAAAACCCTAAAATACAGTAATTTTCTCAGTTTTTACCCTGTATCGCGGGACCAGGGAGGTGTAGACATGTGGTGGTGGTGTCAGTGGCGGGACTATGTCCACGCTGAACGGTCAGAGCCCGCCCGCGGTCCTCCCACCGCGTGGACTCTCTCTCAGAGCCGATTATGTGCTCAAAATCGCATACGACTTAAGGCGGGACCCGCTCTTTTGTCCTTGGTTCTCTATCCGACTTAAGATGGGACCTGCTAATTAAAGGTTAAGTAGTTCCCATACAATTCTGAACCCTCTAGGTGCCATTGGACAAGAGTAATTAAGGCGGACGCAACCATTGCGTCGCTGGGGTTTAGCGTTACATACATAGGCGACACCGCTGGTACTCAAGGGGTTAATGGACAAAATTTAAATGGACATGTAGATAAATAATTATATCCATGTTAATTTATAGTAACTGCTGTCTTTGTCTACATAACGATAAGATATGTTTCCTTAGTATCCCTGTTTTAGTAGCAGTTTACAGATAAGCCTTCATTAAAAATAGTCACGCTCACTCTCTCTTTTTTTCTCTCTCTCTCTCTCTCTCTCTCTCTCTCTATTTCTCAGAGGCTAACTAAAAATAATATTTTTCAGTAATATCTGAGTGCATCCCTCCATTGTACCGGGCACTAAGCGGTTTGTACCTTTCAACACTCTCAATCTACGGTATTCACCATAACATTGTTTATAAGTTGTTGTTGTTGTTGTTGCGGTACCCCAGGCTGCCTGGCCGAACAGCCCCAAGGCCCCGAGCACGGCCAAGGCCATAACCGAGCGCCCCCACAGAACCCTCCCTGCCGACCACAATAAAGCCTGGGTGACCGAAGCCACTCCATGGCAGGGAGCTGAGGAGGGTGCGGAAACGCTCGGGAAACCAAAGCCCCACCCAGGGCCCTGTGCCCCTTAGCAATTATGAAGAGAAAGTTGAGCGGCAAGGGAAAAATGTGACGCTTTGGCTTCCAATCTTGGTAGATTGGGAGGTCAATCCACGGAAGAGACGCCGTCACTCGAGATCTAGAAGATATATAAGTAAAAGGAACAGTCAGTGTAAGCTATGGGTATGGCAGAGATCGCTCAGTTCTCACTCTGATAGACCAGCCCATCACCATAAGTAAGTTAAGTGGTTTACTCAGTGTTTCTTTTATGGACACTAGTTTGCTCTACAATGCTTTTTTTTTTAGCTTTTTCCCCCTAGTTTACTTATTTCAATTACCAATTATTATTTTCATTCTTTACAAAAAATAACTTGAATTAAAGCAACTTAAGCCATTGTATAGCCTTCTTCCAAATAACACACATACAAACACCATAATACCACACACACACACTCACAGGATCTTGGGTGGTGTCAGTAAAGTAGTTGTCACAAAAATTCTCTAATGGTGGATTATAGGCCTATCGGAGTCGCAATATCGGAGTACCATGGTATAATAAAGTCCATTAACAGACAATGTTCACCTAAGTTGACTGTACAGTTTTATCATCTCGTAGTATATTATCTTGTAAAGACATTAAATACGAAAACAAAAAAAATAACAATGTTTTCAGCATAAAATGAACATTGGCAGCGGATTCTACATTATTACAGTTCGCTGATAACCTGTTGGAAGTACAGTTAGATATATAACTTTGGGCTTTCTGCTTATTTTATTTTCTGTTTCTTGTTTAAGCTGGCGATAAATTGATTTATCTCCATCTTAATTACTCAGCTATTACAAGGCGCTGTACAGTATATAGCAAAATATGGTGTTACAGTAATTGTGAAAACTTGTCTATAATGTGCTGCAGAGACAGAGCAGTTTTATATTATTCCATTACGTATCGAGAAACCAATTGCTAGGTGATTTAACTTTCCACCAGATTAAAATTAAATCGAGTTGTAGTTGAGCATGGTCAAATAGTTAACTAAGATCTTAAAAGCGAGCAGATCAAGTAAATGAGCTAATTCGCAATTAATATAATATAAAATCACTGAACACGGGCGTCAATAAACTGCAGACTAATCTACACAAGTGACTGAAAGTAAACGTGTACGGTCCGTAAAAATGGTTTGGGTGGCAATAGCCTGATAGCTGGAGGCCAGACCAGTGGATGGGTCAGGTGAACGACAAAATGTACATGTAAATTTACATAACTACCTTAATTTGTTGACACTGGAGGAGATTACCTGTGAGGGGGAGTGAGAGAGAGAGAGAGACCACGTTTATTTTACTATTGACAAATAATACTGTATAAGTAAACTTGGAAAATACATAACGACCAATCTCATGTCACCTTTGAACAAAATATTTTGCTTATCAATTTATCACTTAGATATAGTCCAAAATGAAAGCACATTCGAAAGCACAAACCTTGTAAGGTGCTCCATACATCCAGCAGGTGTGCAGTTTGGGGAGGGGTCTAAGAAGGGGGTTGCTAGGAGTAACCAAACATTAATGGGATCCTTCCTGGTACCAAATACTGGGACTGACAAAGTCTTATCAAAATATATTCATTCATTGTCAAGTTATTGTGTGGACAGACAGACACACATACTGACTGACACTGAAAGTATTGCTAAAAGAAGTTAACGAGGTATGTATAATGACTCCAGGAATAAAGGCACCGAACATCGTGTTATTCTGTGCACTATTCTCGGTTTGATTTCAGTTGACGGTAAATTGAATCTTTTAGCAACTGATTTCCCGATAACTAACGGAAAAATATGAAACTACTATGTCTCTGCATCAATTTACTGCCAAACACCTGCTTTCGCTAAAAACAAAAATAATATCTGAGTAATCATGATGAAGACATGGCAATTTACCGTCAGCTGGAAAAACTAGTATACTATTGGAGATAATGGCATATTGTTGTAATGACGTATAGTGTTAGTGCTGAGACTCCTACCCCTCATTGGGATCATGCAATCATCTCCATAACATTTGTGTTAATTCCCGAGTGACCGAGAACTATAGTATATTCACTATAATTAGGCCAGAATCCTTAACCTCGACCTACCATAACTCAAACAGAGCTAGAGCAAATGGGCTGTAAATTTCCACGTCTACTCCCTGGCTGACATTTCCCAATTGGTTGATATATTTGCTTGATTATTCAATTCTGTGTTTTGTTATGGAAGTTAAGGGCCAATATTTCTGGCCTAGTTATAATGAATAGACTATAGTACATCGAGTATCGTGGATATCGAGAATAACTGTCATAGTTGGAGGGATTCAATGCTTAACTCATTCAGTACCGTGACATTTTGTTATATTATACTCGGGCAACTATTAACCTATTGTATTCAGCTTATAAAGGACGTTTACCAATTAATAGGCTAAAGACAATCTCAATTCCTCCATTTAGCTAACATAAAGTCTTCCTAAGCTCCATAACATCTTATAAATGTTGCTGAAATCAAATACAAATTAAGTCACCGGTTCTGAGAGGATTTATTTATTTCTCAATTATCTGCTAACATAAACAAAATTGATAATGGAATTTATTCAGGTAGCCAATGTAGGGGCTGAGAAAATGTCATCAACATTTCTCCATCCCAATAATATCATAATTTGACACATTGGGATTTGAACTAGGGATCCTAGGGTTACCAACTCTGTTGTTGTTGTTGTTGTTGTTCCCTAAGCTGCCTGGCCGAACAGCCCCGAGTCCCTGAGAAAGGCCATGGCCACGATCGGGCTTTCCCACAGAGCTCTCATTGAGTGTAGATTGTGTTGTTGGCGTAAGTGGTTGTGTGAAATGCAGTCTTCTATGATGTGTTTAATGGTATGGGGTGCTGTGTTACATCCCGGGCAGGCATCGACAACGGAGTCATCCAGTCTCTTCTGATAGCTCAGGAGAGCTGGATGGTGTCCGCATCTCAGCCTGGCCAGGTGGACTCTGTCCTCGCGAGGAAGGGAGGATTCGGAAGGATGGATTTCGGGAGGTCGTGCATGCAGCTGCGTGTTGTCTGTGAGTGAGTGGATGGATCGGTGAGAGATATGAGTATGGATGTGCTTCTGGAAGTTGGTTCGGGGTGGGCAGGGAGGGAGAGAGGACAATAATTGTGTGTGATACCATGTGCTGGGTGTTGTTTTGATATTTCTTGGTGTCTGTGGGTGTGTTGCCATGTAGTTTAGTGGGTGGTCTTGGTTCGTGGAGGCTGCTGCCAGGAATTGAGTGCCTCTCATGTCCAGATGGTCTTTGACTTTGAGAATTTTGGTTTCTTGATGTAGGTGATCTGTGGGTGAAGTAGCTGTGCAGCCTGTAATGATCTTCAGGGCTTTGTTTTGAATAGTCTGTAAGGTCTTATGATGTGTTTCAGCTAGGTTAGAAGCCCAGGCTGGGCTTGCGTATTCCATCACTGATCTTATGTATTGTTTATATACTGTGGTGGTAGTTTCTTTGTTGTGTCCAAATTTTGTGTGAGCAAGTGACCTGAGGGCGTTAAGTCTGGGTGTCAGTTTCTTTTTAATGTTTGTGGTGTGCTGTTTGAATGTCATATGAGTATCATATGTTACTCCTAGGATTTTGGGTGTGTGTGTATGTGTTAGGGGTGTGTTGTTTATGGTGAGTTGAGGGATGTATTCGTGTTCTCCTGTCCAACTTGTGAGCAGGGTTGCGGTGGATTTGGCTGGGGCTAGATTAAGTCTGTTTGTAGTGCACCAACTATGTAGTGTATTGAGATAGGGTTGAAGGAGATCTGTTGCTCTTTTTGGGTCATGGTGTGTGCATGTGAGTGTTATGTCATCTGCATAGGAGGCTAAGTTTATTTGGGGCGTATTGGGTGTAGTTATATCGTGCATGTACAGATTGAAGAGTGCGGGCGATAGGACGGATCCTTGTGGGACTCCGTTTGGAAAGTTTCTGATTTTAGATGACTGACCGGCAAAAGATACGTGTGCACATCTGCCTGCTAGGAAGTTGGCCAGCCACCTTTTTGTGTTGTGCATGTTTGTGTTGTAGATTTTGTTTGTTAGGTTGTGGCGGGGGATGGCATCGAAGGCTTTACTAATGTCGAGTGTGGCTAATAGTGATCTGTGTGGTGGTCTAGCTGAGTTGATGCCGTCGAAAGCTCTTTGTGTAAGGTCTGTGAGAAGAGTGTTTGTGGAGTGCAGTGGCCTAAAGCCATGTTGTGTTGGAGCTAGGGGTAGGTCAGGTGTAATTAGTTGTAATACTAGGCGTTCCATGACTTTGGAGGGGGAGCAAAGAAGTGTGATGGGGCGGTGCGAGGAGGGTAGCGTGGGGTCTTTGTTGGGTTTTGGGAATGTGATGATGATACCATGCTTCCATATGTCTGGTATTGTGTTGTGTGAATAGCTGTAGTTTGATATGTTAGTGAGTGCTTGTATGCCTTGTGGTCCCAGGTGTCTGAGGTGTATGTTGCTTATGTTGTCTAGGCCACAGGCGGGTGAGTGCTTGAGATTGTTGATGATATGCTTTGTCTGGTGATTGGTGAAGGGTGTATAGTCAGGGTCTGTGGGGAATTGTCTCTTACGTCGGATGACACGTCGGTCGTCTTTGTGAGGTTTTAGGTGGCTGACATGTGAAAAGTGATTGATGAGAGTGTTTGCTTGTTGTTTACATGAAGGAGTAGAGTCTGTTGTTGTGATTGCAGCATGTGATTGTGTTGTGTTGCTGTTGGAAAGTGTGATGCTGTTTAGTGTTTTGTAGAGTTTTTTGGGGTTTGTTTTGTGATCAAGTGTTTGTAGGAAGTTATTCCAATTTAGTTTTTGTTGTTCTTGTATTTTGTTGTTAGTTTGGGTGTTGAGTGCTTGAATGTGTTGTGTGATGTCTTGTGTGTGGGGTGCTGGGGAGTGTTTCAGTATGTCGCGTTGTCTGATGAGGTTTTGAATTTCTGGTGTGAAGTTGGGGTTGTGTCTTTTCCTGTTACCTCTTGGAATGTGTTTCTTGTCAGCGTTTTGGATCGTTTTATTGAGTATGTGTACAGCATTGTTGATGTTAGTGATGGGTGTACTGTTTAGAGTTGTGAAGTGTTGTTCTGTCTCATTTGTGAATGCTTCCCAGTTAGCTCTTTTATAATTGGTGTATGTGTGTTTGTGGCTAGCTGGGGTGAGTCTGGTTTTGGTGGTGATAATGATCGGGAGGTGGTCAGAGCCTAAGGTTCTGACCACCCTCCAGGATGTTGTGGGGGCGAGTTCTGGGGAGCAAAAGGTGATGTCAGGAGATGATGGGTTATAGAGGGCTTGGTGAGGAATATGGGTATGTTGATGGATGTCGTTAAGGATGATGAGGTTATCGGTTTGGTTTTGTAGTACCAGCCCTCTGTCTGTGTCGGGGTTGTCGACAAACCAGGCCGACGTCTTGGCGTTGAAGTCACCACCCAGGATGATGTGTGGGGTGTTTGTGATGTGTTGTAAGTGTGGTCTGTATTCATTTGGTACTGTAGGGGATGTTTGGGGAGGGATGTATGTGTTTATGATGGTTATGTTGGAGTTGTTGCCAGTGCGTATTTTAATTGATTGTATTTCTGTTGTGTTATCATTTGGGGGGAGGAGGGATTTGGTTTGTACACTGGTTACTATGTATGATATTTCTTTGTGTACCAGGGTGATGAGTCCACCGCCCCCGCCGACAGCCCGGTCTTGTCTGATGGTGGTGAAATTATGAAATGTGGGTGTTTTTTGTGTTGTGCGGAGTTTTGTTTCTTGTAAGATGGCAATGTGTATGTTGTGTTGTTTGATGAAGTGTGAGAGTTCGTGTTTCTTTGTGTTGATGCCATCTATGTTCAGTTGAAGAATGTTAATGTTATGTGCACGATGTATGTTGGGTGCTGCTGCACGAGGATGGGGTGGGGTGGGGGTGGGGGTGAGGGAGGGGCTGGGGGTTGGGATGGGTGAGGTGGGGGTGGGGATTGGGGAGCAGGAGATGGGGGTTGGAATGGATTAGGATGGGGTGTGGTGTGTTGAGTTGAGGATGTGGATGGTATGGGAAGGTTAGGTGGGTTAGGGAGGAGAGGTGGACGGGTTTTAGGGGGGGAGTGGATGATATGGGAAGGTTAGGTGGGCTGGGGAGGAGAGGTGGACGGGTTTTAGGTGAGGGATTTGACTGGGAGAGGGAGGGGCATGAGGAACAGGTCCAGGTGTTTGTGTAGTGTTTCTTGGAGGCAAGTGTTGTGCAGGTAAAGTGGGTCCAGTTCCCGCATGAATTGCAGAGAACTGAACCCTTAGTATGGCGACTCGAAGTGATGGGTTTTGAGCAAGTTGGACATATGTATGTGTACGTGGGTCCTGGGTTGCTCTCAATGTCTCCGGCTAGAAGAAGTCTTCGAGAAATGACAGCCGGAGAGTCATTTCTCGGTGTAGGAAAAACTGTGTGATGTGTGTGGTGTGAGAGGTGTGGAAATTCCCGGCGCGACCGAAGCCGCTCCAAGGACCCGTGCCCCCAGGGAGGGGGCAGGGGATGGTTGTGACGGTTTGGCTCCCGAAACTGCTCCCCGCGGCCGGCATCCAGTTTTCTTCCACTGGTCGTTGATTTTGTCTTCGGCCGTGGAGGGTCGGCAGCCATCCGCGGTTGGCAGCCTCGGGAGGTGGCCCCACGGCGTAGACGCCGCCACATCAGGACCTTACTCTGTTAAAACACTACACCACACCAACACTATGAATCACAAGGCTTTACAATAACTGGTTGTAAGTGTATGGTATTATAGCCCAGGTGATCTAGTTCACCATCTTCCTCCATCACTGATATTATCACACAAAGTATTAGTCCCTCCCCGGATCCGAGTAATTGTCACTTCCAGACCATGGTCGGGGACACTTTGGTTTACCTCACAGTAATTGTCACTTCCAGACCATGGTCGGGCAGGGTCGGGAACACTTTGGTTTACTTCACAGTAATTGTCACTTTCAGACCATGGTCGGGCAGGGTCGGGAACACTTTGGTTTAAGCTCGGTTCACACATGCACGAATTAACGTCACGTCCGTCCCCGACCAAGAAAATAGGCAGGACGGCATCAATCTGGAGGCCCCATGTGGCCACGATGGCCACTAGGGCCGTTCCAACGTTTTTTTGCCTCCGTTCTCATCCCGTTAATCCGCGTCTAAATGCTGCCAGTCGTCGTTTAGACGCCGCCAGGCTGCGTCTAGACGACGACTGCTCCCGTGTGCGTTCGTGTGTGTCCGTGTGTGTCCCGTGGGTGTCCCCGACATAACACGTTTTCTGGCAGTTGCCCCGACCCACACGGACCATTTTATGCATGCACAAAATGGACGCCGCCTAGGCACGGCGAATTAAAGGGGTCGGGGTCGGACGGGACGTTAATTTGTGCATGTGTGAAGCGAGCTTTACTTCACAGTAATTGTCACTTTCAGACCATGGTCGGGCAGGGTCGGGAACACTTTGGTTTACTTCACAGTAATTGTCACTTTCAGACCATGGTCGGGCAGGGTCGGGAACACTTTGGTTTACTTCACAGTAATTGTCACTTTCAGACCATGGTGGGGCAGGGTCGGGAACACTTTGGTTTACTTCACAGTAATTGTCACTTTCAGACCATGGTCGGGCAGGGTCGGGAACACTTTGGTTTACTTCACAGTAATTGTCACTTTCAGACCATGGTCGGGCAGGGTCGGGAACACTTTGGTTTACTTCACAGTAATTGTCACTTTCAGACCATGGTTGGGCAGGGTCGGGAACACTTTGGTTTACTTCACAGTAATCGTCACTTCCAGACCATGGTCGGGCAGGGTCGGGAACACTTTGGTTTACTTCACAGTAATTGTCACTTCCAGACCATGGTCGGGCAGGGTCGGGAACACTTTGGTTTACTTCACAGTAATTGTTACTTCCAGACAATGGTCGGGCAGGGTCGGGAACACTTTGGTTTACTTCACAGTAATTGTCACTTCCAGACCATGGTCGGGCAGGGTCGAGAACACTTTGGTTTACTTCACAGTAATTGTTACTTCCAGACCATGGTCGGGCAGGGTCGGGAACACTTTGGTTTACTTCACAGTAATTGTTACTTCCAGACCATGGTCGGGAGGGTCGGGAACACTTTGGTTTACCTCACAGTTATGGAGACTTGCTTATTTTTCAGTGTTTGTTTTTTTCGTTGCTGGCGTCGGAATGGAGAAGGTTCGCGAGTTTGGGAACTGACTCTTTAAGTAAAACAACCACTTTCCTCCTTTAATACTTGCTATCAATTGACAATATTGATTAGTTTGGTAGTACCCGATGGAATTAATTCATATTATAACCAAATTGATATGATATAATTTTCTAAATTATATCAATCGATATACAATATTGTTAATCTTGGGAACGACATCTCAGAAATACAGGAATTAAAACTAATCTGCATTACCTTATACCGCACATAGTTCCTTCCTTATCTGTATACAAATGTCTATTGTAAGCTTTAACCCTTAAAGATCGGGGGCAGACTTAAGTCTGCCTCCAATTTGGAGCAAGTTAGGAGCATTATTAAGGCTTTTAAAGGGTTAAAATCGAGTGCAAATAGCCGGGAGCGCAGCGGGCCAGACAGCCGACTCCCAGGGCTTACCGCCGCCTACTAACTCATGTTCCCTCTGTTCTCGAGAGGCCGGCAGCGTTGCCAGTAGTGAGCGTAGTGGGAAAAAAATGCCGCTATACGCTAAACTCCCATGTTAGTGGTAACACTGCATGAGAACGACGAGTGCTACGTAGCTCGTTCTGGTCTCATTTTGAAGCTTTTAGTGCCTAGTTTTTTGCTGAATACATTTCTTTTCATGCAGATACTTGATTTATCATTCAGGAGGGCCTGAATATGCCCAAATAAGCCCAAAACCTCCCGCTAGACAAGGGTTAATAAACTTAAAATGGTGTCATGTTCCTCAAAGGATTAACAGTTAGAATGTGTGAACAACTGCACCAACATATAGTGGAAGGAAGGCAGGAAGGTTACCACACTGTTGTTTACATGTTCTGACTCAATATAGTTTTGGTTACACTCACTCTCACTCTCTCTCTCTCTTAACCTTCCGGCACAATCAGTTTATATCGGTAATAACAACAGTAATATGGACGATAGCAGTCATTATATGTTATGGTAATGGCTCAGTTATGTTTCCTTATGTCAATATACTGTATATCTTCCAGGATCCCAAACTTAGGAATAAGAGGACAAATACATTTCTATAATCCTGGGCCTGCCAAAGGATAATACAGGAAGTTATCACGTCAGCTTCTTGTTGGCCATTTTACAGTGAATGAATTAGTATATCTCCCGCCAGCCTGGTGGTTCAAAGAGGCCAGTCAGGGTACAAAGGGGACTCCATCAACAGTTATGGCACACCTACACCATTTATAATTAAGTTTAATTCGTTGATATATAAGAAAGCAACAACACAGCTCAATACACTTTATAATATATACTTTATTTATGTATATTCATGTTCGATATATTTTCTTCTTTATTGAGATATTATGGAAGCCATAAATCACTTTGAGGGTGAATGTACACACTTATGGTTGGAGTTACTGGTGAGGTTGGTGCAGATACTCAAGATAGTTTAGTAGATAACCTTCACTACGGGGACACACACGGGGTCTAGGTGTACACTTTCACACTTCATTCAATAATTCTTGACTTCTTTTCGAACAAGCAAAAGGTCTTGCACAAATATTAAACCCTTCTGTACCAGCGACGTGTTCGTAATTATATTCTAGCTATATTTAGACAATTGTGTTCAGCTTAAGAAATATCTGTGGTAGTAAAATGGGTAAAGTGAGATATTCGAAGCCTGTTAATTGCTGGATGCCCTTTTTAAATTGGATAAAATCGTTCAATTGTAACCAGAACAATGTTAACCGGACGGCACCGGTACTGAATGGGTTAACGATGATGATTATGATGATTACTGAGAATGTAGTAATAGTATTTTAACAATGAAAACAACATAATTGTCGCTTTGAAAATCTGAAAACAGGAGTTAAAAGAAATTAAGATTGCTTTTGCAGTGTCTCATTGATATGCATGACATTATCATCTCCGTCAGTTATTTTGTGTGCAATCAAGATTCTCTCTCTCTCTCGCTCTTATATATATATATATATATATATATAGATAGATATATCAGCCTATCTATCCATCTATCTCTATATCTATCTCTCTGCTTCCTCTGCCTTAGTTTCCACTGACCTGTCCTGTAGTGTTGTGTGGTGTCATGTTGTGTTGTTCTGGTGTCTGTCTGTCTGTACGTTAGGAAGTCTGTCTGTCTATCTTCACTGTCTGTGTGGTATGATTCCCCCTTCCTTCCTATCTACCTATATATCTATATGTTTGTTTGGCTGTCTATCTATTTACTAATCTACCTACTGTATGTCTACCAACTCCCTCTCCCTATAATCATGAATTCCAATATAACAAAGATATGTTGGTGGAGTAGCTATGATAATGGTCACAGTATAATGTTATCAGTTTCACAGTTTGTTAACATTACTTCCACTTGGCCCCTTCATCCTCAACACATTGGAAGGGACAGAAAGATACAGTCACTAGTAATTAGTCGTGAACATCTTATATATATATTTAAATTTGCAATTAAAAACAGTGGGATTGATTTTATAAATAATTTAAAGTGCTCTGAATATTAAATCATACTTTTTTATTTTGTCATTTAATACTCAATAAATTGCACCTATATAACTCTAGATAGATGTTTTAGCACGGAGGAAAATTCCTTGAATATCTACGATCTTTTATGAACGACTTTACTTTTGTCGAGGGGAAAGGTGCCGGGTGTTGAGAGAGAGAGAGAGAGAGAGAGAGAGAGAGAGAGAGAGAGAGAGAGAGAGAGAGAGAGAGAGAGATATTACAAACTTACTTGCCACTATCACATCACGGAATGCAACAACACAACCTCCTTGACACTTATCTGCATACTTTGTTTGCAAGTAGCTTGAATTTTATTACCACTCGTTTGCAACAAGGGTAAAGTCTGATTTGTTTGCTACTAGTCGTGTGTGTGGTAATCCCTCGTTTGCAACCATGACTCAAATTAACAACAGTGAAAGATTTACATTTGAAAGTAGGACACATAAGTGGTGAAAGTGACATCACCTCTTCTTTGACTTAGTCAAGTTCTCCTTTACTCCAGCCTCATTTGCAACTGGTGATAGTCCTACCCCATTGGCCCCATGGCAACCAGGCCTGGTAGTGATATTACTGATTGAGATGACGCGGCTCAAAGATAATGAGCCAAGACATACCCAGAACCTGCTCCGTATGTAGAAGAGCCCCCAACATCAACCTGTAGAATTGCCTCCATCAAAGGCAAGAGGAAAGGAAAGAATAGATTTACCCTTCAACGAGAAACCAACCTACAGCAGTTTCCCTTACCACCGCTAAAAGTGGCTCCCCACCAGAAGTGAGAAGTCCCAACCAGAACCGGATTTAAACTACGATGAAAATTCCTTTATAGAATTATTAAGACATCAACCTCCTCAATTTCCACACATCTACCCAGGCGGAAATAACTACCACTACAACTACGAGGAGAACTAACAACGACAAGGTCATTATTCACCCTCATAACGAAAGCATTGCATATAACATACCAAATGTTTAAGAACAATCAAAACTGTAAGTTAATTATCATTCACTAATCCAAGCTTTCTAATACATACTTTTAATATTAATAGATGACGAATACCATTACCTATGTAACCTTATATGTACTATATTTTTAAGAACTTTAATAACCGCAACAATAATCCAAAACCTGTAATTCACATGCCTCTCATATTTCGAAACGCACTTACCACTTACCGAATACCAAATTAAAAACTGAATATTACCTGCCCGAAACAAGATATTGTTAGGCAAAGTTGACTCCACTTTCGGGTACCTCTCCTTAGGGCGAACGTGCTTAATAGCTGGATAAAGTCAACTCGAGAATACTTATGTAGGGGTTGGCCTAACTCCCCTTAAAAGTATCTGCAAGCTGTGTTTGTGTGCAGTGACCAAGAACAAGTTAGTGTAGTAGGCGACCTAGAAGTGACCGTTCTAGTTAGTGTGTGTGAAGGAAGCGTCCCCCCTGGTGTCAACAGGCACTTGGACATCCTACTCAGACGCCACGTGTGACCAGATCTCTCACGGCTCCTACTTCTATACTTCAGCCAAATTAAGTGCCTCTTGTTCTTTATTGCGAAGGTTATATAAGATATGCTAAGTGTTCAAATTAACGTCATTTAAGAGATTATTCATTCTCGACTTCTAGCAATCGTCACCCGTGTTGAGAGAACAAAACATATTCTATATGTGGGATTGATATATCTATATTTCTTGAGATATAGTTTCCTATATTTCATATACGGGTTATAGATAATATTCGTTCGGGAAATATACATACACACTACACGTAAATACCAGTGAACACTCTACCAGATCTTATTCTATTTGATGTTATTAGCTGGGTACATAATTGTATGTGTAAGTGTCCACAAAGAGTGTTTATTATCAGTCTCTTATTAACAATATTTATATGCTTATGCTTCCTCACGTCAAACTCAGTCTAAGCCGTCATTTGAGTTAAATATAAACTCCTGCCAGTATTGCGTCGTGATCATTTTCCCCGGCGAGATCTTCAGCCCTACACACAGGCTAATATAATTTATTACCAGTTCATTGAAATTATATTCATCATTGTAACTCTATTAGTTAATTTAGATTAATATAATCTGTTGTATTGAATTAACTGTTATGCCCTGATTTTATTCAGGTTTAACTATTAGTTCAGGTGAGTTCTTTCGAGACTGGGATTTCCAAGTTCATACAAATACATAATTATAATTATAAGGAAGACAATAGAGGATACAAATAATGTCAAAAAATAGTTTGTAATACAGCTTTATTTCACTTATTCCCTAAGTACATATAATTGAATCAGAATGGGTTAACCTGAGAACATAAGCGGTACACCTTAACCAAATATCTTCTAGCACGATCGCGGATCTGGATGGAGATCAGGTATGCTCAATGCGGCTTAAATTGAATTTCCTTTCTTTAGGATCAAATCAATATTCTCTTTTTGAAGGATTGGATAAACAATTCCATTCTCTTTCTCTCAGTCTAATGCAAAACAAATCTTGGTTTACTTACGCTTGTTCTACTGCTGTCCACAACAAGGAGGAAGCATTCAAACGGTACCGATGCCTTAAAACTCAAGAATCTCATTCTTCCAATGTTTCTGCCCGGAATCAAGCCAAATCTGTCCTTCGACTTGCCAAGCACTCTTTCATCAATAATAAATGCACTGAACTATTCAACTCCAGCTCTTCCCAAGCTTTCTGGCATCTAGCAAAAAAAACTCTACAACTTTTCTTCCTTGTCTTTCCCTCCCCTTTTCCACTTTGATGGCACAACCATCACTTCTTCCTCTGACAAAGCTGAACTCTTTGCTCAAACTTTTTGCCAGAAACTCTACCTTGGATGATTCTGGTGCAATTCCTCCCTCTCCACCTGTCCTCTTCTACTTATGCCTAATATACTAATCTCTTCTAAAGATGTACTTTCTACCCTCTCTGAGCTTAATACTAAGAAGGCGTACGATCTGGACGGTGTTTCTCCTGTTGTACTTATAAACTGTGCTTCCGTGCTGACCCCCTGCCTAGGAAAACTCGAACAACATGCCTAGTGCCCTCCCACAACCCAGCCGAGACCGCAGCTTCTATCCTGTAGTCTCCCTCCTTCTCCACCTTCGTCCCTAGAACAGCCAGGTCATGAGAGGGACAATCAGTACCACCTGTGCAGTCACTCCCATAGTTCATTATTGCTAAGGCTTCCCCGCCGATACCGTACATGCACACCCCCGCATTTCTTACGACTACATCTGCCTGCGCAGCATCACCGCTTTTAGCGACATGGCCAGATACAGTCGGTCTATGGTAGGGCTGTTGCAATTGACTAGAGCAGCATTGGGAGGCTATGCGACGACTGGGCACTTCTATGCCACAGCCAACCTCACCAATCTGCTCAAAGTCCTCCTTTTGACCACCACCCTTGGCAGCCATGGGTCGACCCTGACCTGGCAACCATGCCAAAGCCTCGTCGCCCACCTTGAACCACCGAAACAACGAGGCTAACGGTCTTTCAACATTCACGTGACCTGCCCGCGGAACATCTTGCACCGCCCGAGTTGTGAGGCTCAGGGGTTCGGCACGACCAGTGGGGTATGAACCGAGCTGGTGCTGGAGCGCTGTACACTGCTGCTCAGGCAGGTGCTCTAGCGCTTCCACAGCCACCAGACTCGTGTCCCCCGCCCACTGCTCCGCCGAGACATGACAATCCCTACTCTCCTCCACCTGTGCCCTACTGCCCCCCTCTCCTTCTCCACCTTGGCCGCTGCAGACCAACGCAGGGACAGTAGGCTGCTCAGGTGGTTGCCTCACAAACTCCTCCAACAGGTTCACATGACATGTTTCCCCGTCCTCGTGTTTGATCTCGACAGCACCATTACCACACTTCTGAACTTCCGGATCCTCCAACTGCAGTTTACAAATATCTGAGGGAACCAACCTGTCTAGATGCTTCCGAAGCAACCCAAGTCCTCCCCCAATATCAAACTGAGCAACCCTTTTTCCTCTCCGTGTGTAACGTTGCTGCCTCGGAGTCTCTTCCTGCCCTACCTCCTCACTAGCTGTGACAGGTCCTGGGGCCTCTCCAGACTCTAACATAGGTGCCAATAATGAGTCACCAAGAAACACTGCCGGCTCAAAACTCTCCAATTGACCAACACTTCCCGTTTTCTTGTGACCTTTCCTCCGCGGTTTGCTAGACTGAGGTGGTGGCTGCAAGGCTCCGGATGTCTGAGAACGCGTCACAACACATGCCATGGTTTGTACGCTACACTTCTCAACCCACTCCTGTTCCTCCCTACTAACGTCGGCCGCCTTCTCGGCAACGACCAAGGGTGAAACCTTAGAAGCAGGCACCGCAAAGTCGTTGCCGAGGAGGAGGTCGACGCCCCCAACAGGCAAGTTCTCTACAATTCCGACATCCAGCTCCTTCGCCACACCACCCACCTCCAGCTCCATCCGCACCAGCGGGTAGGACTTCGTAGCATTGATCCCCTGAACTACCACCACCCGAGCAGCGTTAATCGGCCTACCAGTAAAGTTCTTTAACAAGGTCTGAGAAGCCCCCGTATCACGCAATAGCTTAACTCCTCGCCTTTCGCCAGCCCACCTCACAAAACCATGCCCTCTATGACCCCCAAAGACGTCGCGGACAGGGTTCGAGCCTTCCGGACTCTTGAACACAGGCTGTGTCCCAACCTCTGACGAACTACCCTTGGCAAACTCAGAAGATATAGGCGACACCCCTATGCTGCGGGCCAATGACACAACCTTGTTTGGTGGCTTGTTCGGACAAGCATTTGCAAAGTGACCCTCCTTGTGACATGTAAAGCACTCTTTACTCTTTGGTTTCCCTTGGGAGTGGGAGGTACCATTAGACTTCTTATACGGGACGGTATTTGGTTTATGTTCAGTTTTATTGTCAGTGCTAGATGGTTTTGTATATTTATGTGTATCAAAATTCTTGGGAGGGGGAGGGGTACGATCCTTTGCACCCGACTCACTCCTAGCTGCTGCTCCGCACTCTCGAATTAATGACAGTCGGAGGTCAGCCATTTCTGCTGCCTCCTGGAGAGTTCTAGGATTTTTTTCCTTTATATTTAATGTTAAGTCCCCGCCTGTGCACTTAAAGAACTGCTCCAAGAGAACCAGCTCACTCAACTCCTCAAAAGTAGCTGCCCTCTCGGAATGCAGCCAATGTCGTAGTGCATCAGACAAGTCCCGGGCGTGTTCTAGGAAGGTACTATCCTTGCCCTTAGTAACACCCCGAAACTTCAAGCGGTAAGTTTCTGGTTGTAACTCATAGGCCCGTAGCACAGCCTTCTTTAGCTCATCATAAACTACACAGGACTCTAAAGGTAGTGCATCATACACTTTTAGCACCTTTCCTAGGAGTCTTGATGAAACTAATGCTGCCCACTTTTCCTGAGGCCACTGGTGTTCCTGACACTTCTTCTCAAATCGCATAAAAACTCAGTCACACATGATTCATCGAACACAGGAACTAGTTTAAGCAGGTGCGACAATGATTGGTCCCGATGCCTGTTACCTCCCCCAATATTTCGCCCTGTTACCTCCACTCGAGATCTCTCCAGCTCCCTGTCAGCCCGATACCTAGTAGACTCTGCCTGCAGTTCAGCCTCTCGTATAGCTGTTCTCTCTGCAGCCTCAGCCTGAGCTCTAGCAGCCTCAGCCTGCACACTAGCCTGTCTCTCGGCAGCCTCAACCTGAGCTCTAGCCTGTCTTTCGGTAGCCTCAACCTGAGCTCTAGCAACCTCAACCTTGGCCATCTCAAGCCGAAACAACAAATCTGGAGTCAACCCTTGAGGAGGGGAAGGTGCATTTAATGGAGAGGGTCCCTGTGATTGAATTCCACACTGCCATTGACCATCAACTTGGGGGTATGTACTAAATTCAGGCACCCTGATGTTTGATATGGGGGTAGAGTGGAGGGGGGGCTGGGTACCAGGGCCCCCAGTCGCCTCTCCACCCAGGTCTCTCCCTTCTAAACCCAATATCAAAGTCCTCAGCTGATCTTTCCTCATGCCACTTAAACCCTGGTGACCCTGAAGACCTGCCACACACTTTAAGCCATACTTATTCAGCTTCAACACCCTGGCAGCGGTAAGGGGCACCTCTAAAAATCTTCTAGCACCCTCCTCGCTATCGACTACCCACTCCACAGGTCTTTCTCCCTCCGAGCCCGTATCGTGACCTGACCCATCACTGTGTTTTGATGTATTAGACATGTTTGTGTACTGCAGTAATTATCACGGTTATAGAATGTGTGTTATCTCCTATGCAAGTATGTATATACTAATGTTATTTAAAGTCTTTAATGTCTTATATTGGTTGCTCCAAAAAAAAAACTCTATGTCCACTGTATTCCTCTAATCATAAGGAATCTCAAAATAAATGACCACTATATTCCTCTGTTCAGTAAATCCTATGCAAGGTCGCCATTTGTTACGTCCTGGGATATATAAACACTGGGCTCTTTCTATTGGACTAGGTATGCGGCAACAAGCAACAACGGAAAACGCTAGATCGAACCCTTATCTATATACCCAGGCAACAAACCACCCTAAACCGTCAAGAGTCCTGCCTGGACAACGAGGTATCCTATGACTCGGTTACAGGGTGCACGCACTATAGACTGCTGATAGTCAAGCAGGCTATATAAAAGATCACACTATTAAGTTGACTTAAAGCTTCAAGGAAAAGATAGATGACGGAATTAAATTGAAGAAACAATTTAATAACAAACTAGAAGAAAGTACATTTAACGTTACGTTAATTAATACAACTAATCACCCCTGCGTGAAAGAAGGTGAAAGCAAACAGTCCTCAAAACATCGTACCGGTAGACAAGATGCGGGTTTCTAGACTGCATGCGGCTACTGTAGGATCTGATGCTTAGCAAAGAAAGTACGTTACGGATTTAGAGAACTCTTAACTCATAAGCAGGAATAAATACTAGTGATAGGCCATACAGTGTATAATGGCATAGGTATAATTAAATAAAGGCAGCAACTCGCAACATAACCACATACAGGTGTGCTTCTCACTCTTAGTCAGGCAAGCCTGCTCGGACAGAGTCTCTAAGCCACACCCTGACTCACAATGCTCACAAAGACGGTAAACTGTGGCACAATAACAAGCATACAGATATAATAAACCACAAGCTGTTAATCTGCCAGGCGGCAGAGGTCTAGCCGGAAGGATATAGGCTTCGGATACCCGGGCTGAGCCACCTGCTCCAGCCTAGGGACGTTCCCAAGTCTGTGCGCCAAATTACTCTAATTGAAAGGGTGCTCTCTTGAGAGACTCAGATCGCAAGTATCTGACTCTCTCCTGGCGACCCTAAAGCAAAAGCAAGACGTGCTAGCGCAGTGCTGAGTGGACTAGGCAAGGGCCCTCACACAACACAACACTAGACACACAGGGACACAGACAAGAAAATGCCCCCAGACTCCCACGGGTATCCTAGTAAAGTCGTGCGGGTCCACAGGACTCGCACCAGCAGACTTTACTTAAAGGATCGCAAAAAGACCCCCCTCCGGTCTAGCCCCTGCTAACCTGACACAAGAACACACTAGCAAGCATGAAACCACCAAACATGAGACAACAAAAAAGCTTCCTAGGTCTCATTAACAATTACATCTCTGCATAAGGCCCAAAATCCTATCTAGTTATCTGAGAGCTCGTCGTTAATACAATAATAGATATAAGGTCTATCAAGGGGATGGGATAATTAAATAGATTGGTGAAGTAGTGGAAAGAAGGTATACAAAGTAAGAGAGAAAGTTTCTAAGTGGGGTTGAGAGGGATAGATATCAAGGGGGTCCGAAGGGTACGACAGTGAGGTGAGCTCTGAGTCTTGAATCTGTCTGGACCCCACCCTAGGCATGCGAAATACATCCCATGCTTGGCAACACTCAACACAGTTGCCGGGTCAAAATCCTCTACCCCTTGCGTGAGTCCCAGACATTAGTTACATTGTCGTAGGATATATACTAAGGAAAAGCCGGCCTAAACGGCTGGGCAGCCGACACGCGCGCATGCCCGCACGTGGCTACTATGCAGGAGCGTCACAGTACGTAGTACCTGCCTTGCAACACAATCCCACCCCTACTCTGTGCAACTCTCCAACCCAAGAGTGAAATGCTATTCTCAGACTTTCTTCTATTCAACTGCTGAGTTCTGGAACTCTCTCCCAGAATCAGTCTTTCCCTCTTCCTATGACTTAAATTGCTTCAAATTCCGTGTGTCCAGGCATTTTAGCTCGAACGTCCCTTGATTTCGGCCCTGTCACTCTTTGAAAACTGGGGGAGGCACTCGCTGCAGGCAGTTGTGCCTTTTGTCTCCACATAGAAAAAAGAAAAAGAAATATATATACAGTATATTATACTGTATATTTTATATATATATATATATATATATATATACCGGCATATATATATATATATATATATATCTTAATAAATAAAAGTCAATGTTTGTCTGTCTGTTTGTCAGTTACCCAACTTTTGTTACTAAACTCCTCCCACAGTTTTGGTGCCAGGTGGGAGTGTGGGGCACCGTTGGAATGCCCAGGCTTTGGAGATGGCTTTAGGCGAGTTTAGTGGAAATCAGAGACACTTTTGTTTAATAAAATTTTCGGCAGAACTTATGTAGTATACGGGAGCGAAAAAAATGCGAAAAAAATTGCCGTTTGGGGCAGAAGGAGGCCTCCGATCGAAAAGGTGTATGGAACGAAAGTTGTTCGCAGCTCCCCAAAATGGGGGTACGGATGAGGTCAGATCCAAAATCGGAGGTCATTTAGCGGCCGAAATCGAGGTCGCCGTTTAATGAGGCACAGGGAGGTCGAGGCCGGTGATTATGGTAGTAGTAGTATTGTGATGATTGTGGTAGTAGTGATTGATGATGGTGATTATGGTAGTAGAATTTAAACCCGTGCAACGCCGGGTACCCCTCCTAGTAATTCATATAACAAAGCCACTCCAACAGCTTACTCTCTCTCCAACACCCCTTCTCCCCTCTCAACACTAATAACACATGCAACAAAGCCACTCCAACAGCTTCCTCTCTCTCTCTCTCTCCAACACCCCTTAGCAACATTAATAACACACACAACAAAGCCACTCCAACAGCTTACTCTCTCTCCAACACCCATTCTCCCCTCTCAACACTCTTCGGAAAGTAGATACGAGGTGTCGTTGTGTAAAGGCTTATCCCTCAATTCCTTCACCTGACCTGACCTGACCTCTTAAATGAATGTATTTTTTTAGTTTTCTCGCTGGACCTGCATCAAGCGTAGAAAAACACCTCCTAGACCCCCTGACAAGATAAATTTGTACATTTTTCGGTAGAAAAATGTCCCGGCCGAAGGCCGATTTCTTCTAAAATTAGAGGCTCGCTATCGCTCGCCAGGACACGTAACCCACAATTCAATCATTCCCCTACTCTCTCCTCCGTTCTCCTTTACCGACCGTGTGGCCTAATGGATAAGGCGTCGGACTTCGGATCCGAAGATTGCAGGTTCGAGTCCTGTCACGGTCGAAATATTTTTAGTCTGACTTGGAAGATAGTTATTATGTTATAGATGTCGCTTGTATATATATATAAATAAGTGATTGTTTCATAGTATACCGAAAGGGTTAACTCCTACGATGACGTATTTTGGTATTTGTTATTGACGCACCCTAACTGGTGAAAGTTCATCAAGTTTGTCAGTCAGTCAGCCAGTCTGTCTGTCTATCTGTTAATTTGTATGTCTGTTGGTCTGTTTATTGGTCTATTTGTCCCCAGGGTTCTTGATAGATGTTCACGATTTATTCATAACCCTATTATGACTGTCTCCTCGGATGACAGTAACACAAGAAAGCACTTACGTCCGTCGTCTAATGAATGAAGTTAATTTTGCATTACAGTAATAGCTCTACCAGAGTATGAATGTTGTAATCTTGAATTTAATAACACTATTATGTAATTAAGTATTAGTGTTTGTACCCACAACTATTTAATAACACTATTATGTAATTAAGTATTAGTGTTTGTACCCACAACTATTTAATAACACTATTATGTAATTAAGTATTAGTGTTTGTACCCACAACTATTTAATAACACTATTATGTAATTAAGTATTAGTGTTTGTACCCACAACTATTTATTAACACTAATATGTAATTAAGTATTAGTGTTTGTACCCACAACTATTGCAGCAAGTCTCTAGTCGTTTGTGTGCCTTTGTTATTTATAGTTGGTGTATAATATACATATTCAATTAAATCAAATGACTCTCTCTCTCTCTCTCTCTCTTGGGATAAGAAGTAGATAATAGAAACATATATAATCCTTGTGATACCAGTATGTTGCCAGCATTATCCCTAACCCTCCAGACTAACCCTCCAGACTAACCCTCCAGACTAACCCTCCAGACTAACCCTCCAGACTAACCCTCCAGACTAACCCTCCAGACTAACCCTCCAGACTAACCCTCCAGACTAACCCTCCAGACTAACCCTCCAGACTAACCCTCCAGACTAACCCTCCAGACTAACCCTCCAGACTAACCCTCCAGACTAACCCTCCAGACTAACCCTCCAGACTAACCCTCCAGACTAACCCTCCAGACTAACCCTCCAGACTAACCCTCCAGACTAACCCTCCAGACTAACCCTCCAGACTAACCCTCCAGACTAACCCTCCAGACTAACCCTCCAGACTAACCCTCCAGACTAACCCTCCAGACTAAACCAACAAACTTTACCAATTGTAGGGATAATATGAGAGAGAGAGAGAGAGAGAGAGAGAGAGAGAGAACACTTATTTGTGAGAGGAGTGCTTCATACTCTTTATAACACTGTTCGGAAATAACATTATCATAATAATATGTTTAATATGTTTGTGTATTAATATTATTATTAGTTACATACATTTATTGAGCCTCCTACTCAGGGTTCACAATATTCGTATATACATGTTCATCTTTCTGACCCACAACAACTCCCACAAATTCCAACAAAATGTATTTCACACATGAAGAATTTATCGGGACAAGGATGAGGTCAGGTGGAGAGGCCAATAGGTCAATGGACAGTGGAGGTGGATTGGTCAATAGCAATTTCGGCTGTGGTCCAAAAGGACCGCGCACTTTGTTTATTATTGTTCGGTCTTTTCCATCAAGTCGCAGTACAGATTGTCCTTTTGAAAGGATTGTAAGCAGGAACACACACACACACACACACACACACACACACACACACACACACACACACACACACACACACACACACACATCACTAATGCTATCACAAGAAGCCACTCCTATCACAGCTACTACCACACCACCACCATTACTACTATTACTAATATAATCACCATCATCATCATCACTACTGTGATGTGTGTGCCCTACAGGGTAAAAACAATACTACGCCACTCCTACGATGCGCTCCGTAATTATTACTTTAACCCTAGCAGATTCTTCCTAAACTAAATAAGGTTGTCTATTAGTAATCATTATAATAACATTATACTGAGCAGAGTCGTCTATTATTGTAAACTAAAATTGAAATGGCGTCATCGTGTTGAAAAGGCTGAAGGGTTTATCTAAAAGACAAATTAAGACAATGAAAACCACTGTAAGGAAAAACTAATATTGACTCGACATTTTAATTTCTTTCCCTTTTCCAATAGTTACAATTGACTCTGGCCACCAATTACTTGCTGGCACCGTTTCTTGTTTGTTCAGTTATCGGTATATCAGTTTCCGGTGGTAAGGTGAGGTTACATGGTCATCCTTCTGCTGTTTTTACAAGCCCACTGCCAATTTCTGACTTGTGATTCTCAAACAAATATTCCCAATTATATACAGGGTGTCCCGCGAGTTTTGTCAAATACTTCCAGAGATGAAAGATTAAGTAATTCTAAGTAAAAACTGTTATATACACATAGGCTTTTTGGGGCATTGTTTTGTAGTTATGGACCCTTAAAGTCGGCATATTGGTGTTTTTTGTAGTTGCTAACCCTGTTTTTCTTCAATAAGATGAGGATAGGAAAAAAACTATAAAGTGTATTATGAAGCATGATATCAATACTTCAAACTGACACTAAAAACTTCCCTACATCGTACTTCATATTCCGTTGGCATGGAGTTGAATATTACAAGAAACCAACAAAACTTAATAATTTTAAGCTCATCATCACGGAAAGAAGAAAGAAGCTACAGCGGATCGGTTGGTGTTTTCATGAAGTATTGATACCATGGACCATCATACAGTATTTAACGTTATCGCTATTCATTTTCATTACTCGAAAAATGGGTTTAAACTGACAGAAAACACCAAAAAAATCCTCTGTAGCTCCTTTCTTCTTTCCGTGATGATGAGCTTAAAATTAAGTTTTGTTGGTTTCTTGTAATATTCAGTTTGAAGTATTGATATCATGCTTCATAATACACTTTGTATATTTTTTCCTATCCTCATCTTATTGAGAAAAAAAACAAAAAAAAAACAGGGTTAGCAACTACAAAAAACACCAAATGCCTATTTTGAGGGTCCATAGCTAAAAAAAACAATGCCCCAAAAAGCCTATGTGTATATAACAGTTTTTACTTAGAATTACTTAATCTTTCATCTCTGGAAGAATTTGACAAAACTCGCGGGACAGGTTAACCTGTATTACACGTTAATATTTCATTCTAGTACTTGGTTAGTAGTGATACCTGGATATTATGACGATCATTCTAGTACTTGGTTAGTAGTGATACCTGGATATTATGACGATCATTCTAGTACTTGGTTAGTAGTGATACCTGGATATTATGACGATCATTCTAGTACTTGGTTAGTAGTGATACCTGGATATTATGACGATCATTCTAGTACTTGGTTAGTAGTGATACCTGGATATTATGACGATCATTCTAGTACTTGGTTAGTAGTGATACCTGGATATTATGACGATCATTCTAGTACTTGGTTAGTAGTGATACCTGGATATTATGACGATCATTCTAGTACTTGGTTAGTAGTGATACCTGGATATTATGACGATCATTCTAGTACTTGGTTAGTAGTGATACCTGGATATTATGACGATCATTCTAGTACTTGGTTAGTAGTGATACCTGGATATTATGACGATCATTCTAGTACTTGGTTAGTAGTGATACCTGGATATTATGACGATCATTCTAGTACTTGGTTAGTAGTGATACCTGGATATTATGACGATCATTCTAGTACTTGGTTAGTAGTGATACCTGGATATTATGACGATCATTCTAGTACTTGGTTAGTAGTGATACCTGGATATTATGACGATCACACATACTGTACATCAGGTAAGGTCAATGTGTAGGGAGATTATGACGATCACACATACTGTACATCAGGTAAGGTCAATGTGTAGGGAGATTAGGTAAAAACGTTGAAGCAAAACCAATACAAGATATACACAAATTATGAAAAGTAACATAAATGAAAGAAATGCAATGCAAACAAGATAACTGAGAGAAAGAAGGAAAATAAGTGGTATAAGAATGATAGCAGAGTACAGAGTCACGGAGATGCTGAGCATAGCGTACACCACTAAGTCGATTTTCCCTATTTTTCGAAAATTACGTAAATACATACTTTGGTTCATACTGAAAATATATATTTCGTAAATTTATCATTGTCGCTTTGCTGTAGATGATTTTATTCTCGGAATTAATAGCCCAATTGCTAATGTTAAATACATTAAGCCCATTTTAAGTTAAATAATATCGTCAAACGGTAGCTACAAATTAAGGAAAATATAACACCCGTGACCGAAGAGGTTAATAAGCAAGAGGGAGGATATATTGAGGGTTATTTCCTGTAGTGTAATAGACCACTTACGAGTCTCTGGCTATAGAGAAGGTAACACAAAATACAACAATAGGAGTACTGTATTATTTAAGTTATGTTTAATTAGGTTTTCTGTATTGTAATATACTGTATTAACCCATTCAGTTCCGATGACATCCTTATTATTATATTCTGGCAATGATTAGACGATATTATTTAGCTTAGGAAAGACATCTACCCATAAAAATGCTGAAAACTATACAGTTAATCATTTTAGCTACCATATATCCTTCCTAAGCTTCATAAAATCCTGTAAATATAGTTAGAATACAATTAACACATTACGAGCGGGCCCGTCAGTTTTTTCCACTACGCGCCCAGCATTTTTTTTTAACCCTAAATGGCCTTGTTTCCGTGCTCTTTTTCATGCATAAACAAGAGCCAGAGCGTAATAAAATTATGTATCCCTGAAAGGGTGTAATTTGAGCTTTCCAATGACACCAGAACCATCCTTCTACGACCACGCATTATCTTGCAACGATCGTGCAACACGAGTGCAAAAACCCTAAAATACGGTAATTTCCTTATATAATTCCCTGTGTGGCGAGGTAGGGAGGGTGGATGTGTGTGGAGTAGATGTCAGTAGGTGCGCAGGGTCCGTGCCGAGCGGTCATGAGGTAACCTACGCTCCTCCCGTCGCTTGTCTCTCTCTCAGAGCCATTCTTGCTCAAAAATTGCACCCGGACTAAAGTCGGGCCCCGCCACATAGTCCAGGTTTTTAGATACGGACTTAAATCGGGCCCCGATAGACAAGGGTTAAAAAGACGTTGCTGGTACAGAAGGGGTTAACTACAATCATACCTTTAGCTTGTATATCGCCTATATATCGACGTCCATAGCTTGACCTTCCTTATATACCAGAAATGGCAAGTATTCAATTTGCCCTACAAAAGTTGACACAAATGAATGCTGTTATATACCATAGATGTAAGCCATTGATAACCATAGAAAACAGATTAATAATATCAATGGGGCTACTCCCATCGACAAGAGGCTCTGGTGTGATAATTCGGACCTTAGAGAATTATAAATTTCACATCTGCTGTATATGGATATTCCATTGACTACCAAACAATATAGGTATTGGATATAGTGACAAATTATAATATGAACAATGCGTGACTGTAGAGAACACTAGCTCATTTTAGAGATGTAATAAGTGTGAAAATTGGTGCCAATGAAGGAGAAGACTCGTATTGCGTCTGGACTTACTTAACAATTCAACAACAAACAATCTTGTTGTATCATTAGTAGGGAGAATACAGCAGTACTCCATGGGCCTCCCTTTTATTGGCACCTTCCTCTGTAAATATGAATTAGTCTGTTCTGCAAGAAGTCACTGCTGTGAGGGACTGAGTCGGTGCCCTGGGTCAGTTATGGGGTACTGCTGAAAGACTGCTGGACCGTATCATTGTTGTCTCAAACTTTACAGTTTAACTAGACTGTTTTAGTGTTGTTTAATAACCCAGTTGAAATCTATTATTTCATGCAAGTTCTCGAAATAGGCCCCAGTCTTGACTTTTTTCTTGACTTACAGTGTGCTGGCTTAACCCCTACTGTACCGGAGGATACAGTAATAAAAGTCCCCCCCCAGTCCCAAGCAATGTGGCCAAAATGGCAAGATAGAACAAAGTTCCACCTAAAACGATGAAGGAATACTGGCTCTCCCAGCCTGCAGAGGGTTGGATATAAGCTGAGAAGTGTTGCCAACTCGAGCGCAGTTCTCAAACGGTCGTGGTACCAGGCACTGCCTGGCAGTTACAAGGAAAGAATTTTACTGACGGCTCCCTGCCGTCGCTGGGACTGGATTGACTTATCTACTGACGGCTCCCTGCCGTTGCTGGTACAGAAGGGGTTAATAATCCAGAGGGGATGATAGCCTCTGAAGTCCTATTTTAACTATTGCATGCTTTATTCACAAATCCGTTATAGACCTATTGAATCCGACTGAACACTGCAGCAGCTCCTACCCCAGTTGTAGTTGATAATATATAACCTGGCAGAGGCCCAAGGTTGCCGGATAAGACTCACAAATCACGAGGATCTCAGTTTACTCTCACCTTTTTACCACCACCACTACCAGGGCGTTATTATTAACCATAACACTAGCTGTAAACATCTATCATCATAACGTTTGAAGGCATATAGGCCTACAAACAAATATTCTAGGATCTGATACTCGATGGTGGTCATAACTTCCAACGTAATGACAGCTCTCTCTCACCAATGAATTATAAATTTCCAATGTCATAACTTGCCCACACTAGAATAAATTAGGCAATTGT
The DNA here is from genome assembly GCA_032716605.1 of Paralithodes platypus. Classification (NCBI taxonomy): domain Eukaryota; kingdom Metazoa; phylum Arthropoda; class Malacostraca; order Decapoda; family Lithodidae; genus Paralithodes; species Paralithodes platypus. Next base: position 2,365,831 of record CM064547.1, on the reverse strand, counting down.
AAGTTACAATGCTCAGCTATATGTGTGTAGTAATGTTGACAAGAACACTACGACGTCAGGTGTTAAGGTCGACGTCAGGTCGTAGGAAGATGTGAAGTCTTAAGAAATAATGATTCTGCGTGATTAACCCTGTCTGTACCGGCGACGTCTTTTTAACTTTACTCTAGCTATATTAAGACAATTTGTATGCCGTTTCAAAAGGGCCTCCAACAATTGACAGGCTTCAAATTCTCTCACTTAACCTATTTTCCTACCACAGATCCTTTTTAAACCTCACAAAATCGTCTAAATATAGGTAGAACAAAACTAAAAATACGTCACCCGTACAGAAGGGGTTAAGGTTTCTGTTATAATATTTGGTATTGAGCGGAGTAATATTATAGAAATATTTATCATGCAAATAGTCAGATGGTTGCCGTGCTGTATTTAACCCATTCAGTACCAGTGATGTACTTTTCATTAAATTCTGGCAACTATTAGACTATTATATTCAGATTAGGAATGCCGTCTTTCCATGTAATTACAAGGTTACAGACTATCTCAATGAATCATTTTAGCCACCATATATTCTTCCCAAGCTTCATAAAATCGTCTAAATATAGCAAAAGTAAAAATATTAATTCCAAGCTCCACTATACTGTAGGTCCGTGGGGCCGTGTTAGCTCTGAGGCGCGTGGCGTAAAGCGCAGGATGAAATATAAATAAAAAGGGCTCCATTAAGGCCTAGAAGATAGATTAGAGTATATAATGGTGGAAGATCATTAAAATTGGTTCAATAATAACCACAACATTTCGTGAAAATTGGTTCATAACTTTGGAAGCCGCCTACGCTGGCAGAGGAATGCGCTCTATTGATTGCCTCTAATATACAATCACTTCTTATTTGGAGCATATCCTATCTGCTCACAAAATTTTGTGGTCATTGGTACCTCCGCCTGGACTGGCGGATGTACGCGCGCTACCAATTGCCGATTGGGAGTGGAGAGGGAGGAATAGCACCGGAATCACACAACGTGGAGTTTTTAGCGAAAGTGTTAGCGAAGAGTTCAGCTTTGTCAGAGGAAAAAGCGATGGTAGTGCCATTAGAACGGAAAAGGGGAGGGAAAGACGAAGAAGAAAAATTGTTGGAGAAGTTTTTGGCTAGATTCCACAAAGCTTGGGAAAAGTTGGATAGTTCAGTGCATTTATTATTGATTACAAAATGTTTGGCGAGTCAAAGAACAAATTTGGCTTGATTCCGAGCAGAAAAATTGGAAGTATGAGATTCTTGAGTTTGAAGGCGACGGTACTGTTTGAATGCTTCTTCCTTATTGCGGACAGCAGTAGAACAAGCGTGAGTAAACCAAGATTTGTTTGCATTAATTTGAGAGTATGGAAATTAGACTTCTATGCCCAAGAGGATTACCTCGGTAATGCATTCAGCACTCTCCGAGGGTCCCTGGCCATGGAAGCAGACGTCTTTCTATGGGAAATCAAAGAAGTACTGCCGAAGAGTATCCCAGTTGGCAGCGCCAAAGTGCCACAAGCGCCGCCGGCTAGGAGTATTGGGTGGCTGTACCTGAGAGATAGGACAGGTGACAAAGATAAGTTTATATGCATGAGAAAAATCATTAAATTTGGTTCGGTAGTAATAACGGAGAAAAAGTATTTTTTATTATGTGTCGCCCTAACAACAACAACAACAACAAATTCAAGCTGGACTATAGGTCCGTGCGGCCGTGTTAACTCCAAGGCGCGTGGTTCGATGCACAGGATGAAATATCAAAATAAAGGGCTCTGTTATGGCCTATTGGGTAGATTAGAGTATATACATGTGGAAGACCATTACATTTGGTTCAATAATAACCACCAAAAATTGGTTCAAAACTTTGAGAGCCACCTATGCTGGCGGAGGTATGCGCTCTATTGATCGCCTACAATATTTAATCACTTCTTACTTGGAGCATATCCTATCTGCTCACCAAATATCTAGATCATTGGTTCATAACTTCTGAGATATCTTTTTTACAGACAATCCGATAAACAGAGGCAACAACATATCCTCCTTCTAACTTCGTATGGGAAGGTAACTAATGGTTAAACGTTCAATTTGCTATCATAGTACAGTACCAACTCAGTTCAAGGATTTCCACTAATGTTGATAATATTTCATTAAACCTTAATCATGTATCAAATCAATGTATCCTAACCTTTAGTCACTAATATCTAAATAATAAAAAAAAAAATATATATATATATATACACACTTGGATTGCACTCACTTATAATTGCACTAGGTCAATGTATCAAAAACATTTAAATGTTGAAACATTCACTACAATGAACATACAAAAAAAATAGGCTAGGCTAGGCTAACTCAAACATATTGCATTATATAGTGTTTGCATTCCACAACAAATTCACATAAACATAATAATTATCACTCACTTATCACTGTGGTGTAGCTTTAAATTTCACCACAACAATACATTAAATTTTCAAATAAATAATTAGCCTAGGCTAGGCGTAAACGGAATTTGAAGGTAAATGTGGGGACGAGCAAGGTTATGGTCTTCGAAAGGGCTGAAGTCACAGAGTGTGAGCTGAAGTTGAATGGTCAGGCTATGGAGATCGTCAACTCTTTTAAGTATCTGGGCAGTGTGTTGAGTAAAGATGAAGGATGAAGAAGTGCGGGAGAGGGTGCAACAGGGGAAGAGGGTTGTAGGAACGTTGACTGCAGTAACAAGAAATAGAGTGGTCAGTATGGAAGTGAAGAAGTCCTTGCATGACAGTGTGGTAATCCCGACACTAACTTACGGAAGCGAAGCATGGACGTTCGGGAAGAGACTCAGACCAAGAGTGAGAGCGGTGGAAATTATTTACTTAAGACATGCGTGCGGAGTTTCATGGAGGGATAGACATACGCATGAGGAAGTAAGAAGGAGGTGTGGTGTGGAGGTAGATGTGCTGGAAAGTGTGAAAAGGAACAACTTGAGATGGTTCGGCCATATGGAACGTATGGGATGACAAAGAGGCTGTACGAGAGCGAGGTGGAAGGCCAGAGAGGGAGAGGTAGACCGAAGGAGAGGTGGAAGGATGGAGTGAGGAAGTATATGAATGAAGGCGGTGCTGCTTGGGAGGAGGGGCGTCGACTTACTGGGGTATATATCTGGCAAAACAAATATATTTCAAACGTGTCTATGTATGTGTTTGGAAGAGCGAGTAACTTGGAGGGAAGAGGGAAGAGCAGTTAATGGATTGGAACAGTTTTTTTTTCGTTATGTAAGAGAGAGATGGAGGATGGATAAAAGTTATGAAGGAGAGAGAGAGTGAGTGAATGAGTAAGTGAAGAGTGAGAGAGAGACATCATTAAGGATATGAGAGGTAAGGGTGGAATAATTGGAGAAACGTACAGCACGGTTGACGGGAAATCAATATTCCTTTATGGAAAGTCTGGAAAGAAAATATCATATGCTGGAAACATATAAAGAAAACCCTTCGTTTGGCAGTGACGAATGGAGTGAAAGAGAGAGAGAGAGGGAGAGGGAGTGAGAGAGAAAGAGAGAGTGAAAGTGTGTGTATGTGTGAGAGGGAGAGAGAGAGAGGGTTAGATGTGTACAGATATCCTAGAGTAGGGAGGTATATGTACTGTACTGTATGTATTACAGCTACATACTCTACTGTACCTGTATATTACCCAACTATATTACTGACACACACACACAGAGTATACACTAAAGTACACACACACGCATACAGAGTATACACTAACGTACACACTTACTCCTACACTCACTCTTGCTCACACACACACACACACTCTCTCTCTCTCACTGGCTTATGATAGTAAATATTGTATATACAGTATAGTTTAGGTGACGGATATAATACAAAGGTTGCTTTAATATTGTGGACGTCAGCCATTATCACAAACACACATTAAAACACATCAACATTATATTATGGATGTATTTTATTTATGCATTGAAATAAGATTTATAGTTATACAATCAGTTGATACATTCAAAAAGTATAAATAAAACAAAAATAAAAACAAATAATAGACAAATAAGGCCAAGCAATATACCTACATTGCCCCACAACTCTTACCTATATAACATACAAAAAAAGTATGTATATATAATAATAATAATATATATATACCGGGTATATATATATATATATATATATATATATATATATATATATATATATATATATATACTGTATTTATATATACTGTATATACAGTATATATATATAATATATATATATATATATATATATATATACCAGGTATATATATATATATATATATATATATATATATATATATATATATATATATATATATATATATATATATATATATATATTCTGGGTATCGTCAGGCAATTATTTCGGCATAGAAAAAATATTTAGGAATTGTATGGATATAAAAACTATATTAGTTAATCCGTTAATGTCCACAATTTCTTCTTAAGCTGAATACAAAACTAGTATTAGCCAGAATAAGTAACATAAATGGCATCATCGGATACTGAAAGGGATAACTTCTTGTTGAGATTTGTCTGTACAATAACGCCTTATTATCTATTACTGTGGCTTATATTGGACGATTATATACAGCTTAGGAAGGACCTCTTGGGTTGACTGAAATAGGTTTATACACTGATGCTTAATAAAAGCCTTCACATAATGAAAAACACTATCTAAGTTACAATATAACATCAAATGTATTAAGAAAGTCTGAAGAAGGTATATAAAATAATTGGGTATATTGATAGTGAATAGTGAGTTACCTTTCTATCCTTAGGTTAGTTGGCTTATCAATGCCTATACACCCCTACATGGTTTATTATTATGGACACTTTAAATATCCTTGTCAAACAAAAAGTATGTTAGTTTAGCCAAAATATAATGTCACTAGCATTGATTTTGGTTACCGTACGTTATTACGCTTCCATCCTTCTCCTTCACTGAACACCAAGATACCTACAGTATATCATATAATATATGTGTAAACTCCTTGGCACTTATATGCATTAAGTATTGTTCACATGTGTGGGGAGGTTCCTCTCACACCGCTCTCCTAGACAAAGTTGAAAGGAAGGCCTTTCGTATCATTAACTCCCGTCCACTCACCAACTCTCTGCAATCTCTCTCTCTCCGCCGCAATGTTGCATATCTTTCGCTATTCTATCGCTACTATAATACTCAGTGTTCCTCAGAGCTTTCCCAGTGTATACCACCTCATTTACGTAGGGCACGTGGTACCCGTCTTGCAACTCAATCCCACCCCTACTCTGTGCAACTCTCTAACCCAAGAGTGAAACGTTACTCTCAAACTTTCTTCTACTCAACAGCTGAGCTCTGGAACTCTCTCCCAGAATCAGTCTTTCCCTCTTCCTATGACTTAAATTGCTTCAAACTCCGTGTGTCCAGGCATTTTGGCCCGAACGTCCCTTGATTTCGACCCTGTCACTCTTTCAACTATGGGAGAGGCACTCGCTATAGGCAGTTCTGCCTTTTGCCTCCCTCAATCATATAGAAAAAAAAAATACACCTAGTTATACATTTGTTATTGTTTAAAGTGAAGTTCATAAACATTGGGATATGATAACTCACTGTATTGTATCATAAACATAACTCACTGTATTGTATCATAAACATAACTCACTGTATTGTATCATAAACATAACTCACTGTATTGTATCATAAACATAACTCACTGTATATCATAAACATAACTCACTGTATTGTATCATAAACATAACTCACTGTATTGTGTCATAAACATAACTCACTGTATTGTATCATAAACATAACTCACTGTATTGTATCATAAACATAACTCACTGTATTGTATCATAAACATAACTCACTGTATTGTATCATAAACATAACTCACTGTATTGTATCATAAACATAACTCACTGTATTGTATCATAAACATAACTCACTGTATTGTATCATAAACATAACTCACTGTATTGTGTCATAAACATAACTCACTGTATTGTATCATAAACATAACTCACTGTATTGTGTCATAAACATAACTCACTGTATTGTATCATAAACATAACTCACTGTATTGTCATAAACATAACTCACTGTATTGTGTCATAAACATAACTCACTGTATTGTATCATAAACATAACTCACTGTATTGTATCATAAACATAACTCACTGTATTGTGTCATAAACATAACTCACTGTATTGTATCATAAACATAACTCACTGTATTGTATCATAAACATAACTCACTGTATTGTATCATAAACATAACTCACTGTATTGTATCATAAACATAACTCACTGTATTGTATCATAAACATAACTCACTGTATTGTATCATATACATAACTCACTGTATTGTGTCATAAACATCTGGGATATGATAACTCACTGTATTGTATCATTTGGGTTCAATACAGATACAACTGAGTGCGTAGCGTATTATTGTTCAAGACTGTATTATTAAAACTGTATGAGATTATCCTTCATTAGCATAAATACATTCAAATTAAAACAAAGCTATAGTTATAATTATAATGTTCTTGTTGGAAAACTATATACAGAAATAACAAAATAAATACAAATAAATATATTGTAAATACTATTTACATGCGCCGTCCCTAGTCTTACCTTAGGCTACAGTGTTGGTTAATCTGTAAGGTAAGAAATATGTATTACTTTATATTCGTAATACATGTTCACGACACATATAGTTAACCATTTATGTACCGGTGCCAATCTTTTAACTTTAATCTGGCTACTACGTTGTTAGATGATTGTATTGTGTATAAAGGGCTCCAGCAATTAAGGAGAGACTGACTGTTTGTTTGGTTTATTAATTAATTTATTCATATTTTGTTTTAGTTTCCCTCCATCAAGCTTAGAAAAACACCCCCTAGACCCCCCTTCAAGATAAATTTGTACATTTTTCGGTAGAAAAATTTCCTGGCCGAAGGCCGGTTCCTCTTAAAATTGCAGGCTCGCTATCGCTCGCCAGGAAATAATTGACACCTAAATGGCACGAATGGTCTTAAAATTGACAACGAAATGGGGCGAAAGGTGTTAGCTTCGCCAAACAAATGGGCCGAACGTCTTATAATCTCAAAACTAATGGGGCTAAACATTAGGGAGAAGGGGGTCCAGAAAAACAGTCTGCCTCCCCTTAAGTCTTCGAACTCACTCACTTACCCCTTTTTACTACCACAGATCCTTAAACTGCACAGCATCGTTTAAGTATATCTAGACAACACATATAAACTGCACAGCATCGTTTAAGTATATCTAGACAACACATATAAACTGCACAGCATCGTTTAAGTATATCTAGACAACACATATAAACTGCACAGCATCGTTTAAGTATATCTAGACAACACATATAAACTGCACAGCATCGTTTAAGTATATCTAGACAACACATATAAACTGCACAGCATCGTTTAAGTATATCTAGACAACACATATAAACTGCACAGCATCGTTTAAGTATATCTAGACAACACATATAAACTGCACAGCATCGTTTAAGTATATCTAGACAACACATATATACTGCACAGCATCGTTTAAGTATATCTAGACAACACATATAAACTGCATAGCATCGTTTAAGTATATCTAGACAACACATATAAACTGCACAGCATCGTTTAAGTATATCTAGACAACACATATATACTGCACAGCATCGTTTAAGTATATCTAGACAACACATATAAACTGCACAGCATCGTTTAAGTATATCTAGACAACACATATAAACTGCACAGCATCGTTTAAGTATATCTAGACAACACATATAAACTGCACAGCATCGTTTAAGTATATCTAGACAACACATATAAACTGCACAGCATCGTTTAAGTATATCTAGACAACACATATAAACTGCACAGCATCGTTTAAGTATATCTAGACAACACATATAAACTGCACAGCATCGTTTAAGTATATCTAGACAACACATATCAACTGCACAGCATCGTTTAAGTATATCTAGACAACACATATAAACTGCACAGCATCGTTTAAGTATATCTAGACAACACATATATACTGCACAGCATCGTTTAAGTATATCTAGACAACACATATAAACTGCACAGCATCGTTTAAGTATATCTAGACAACACATATAAACTGCACAGCATCGTTTAAGTATATCTAGACAACACATAAACTGCACAGCATCGTTTAAGTATATCTAGACAACACATATAAACTGCACAGCATCGTTTAAGTATATCTAGACAACACATATAAACTGCACAGCATCGTTTAAGTATATCTAGACAACACATATAAACTGCACAGCATCGTTTAAGTATATCTAGACAACACATATCAACTGCACAGCATCGTTTAAGTATATCTAGACAACACATATAAACTGCACAGCATCGTTTAAGTATATCTAGACAACACATATCAACTGCCAGCATCGTTTAAGTATATCTAGACAACACATATAAACTGCACAGCATCGTTTAAGTATATCTAGACAACACATATATACTGCACAGCATCGTTTAAGTATATCTAGACAACACATATATACTGCACAGCATCGTTTAAGTATGTCTAGACAACACATATAAACTGCACAGCATCGTTTAAGTATATCTAGACAACACATATCAACTGCACAGCATCGTTTAAGTATATCTAGACAACACATATAAACTGCACAGCATCGTTTAAGTATATCTAGACAACACATATATACTGCACAGCATCGTTTAAGTATATCTAGACAACACATATACTGCACAGCATCGTTTAAGTATATCTAGACAACACATATAAACTGCACAGCATCGTTTAAGTATATCTAGACAACACATATAAACTGCACAGCATCGTTTAAGTATATCTAGACAACACATATAAACTGCACAGCATCGTTTAAGTATATCTAGACAACACATATAAACTGCACAGCATCGTTTAAGTATATCTAGACAACACATATAAACTGCACAGCATCGTTTAAGTATATCTAGACAACACATATAAACTGCACAGCATCGTTTAAGTATATCTAGACAACACATATAAACTGCACAGCATCGTTTAAGTATATCTAGACAACACATATAAACTGCACAGCATCGTTTAAGTATATCTAGACAACACATATAAACTGCACAGCATCGTTTAAGTATATCTAGACAACACATATAAACTGCACAGCATCGTTTAAGTATATCTAGACAACACATATAAACTGCACAGCATCGTTTAAGTATATCTAGACAACACATATAAACTGCACAGCATCGTTTAAGTATATCTAGACAACACATATAAACTGGCACAGCATCGTTTAAGTATATCTAGACAACACATAAAACTGCACAGCATCGTTTAAGTATATCTAGACAACACATATAAACTGCACAGCATCGTTTAAGTATATCTAGACAACACATATAAACTGCACAGCATCGTTTAAGTATATCTAGACAACACATATAAACTGCACAGCATCGTTTAAGTATATCTAGACAACACATATAAACTGCACAGCATCGTTTAAGTATATCTAGACAACACATATAAACTGCACAGCATCGTTTAAGTATATCTAGACAACACATATAAACTGCACAGCATCGTTTAAGTATATCTAGACAACACATATATACTGCACAGCATCGTTTAAGTATATCTAGACAACACATATATACTGCACAGCATCGTTTAAGTATATCTAGACAACACATATAAACTGCACAGCATCGTTTAAGTATATCTAGACAACACATATATACTGCACAGCATCGTTTAAGTATATCTAGACAACACATATATACTGCACAGCATCGTTTAAGTATATCTAGACAACACATATAAACTGCACAGCATCGTTTAAGTATATCTAGACAACACATATATACTGCACAGCATCGTTTAAGTATATCTAGACAACACATATAAACTGCACAGCATCGTTTAAGTATATCTAGACAACACATATAAACTGCACAGCATCGTTTAAGTATATCTAGACAACACATATAAACTGCACAGCATCGTTTAAGTATATCTAGACAACACATATAAACTGCACAGCATCGTTTAAGTATATCTAGACAACACATATAAACTGCACAGCATCGTTTAAGTATATCTAGACAACACATATAAACTGCACAGCATCGTTTAAGTATATCTAGACAACACATATAAACTGCACAGCATCGTTTAAGTATATCTAGACAACACATATAAACTGCACAGCATCGTTTAAGTATATCTAGACAACACATATAAACTGCACAGCATCGTTTAAGTATATCTAGACAACACATATAAACTGCACAGCATCGTTTAAGTATATCTAGACAACACATATAAACTGCACAGCATCGTTTAAGTATATCTAGACAACACATATAAACTGCACAGCATCGTTTAAGTATATCTAGACAACACATATAAACTGCACAGCATCGTTTAAGTATATCTAGACAACACAATATAACTGCACAGCATCGTTTAAGTATATCTAGACAACACATATAAACTGCACAGCATCGTTTAAGTATATCTAGACAACACATATAAACTGCACAGCATCGTTTAAGTATATCTAGACAACACATATAAACTGCACAGCATCGTTTAAGTATATCTAGACAACACATATATACTGCACAGCATCGTTTAAGTATATCTAGACAACACATATAAACTGCACAGCATCGTTTAAGTATATCTAGACAACACATATAAACTGCACAGCATCGTTTAAGTATATCTAGACAACACATATAAACTGCACAGCATCGTTTAAGTATATCTAGATAACATATAAACTGCACAGCATCGTTTAAGTATATCTAGACAACACATATAAACTGCACAGCATCGTTTAAGTATATCTAGACAACACATATAAACTGCACAGCATCGTTTAAGTATATCTAGACAACACATATATACTGCACAGCATCGTTTAAGTATATCTAGACAACACATATATACTGCACAGCATCGTTTAAGTATATCTAGACAACACATATAAACTGCACAGCATCGTTTAAGTATATCTAGACAACACATATATACTGCACAGCATCGTTTAAGTATATCTAGACAACACATATATACTGCACAGCATCGTTTAAGTATATCTAGACAACACATATAAACTGCACAGCATCGTTTAAGTATATCTAGACAACACATATATACTGCACAGCATCGTTTAAGTATATCTAGACAACACATATAAACTGCACAGCATCGTTTAAGTATATCTAGACAACACATATAAACTGCACAGCATCGTTTAAGTATATCTAGACAACACATATAAACTGCACAGCATCGTTTAAGTATATCTAGACAACACATATATACTGCACAGCATCGTTTAAGTATATCTAGACAACACATATAAACTGCACAGCATCGTTTAAGTATATCTAGACAACACATATAAACTGCACAGCATCGTTTAAGTATATCTAGACAACACATATAAACTGCACAGCATCGTTTAAGTATATCTAGACAACACATATATACTGCACAGCATCGTTTAAGTATATCTAGACAACACATATCAACTGCACAGCATCGTTTAAGTATATCTAGACAACACATATCAACTGCACAGCATCGTTTAAGTATATCTAGACAACACATATAAACTGCACAGCATCGTTTAAGTATATCTAGACAACACATATAAAGACATCGCCAGTATAGAAAGGATTAATAAAATCATCATCATAACAGGTAGGAGAAATTACTGAGAAGTGCAGAACAAATGACAAACTATGCTTTTTACCAATTAGAGCTCTTTTGTGTAATCATATAATATTGGAAAGTGGAAACAAAATGTGGATCAAGTGGATCAAGTGGATCAAGAAAATTGGATAATATGTGAACAGTTTAATACGAAATGACTAAATTTCATTATAATATCAAGTCCACACACTAATTCCACACCAAAACAATAATGATATCACTATATGAATGTGTGTTAACCCTTTCAGTACCATGACGACTGTTTTCTTTACTCTATAAATATTCAATTATAATTAGGGGAAACTTGTATTTATTTGTTTATTTTTGTTTTAATGTATTCAATATTTTTGTTTTTGTGTCCTTCTGAGGCCTCCATCAAACTTGAAGTTTCTGGTCCACATCCAAACTGGTGCAACAGGTCTACACCAATGTTCAAGTTTCTCCTGTCAACCACATCAAAGTTGACCACCATACTGAAGATATATGTGGAAATAACACACATATACACACACACACAGGCATGACCATTCTGTATATCACACACACACACACACACATGCTCACATACATACACACACACCACCACAAGACACTACTTCATTACATGAATATCGATATCAGGATTTGTTTATTATTCAGCTGTAATATATCGGACCACAAATATATTACATAAATCGCCATAAAATACTATACCCAATACTTATAGCGACTACACATTTCAACAACCCTGCACTGTACAAACATTAAAGGGATACAAAATGTAAATACACTCACAATGGGTACATGAATGGTGATTTATCTTTGAGTATGTATAACTTTCAATAAGCTTCTAGATGAGTTTATCACATACCAACACTTCAATTGCACTTTCTTTAAACTGAAATGTTATAGTGTTCCCTTCTCACAAAAATGATGACACATGATTTATAACGTGATATATTGAGAACGCTGTATTGAAGTCCTTGTGATAAATGGTTGCAGTATAATATGGCCAAGAAGAATGACAGCTATTAAGTTCGGTTATTTGTTACCCGGAATTTAATAAGCTTATATACGAGTTGCAACGAATATTGGTAGTATTAATAAGCTAACAATGTGGGTGTGTGGGTGTGAGTGGGTGTAGGGGGGGGGGGGGAGGGATTGAGAACTGGGAGAGAAGGAGTAGGTTAGTATAGAAAAAACGGAAATGTGAGCAGGAGAAAACGGGAAGGTGGGTGAAAGAAAATAAGAAAATGAGTGGGAGAAAGCAGGAGGATGAGGGATAGAAAATAGAAAACTAAGTCGGATAATATAGAAATCAGAGTGGCACACCACAACAAAGTGAGTGAGTGAATGGGAAGGCAAGAAAAAGAAAACAGGAAAGTCAGTGGGAATATCTCCGATATGTGTGTAGGCCTATATATATATATATATATATATATATATATATATATATATATATATATATATACAGAGACAGAGAGAGAGAGAGGTTGACAGGCAGATTGACAAAGGGGGCGAGACAAATCAACGTAGGCAAACCAATTCAGCAATTTACAAATAATAATAGAGAGACAGACAGATAGCCTAGACAGCCATGCATAAACAATAATATATATATATTTGTTTTCTATGAGAGTGAGGGGGGCAAAAGGCAGAACTGCCTGTAGCGAGTGCCTCCCCCAGAGTTGAAAGAGTGACAGGGCCAAAATCAAGGGACGTTCGAGCCAAAATGCCCGGACACATGGAGTTTGAAGCAATTTAAGTCATAGGAATAAGGACAGACTTATTCTGGGAGAGAGTTCCAGAGCTCAACTGTTGAATAGAAGAAAGTCTGAGAGTAACGTTTCACTCTTGGGTTAGAGAGTTGCACAGAGTAGGGGTGGGATTGTGTTGCAAGATGGGTAACACGTGCCCTATGTAAAGGAGGTGGTATACACTGGGAGAGCTCTGAGGAACACTGATTATTATAGTAGCGATAGAATAGCGAGAGAGATGCAACATTGCGGCAGAGAGAGAGAAATTACAGAGAGTTGGTGAGTGGACGGGAGTTAATGATACGAAAGGTCTTCCTTTTTACTTTGTCTAGGAGTGCTGTGTGAGAGGATCCTGCCCACACATGTGAACAATACTCATTACAAGGACGCACCGTGCCCCTGTATAGAGCGAGAAGCTGTGCAGGGGTAAAGAACCCCTTGAGGCAGTTGAGCACACCCAGCTTCTGGGAGGCTGCTTTAGCAAGGCTGGTAATATGGTCCTTCCAAGTGAGAGCAGAAGAAGAAAGAGACACCCAGTATTTTGAGAGAAGACGAAGAATTAATTTTTGTATTATTGAAGAATAAGGGATAGTCCGCTGGGAGTTCCGAACGGGTAGATAGATGGAGAAATCGGGTTTTGAAAGCATTAAAGGCAACAAGGTTTTCTCTACCCCAATTGGAAATAGTAGTTAGATCAGAAGATAAGTGCTCTACTGTATATGGCTTCATTAAGTTTGTCTTTAAGGGATTGCTTGCCGGGGCGTTCTGGAAAACTAATTGAGTAGTGTAAGGTAGAGTCGTCTGCATATGAATGAATGGGACTGGAGGTACAGTTCCAGGTAGTAGGGGTAGGCAGCCCCGCCCAGGGAAGTACTACCGCCAAGGTTTCGGGAGACTCAGGGAATAGCCTGAATTCCATTTTCTCTCCCAGGCCTTGGTAGCTGGATACATATCTTTCTGCCTCACACATCAGGGGTATCAGGAAAACCCTCTTTATATAACATACACATCCAACTTCACGACATTGCCCTACATCGCTATCCTCTATTCATAAAATACTACTCTTCCCACTACATATCATACATGTAACACCATACACTTACCTTATAAATATGGCAGTACAATTGTTAAGAGCAAACCTGGTGGTCCCTCGGATATCCACCCCCGGCAGGGTTGGGTTATTGACACAGGGCCCTCCCGGTCGTCATCATGCGACTGTGTCAAGAGCATTGCAACGTCCCAAAGCTGCTTGTCAGTACAGCTATTTCTTTAGTAATATAAGGGGACTTCACTCTAACATCAATTCTGTACACCAATTTCTTCAAGCAGAATCCCCTACTCTCCTTTTTTGACAGAGACTCAAGTAACATCCACATCTGACACATCTAGATTTAATTTTCCAGGTTATCAACTGCTCCAAAATTTCAGACCTAAAGGTGGTGTATGTTGCTTCGCAAAATCTGAAATTGCCCTGGAGGAGGTTACTAGTTTCAATTGTCCCTATTTTGATTATTCTATATACAAATTAATTTCTGCTGGTAAATTTAAATACATATGTTGCATCTACCGTTCCCCAAATACTCCTCCAGAGCAAAGTCTTTTTGATTCTCTGTCCTCACAACTCAGTGTCCTCAACTTAAATGCTTCTTCTGAAATCACTGTGTTGGGTGATTTTAATGTCCATAATGTTGAATGGCTCACTCATTCAGCCAGGACTGATGATGCTGGTCTTGAATGTGAGCTATTTGCAGACTCATTTAATCTCATTCAACTAGTCAACCAACCCACCCGTGTACCAGATAATCCTAATCATAATTCCCACCTACTGGACTTATTTTTTAACAACCAATTCAGAAAATTATGATGTTACAGTGAGGTCCCCACTTGGATCTTCTGATCATTGTCTGATACAGGCCACCTGTCTATCACCTACCACACCTTCCCACTCTGAACCTGTTTTGGTGACTAAATGGCATTACGATAGGGCAGACTGGGAGGGTCTTCAAGGTTTCTTTATTGATATTCCCTGGACCTCTTTCTTTTCTAATGATGCACACTCCACCTTGAGCCACATACAAGATTTTGTAAAAATTGGAATGGAAACTTTTATTCCTCATCAAAAGTACAGTAAAAGATCTAATTCACCTAAATGGTTTGACCATAATTGTGCTAGAGTAACTGAACAAAAAGCAATAGCCTACAATGCATACACAAGATCAAAAACACATGAAGCCTTTAATTACTTTAGAAACATCAGAAATCATGCCAAAACTGTATTAAACCTAACTAAATCAAACTTTCTCCATAAGCAGGCAAATAAACTTCTAAATAATCCAAATGATAACAAAATATTTTGGTCTACTCTTAACTCATTCAAATCCAACTTCACTACTGCTTCATCCATTCCACCATTAAAATCTCCGACTGGCAATCTTGTAAGTGACCCACGAGGTAAAGCTAACCTTCTTGCGGATATTTTCTCCACCAATTCAACCTTAGATGAAATAAATCAAGATGTCCCTGTACTTAATTTTAATTCACCTGAAATTCCCTCACTTAAGATCCACACCAGACATGTCAAAACTATTTTGCAGAATCTCTCAGTAGATAAGGCTCCTGGTCCAGATAAAATTCCTCCAATAGTACTTAAGAATTGCTCCTTGGTGCTCGCTCCTGTATTGGCAAAATTTTTCCGTCTGTGTACTCATACCTCATGCTTCCAGTACCCTGGAAAGAAGCAAACATCCATCCAGTTCCTAAAAAAGGTGCCTCTTCAGATCCATCAAACTACAGACCAATAGCTATAACTTCCACTCTTGGCAAAGTTTTTTGAAATTATATTAAATAATCACATAATTAAGCATCTGGAGAATAATAAATTAATCAGTGATAGGCAATATGGTTTTAGACGATGTCGATCAACTGCAGACATTCTTTGCCTTCTTACGCATCAAATCAACCAAGCTACAGACCAACATGGTGAAACACATACAATAGCACTGGATATATCAAAGGCATTTGATAGAGTCTGGCATCAATCCTTATTGTCGAAGATGTCACACTACGGCCTTGCATCATTAGTTCCACTAATTTCTTCTTATCTTCATAACAGAAAAATATGTGTAATGGTAGATGGCCTTTATTCTCAATTTCACTCAATAAATGCTGGTGTTCCCCAGGGATCAGTTTTGGCCCCAACTCTGTTCCTCATTCATATCAATGATCTCATATCTACCACTCATAATCCAATACATTCCTACGCAGATGACTCAACACTCCACAGTTCCTTCACATTTACCAATTCTTTCACCCAACCCGATCTTATAAATTCAAAAATAAACACTGCAATTTCTCTGAACCAGGACCTTTCTAGAATTAATGAATGGGGACAAGAGAATCTAGTTTCCTTTAATGCACAGAAAACCAAGTACATTCAATTTTCTAACCGACAGAATCTCACTGACTCCCATATATTTTTTAATGATGTAAATATTCCCACTTCCCCTAGTATTGACATTCTCGGTGTAACATTAACTACTAACTTGAGCTGGAAACATTATGTTAGAAGCATTGCTAAGAATGCCTCTAAAAAAACTGGGACTCCTGTACAGAGTTCGAGAATTCTTCACTGACGAGCAGTTGGCCGTAATATATAAAGTCATGTGCGCTCTCAGATGGATTACTGTTCACCTCTGTGGGGTGGAAGTGGAGTGGTTGCATTGAGGCAGTTGGACAAAATTCAAAATAAAGCTATTAGATTAATCAATAACCCTGCAATCACACAGGACCTTCCTACATTAGCCATACGAAGAAACGTTGCATCCCTTGCATTATTCTAAAGATATTTTCACAGCAATTGTTCCGAGGAACTTGCTTCAATTGTGCCGCCTCTCCACATCTTTCCCCGTAGAACTAGGGCAGCTGAGAGCACCCATGAATTTACACTTTCTCCTCCACAATGCAGAACTTCTGCTTATCAGAATTCATTTATCCCCAGAGCTACTACTGTTTGGAATTCACTTCCCTCGAATTGCTTTCCACAAACTTACAATCTACAAATGTTTAAATCCAGTTGTTACAAACATTTTATGAATGGAGGATGCCTTTAGGCACATGGACCTTTTTGTTTTATCTGTGTTTTTCCTTCCTCCGTTCATTGTCTCTTAAAAAAAAAAAAAAAATTGAGAAGATCATTTATGAAAATTAGAAAGAGAATAGGAGATAGGACAGAGCCCTGAGCAACAACGGAGTTGATAGGATGAGGAAGTGAGTGATGGCCATCCAAAACCGCAGCTATGGAAAGGCCGGAAAGGAATTTAGAGACAAAGGCACAGATGGAGGGATAAAAACCGAAGGAGGGTAGTTTAAAAATTAAAGATTTGTGCCAGACTTTATCGAAGGCCTTCGATATGTCTAGCGCAATAGAAAAAATCTCACCGAAGTTCCGAAAGGAGGATGACCAAGGGTTAGTGAGATGTGAAAGAAGATCACCAGTAGAGCGACCCCAGAGGAAGCCATACTGGTGATCTGAGAGTAGATTATGGTGAACCTGTATTATTGACCACGGCAGTCCAAAGGTTTATTATTGACCACGGCAGTCCAAAGGTTTATTTAGTGCAATGTTAAATTCAATATGTGAGGCAACGAGGGAAATGTATTGGCCTGTGAGGTTTTGGAAACAATAACAACATCAACACCAATAACATCAGCAGCAATGTCAACAACATTAACAATAGCAGCAGCAGCAACAACAACAGGAACAATAACAACATAAACAAAAACATTAATAGCATCAGCATCAACAACATACATCAATCCCATCAACAACATAATAACAGCAGCAACAACTATAACAAAAACAATAACATCAATACCATCATCAACAACAGCAGCATTAACAGCATTAAGGAGAGCTACACCAACAGGTGACAGGTTAAAAGTATAATTAAGTAGTAGGTGTTAAGTAGCTCTCAACCAGTCCATACTTTATCAGTACGGTTAGGTTAAATTATGTTAGGGTAGGTTAAGTTAGGTTAGCACTTTAAAGTGGCGTTAGTTTAGTTGACCCTGGTTGAGAGATAATGTTTGATATGGTCTACTGGTTAAGTTGACTGGGAGACAACTGGAGAGTGTGGTGAAACACAAACAGTCGAATATTTTGTGTGAGACCAACGAGGCTGTCATGAAAGACGAATTAGGCCGAATTGGTACTTGGAAAATAGCAATGTGTGTGTGTGTATCTCTATGTGCATACCTGTGAGTGCAAGTACGTGGGTGTGCGTACTTGTGTGTGTGTGTGTGTGTGTGTGCGCGCATGCTTATATGTGTATTAGTGTAAGTGTGCATGTTCACGTGTGTGTGTCAGGCTGTCACTGTCAGCCCTTGTCTATGTGCAGGTTTTTGTGTTAGTGTGCGTGAGCGTGTCAGCCTTTTTTCCAGACGAGATTATGCGAATTCACAACAGACATTATCATTCAAAATAAACTCCACCCCCACCCCTTATCCCCAACGCTTCCATCTTACTCCCCCTTCCACCTCTACTGCCCTCACACAAGGTAGAATACTGTTTATATATATTTTATGATTGTTGAAATTGATGTAAGCCTATATATCTTTAAACACAAGTGTGAGTGCTATTGGTGCCTACCAACCTGTGGTTTATGTAGGTAACTGTACAGACACACCATAATGGTATGGTCTTCCTTCTACTAACTAATGTAGGTAGAATTAAGATGAAATTTTGTATCTTGTTAGTTCCAGGTAACTCCCAGTTGCTTTATGCTTTTGTCTCTGTGCTTTACCTCTTTGTTATGCCAACAAAGTCACCAATTATATATAAGTTCCCCTTTAATACAGAAGAAAATGGATTGTATCACAGGAGCAAAATATACAAGTCTGCCTCCCAAACCATAGACAATGGACATATCTAAAATTCCTCTTCTAAGAGTGATAGAAAAGGTACACTCGAATACCATAGTCTCTAGCCCACTCCTAAGAGTTCATGGCTCCCCTATGTTTTTCTTTATGCAATTATAACTATCTGGATTGATATTGGAATAAAACTTGCTTTTCAATAAATAGTATATATAGTTTTGTAGTTGATGAATAGACAATTATATTCATAAATTCGTTTCCAGAGATATACTTCCATACTTTGAAATAGCTGGAGTTCACAAATATTTATGAATGGGCTAGAAACAATGGCATCCGAGTGTACCAACCAGGCCACATACCACCAGTCCACAAGGGTCTATATACCTGCCTCTACCAGTCTTTACCCGTGTCCCTCTTACACCACAACACAACCACCAGTCCACAGGGTCTATATACCTGCCTCTACCAGTCTTTACCTGTGTCCCTCTTACACCACAACACAACCACCAGTCCAGAAGGCTCTACATACCTGCCTCTACCAGTGTTTACCTGTGTCCCTTTTACACCACAACACATACCACCAGTCCACAATTGGGTCTATATACCTGCCTCTACCAGTCTTTACCTGTGTCCCTCTTACACCACAACACAACCACCAGTCCACAAGGGTCTATATACCTGTCTCTACCAGTCTTTACCTGTGTCCCTCTTACACCACAACACATACCACCAGTCCACAAGGGTCTATATACCTGTCTCTACCACTCTTTACCTGTGTCCCTCTTACACCACAACACAACCACCAGTCCACAAGAGTCTATATACCTGTCTCTACCAGTCTTTACCTGTGTCCCTCTTACACCACAACACAACCACCAGTCCACAAGGGTCTATATACCTGTCTCTACCAGTCTTTACCTGTGTCCCTCTTACACCACAACACATACCACCAGTCCACAAGGGTCTATATACCTGTCTCTACCAGTCTTTACCTGTGTCCCTCTTACACCACAACACATACCACCAGTCCACAAGGGTCTATATACCTGTCTCTACCACTCTTTACCTGTGTCCCTCTTACACCACAATACATACCACCAGTCCACAAGGGTCTATATACCTGTCTCTACCAGTCTTTACCTGTGTCCCTCTTACACCACAACACAACCACCAGTCCACGATTCTGGGTTAATTTGACGCATATTAGAGGGAACTCATTATTTATAATATATTATTACCCTCTCTGCTGTATAGAAAATCAAAGGCATGGAAACAGTAAATAGCATATGTTAGGTAATTTACCATAAATTATTCCATATTCCTTTCTATATACCTTCTTTCTCTCTCTCTCTCTCTCTCTCTCTCTCTCTCTCTCTCTCTCTGTACGCAGAGTCTCGCCACCACAGGTTTCCGGATTTACACCAGTGAGGAACGGTGCACGGCCAACGCAGAAAAGGTCTCATCTACCAGTCACAATGTCAAACAGATTTGAGATCTTGGTAGAGATGGAAGACGAACCAGAAGAGACCAGGCTCGTTGGGGATTCCATCCTACGAGGACAGGTCGAAGAGTTCTGCGACAGAGTCCAGAATCGACGAAAAAGATTTTGCATCCCAGGAGCTGGACTGGACGACATTGTGGAAGCTTTCGAAGATACCACAAAGGATGCAAACTAAAATACCCTTTTTGTCATCCATGCTGGTTCAAATGACGTCATGCGCACCAGATCCGAAGAGTTGATGGAGAAATATTGTTACGCTGGCCAGCTTGCCAGAATGTGCTCGTACTCGCTAGCGCTCGCCAGGGCAGTGGAATGGGCTGTAATAATCGTAGAATGATGTTCTTTCTTTTCTAGTATTCATGTAGTTACAGCCAGATCAGTGGTGGTCTTTATTCTTGTCTGTGACACATGGAAGTATTTTATATTAAGTGATAGAGTATAAGATATGCAGAGTGAAGTTAAAGGAGAAAGAGCGAGGTAGGCAGTGAGGTGGTATTGTGTGTGTGTGTATGTACGTGTGCCTCCCTCCCTCGCTCGCGCGCGGGCTTTCCCAGGCCCTTGATTGGCTGGCGCGCTTGGCGCGTCCTAAGGACGCCTGCATTTCATGACGTAGTGGTCTGTGATTGGGTGCCGCTGTCCTAGAGTTGGAGCTGGGGCTCCCGCCGCGTTTCTCCTGCAGAGCTTGGCATAGCGTGCTTGGTCCTAGACGTCCCTTGCAATCTGTCCCCCAATCTAACCCCCTATACTACTGTTTCTCTCTCTGAACTTCTTCTTTTCCATTGCTTCTCACCTTTATTCAATTACTTATCCCTTCTGGTTCTGCATACGACTTCCATAGTCGGCCAGTCGTATTACCAGCACCAGTTCTCACATACATGTTTTAGACTAGCTTTAGGGATTATTAGTCATAGTCACATGAGTCATATTATCATTGGGTGCTTCTAATTATTGAGTTGTTCTTTGTTACTATTTAATGCTAGACAGTGGAAGGTATCTTTAGTCGTTGTCTGAGTTACATATATGGCGAGTCAAAGCCTATACGACCTCGACGGAGCTAGGTGCCTGTAACCTTTGTGCATATTTTTCCTTTGCGAGTGTAGCAGTATACGAGCGAAGGGCTTTTGCCTACTGTTGCTCATATGCTCGCTACCTCATTGTGTTGACCTTTGTGGAGCGCCATGGCAAGACCAGATACTTGAGATCTGGACTTACCAAGAGAGCCTCCAAGTCAATTAACGTAACATAAGGGAAATCTGT
Source organism: Paralithodes platypus (assembly GCA_032716605.1). Lineage (NCBI taxonomy): Eukaryota > Metazoa > Arthropoda > Malacostraca > Decapoda > Lithodidae > Paralithodes > Paralithodes platypus. The sequence continues at coordinate 2,343,700 of CM064547.1, read as the reverse complement.
TCAAGGGGAGACAGTAGGCTACGAGCATGCTTGCGCTCTGCCTAGCCTCCTGATATCTTTTATGCCGCTGCTAGACTTTATTAGTAATAAAGACAGCATTGTGTTTATTAACTTTAACTGTGTATGCTTTAGGAATTCACGTATTATTTTAGCCTAGGTTGATGTTTGGCGCACAACCCAGTATGGCTGTTACTTTGGCTAAGGAAGTACTGTTTTGAGTGGCTATTATTAGTGCTGTCACAGAGTTGTTGCACTCCCTTGTTATATGTATGTATCCTACTTATTGGTGTATTTAAGATACACGCTTTGGTGTCCTGCCCCTGAATTATTTCGGTTCTATATTAACGAGCATGTTAGAGCATCAGACGTTTCCAGAAGATTCCATATCTGATTGCTGTAGGACTAGCCTACCAGTGTTTTCATAGAGCATTGAAGAGTTTAGTGTTGAGTACAGACTCACACTAAAGTTAACGTAAGCATATATTTCTTTATTAAATCTTGTTATAGTTTATTCAAGCATTGTTATTACTTAAGAGCATTTTATTAACGTAAAGTACTCCTGTTGTGAGTAGGCTTTGCCGTCACCGGAAAGCCTTTGTAGAAGTGCACTAAAACCCAGTTAATTGATACCAGTAGATTAACTCTGGAGGGTTTAAGTGTTTTGTTCACCGGCGTAATAGTTCGAGGGTTTGGAATTAGCGTACCGTTGTTGCAGATATAGCCTATCGTCTAGTCCAATATTGAGTGCCCTTGTTTATTTCGTAGTGCCGGTCGTAACAATATCGCAAGATGATTCAGCACTACAAAAACAAGTCAAGGAATATCATCATCTCAGGCATTCTCCCCAAGATCGACGCACCTGACAAATTTTACGACAAGGCCTTCAGCACAAATAGCCGACTAAAATATTTGTGTCTGAAGGAAGAAGTTGAATTCATCAACCTCTGGGATAATTTCTATAACCAGCCTACTCTATTCCGCAAGGATGGCACTCATCTCGCGGCTCGCTTGGTGTAGTGACTAGCGTCTCGGACTTCCACCCAGAAGGCCCGGGTTCGCGCCCACGCTCGGCGCATTAAAGATTTTTCACAAGCACTGAGTCGTTACCATCCCTCATGAGCAAAGGGATGGGGTAGTAGTACAGGACCCCAATGGAAATACGCCTAATCGGCCTTATTGAGCTATCCTTAGCTAGCTTAGCATGCGCTAGCTTTAAGAACTATTATTATTATTATTATTATTATCTAAACCCTGTGGGTTCAGCACGCATGGGTCGTCTCCTACACGTATTTCAAAATTTGGTAAAACACTCTCAAAATTTGCTGACGATACAAAAATTGCAAATAGCGTACTCTCAAAAGAACAAGTTGATGATATGCAACACAATCTAGATAAATTGTCATGTTGGGCCCAAATTTGGCAAATGAGTTTCAATGCGGATAAATGTAAAGTACATATCGGATACTTAAATGAGAAAGCAAACTATTCGATGAATGGCACTCAGCTTAAGAATGTAAACAGAGAAACCGATCTGGGAGTAACAATATCGAGTAACCTAAAACCGAGTCAACAATGTTCAGAAGTTGTTAAGAAGGAAGGCAAACAAAATAATTGGCTTTATAGGCGGGTCATTTGAGCATAAATCCAAAGAAGTTATCCTAGCCCTTTACAATTCCTTAGTCCGCCCTCTTCTGGAATACTGCGTTCAATCCTGGTGCTCTTATTACCAAAAAGATATAAACAAGCTAGAACGAGTTCAACGTAGAGTTACCAAAATGATACCTAGCCTAAAGAACAAACTATACGAAGAGCGTCTTAGAGAATTAAATCTATTTCCTTTAACCCAGCGCAAATTAAGAGGTGACTTAATTCAAGTGTTCAAAATCATCAAAGGCATCGACAATATGAACTGTAGTAAGTACTTCACTATCGACCAATCTAATTACACACGGGGAAACGGTTGCAAAATTATTGGTAAATCTTTTAACTCACACGAATCTAAGAATTTCTTCTTCAATCGAGTTGTCAACTTATGGAATGGGCTTCCCCGAGACGTTATAGACTGCAGCACCGTTGATTAATTTAAACTCCGCTTAGACAAATATCTCGCATCAAACCCGTGACTGACTGCATTTGTAAATGAATTACTTTATTTTATCCCCCCCTCAGTTACTAACCCATCTGTCCCCTACTAACTTCCTAATCCTGCCACGGACATTAGTTCCAGGGCAGTAATTCCCTTTCCAATGTTCCCTTACCCACTCTAAACCACTGTTTTGGACAGTTGATCCTCAGTGTTTTGGAGGACAAGCAGCCTAGAAGGGTCACTAGACCTGTTGTTGCTTGATTTCCTTTGTACTCCTTTGTATGAAGCAGTCTGCAGCCATGGATAAAAGAACGCCATCCGAGAAGAAGCAGCATGACATAAATCATCTAACGCCAAGCAAAAAACAGAGGCAACCGAGGACCACCAGCAATAAGGACCGAAGACAGCGAGGACCGAGGACAGCCATGAACATAAATGTAGATCCGACAAGAATCAATAATATTATTAAAGAGCGTTCCGTGAGTTCTAAAATAAAAAATTTAAAGGTTTTCTATGCAAACGCTCGTAGCATACGCAATAAATGTTCAGATTTAGAGGAGCTAGTGTTTACAGAAAATTATGATGTGATTGGCATAACAGAATCTTGGCTCAATACAGAAGATAGAGACTTTTTAGCAGAATAATCACTTCCCGGTTACGTAATGTTTGAGAAAAGCCGAATAAATAAAAATGGAGGTGGCGTTTTACTTTATATCAAAGAAAGTCTTAACCCTAGCCTCTTGTCAAAACCTCAAATTGTGAACGTCGACACATCTTTTGTGCTAATAAAGAATAATAAAGATTCAAAAATAATACTTGCGTTAATATACAGACCTCCAGCTCAATCAGTGCAAACTGACCAAGAAATTTACGAACAAATTGCAGATGTAAGTAACTCCCAAGATACCGTAACTTTTGGCGATTTTAATTTACCTGTGACCAAGTGGAGCGATACTCTTACTTCACACTCCGGACATGACTTGTATACGAACTTGCAAGAGAGTTCGCTTTATCAATTTGTTCGAACGCCGAACCGTGGTAATAACGTTCTTGACATTGTACTTGCAACAAAAGAAGAATTAATAGAGAATTTGAATGTTGGTGATGAATTCAGTAACAGCGACCATCGTACGATAACTTTCACTTTAAAGTTTACTAGTAACGAACCAAATAGTAGCATCGAAAAAGTCCCTAATTTCAAGAAAGCAAACTTTCATAAACTTAGAGCTATATTTAAAGAAACTGACTGGAGCTTTTTAATTAACAATAATGACATAAATACATCTTGGAAGTTATTCGAAACCACTTACCTAAAAGCAATGCAAGACTGCATACCATCGAAAATACGGCGTCCAGGCCATAATAATAAGTCCAAATGGTGGAATAAAGATATTTCAAACTGTCTGTTTGCTAAAAAATTTGCTAATGATAGATTAAAATCCTCACAAAATGACGAAGAACGGGTGAAATTTGTAGAGCTATGACGCAAAGCCAAAAAGTTAATTAAGCAGAGTAAAAAGACAAGAAGAAAGCATATAGAGAGTGGTTGGGTAGTAGAGGGAATGAAGATTTCGAGAGACAGAAACGAGCGAGGTACGTGGAGAGTAAGAGGGTGGTGAAGAGAGTAGTGAAGGAAAGTAAGAGAAGAGTAGATGAGGAATTTGGAAGGAATCTGAGTGTAAAATGGAGGGAGAGTAAGAAACTGTTCTGGAAAGAAGTAAAAAAAGTTAGGGAAGGTAGCAAGGGAAACAGTAAGGGTGTGAAAGATAAGAATGGGAGAATGTTAGCCGAGAAGCAAGAGAGAGTCGAAAGATGGAGGGAGTTCTTCAATGAGTTGCTAAATGTAAGGAATGAAGAGCCAGCAAACATAGCTGGATATGGTATGGGAGGGAGAAGAAGAGAAGTAGTGGAGGAGGAGGTGGGGATCAGGAGGTCAGAAGTGTGGGGAAGCCATGAAAAGAGTGAAGTTGGGGAAAGCACCAAGAACAGATGGAGTGTGTGGGGAAATGTTGAGGTATGGTGGTGAGATAGTGATAGAATGGGTATGGAAAATGTGCAAACTAGCATGGGAGAAGGGGAGTGCACCCGATGACTGGAAGACTGGCATAATAGTCCCCCTATATAAGGGCAAAGGGGAAAGAGGAGTGTGTGGTAACCACCGAGGAATATGTCTTCTAAGCGTAGTAGGGAAGGTACACAGTAGGGTAGTGATTGAGAGAGTGAGAGTGAGAACGGAGAAATGGATAGGCGACGAGCAGGGAGGTTTTTGGAAGGGAAGAGGATGTGTAGATCAGATTTTTACCCTGAATTGTGTTGTGGAGAAATATCTGGAGAAGAAACAAAAGGTGTATGTTGCCTTTATGGACTTTGAGAAGGCCTATGACAGAGTGGATAGAGAAGGTTTGTGGAAAGTACTTAGAATATACGGAGTAGAGGGCAAGTTGCTGAAAGCAGTGAAGAGGCGTGCAAAGGCGGCAGTACGTGTGGAGAGTGAGCAGAGCGAGTTCTTTGACCTGAATGTTGGTTTGAAACAGGGGTGTGTGATGTCCCCGTGGTTGTTTACTGTATATATGGATGGAGTCATGAAAGAAATACTATCAAGAGCAGTGGATGTTGGTGTATCGCTGAAAAGGGAGGGAATTGAGTGGAAGCTACCTATACTGCTGTTTGCGGATGATACAGTTCTGATGAATGATAATGAATGGGAGTTGCAGGGTCTGGTAAATGAGTTTGGAACAGTGTGCGAAAAACGGAATTTGAATGTAAATGCGGGGAAGAGCAAGGTTATGGTCTTCGAAAGGGGTGAAGTCACAGAGTGTGAGGTGAAGCTGAACGGTCAGGCTATGGAGGTCGTCAACTCTTTTAAGTATCTGGGCAGTGTGTTGAGTAAAGATGGGACTATGGATGAAGAAGTGCGGGAGAGGGTACAACAGGGGAAGAGAGTTGTAGGAACGCTAAAAGCAGTAACAAGAAATAGGGTGGTCAGTATGGAAGTGAAGAAGTCCTTGCATGATAGTGTGGTAATCCCGACACTGACCTACGGAAGCGAAGCATGGACGTTGGTTGAGAGACTCAGACCAAGAGTGAGAGCAGTGGAAATGAATTACTTAAGGAGTGCGTGCGGAGTTACATGGAGGGATAGACAGACTAATGAGGAAGTAAGAAGGAGGTGTGGTGTGGAGGTAGATGTGCTGGAAAGTGTGAAAAGGAACAACTTGAGATGGTTCGGCCATATGGAACGTATGGAAAGCGAGAGAATGACTAAGAGGTGTACGAGAGCGAGGTGGAGGGACAGAGAGGGAGAGGTAGACCGAATGAGAGGTGGAAGGATGGAGTGAGGAAGTACATGAACGAAGGCGGTGCTGGTTGGGGGGAGGGGCGTCGACTGACTGGGGACATAGGTGCATGGGGGCGGTTCGTTCGTGGCCACCCCTTCGGGGATAACGGCGTCAGGCAATAGATAGATAGATAGAAAAAGACCCTGGAGTTACATATTGCGAATCAAAGTAAAACAAACCCGAAGGAATTCTATAGTTATATCAGAAAGAAAACAGTAGTTACTTCAACTGTTGGACCGTTAGTCCATGAAAATAGAGAATACACCAAAGACGAAGTACAAATGAGTAATGCCCTCAATACCTTCTTTGCATCAGTTTTTGCAACAGAAGACCTGTGATATCCCTACATCATCGCCGATTCAGATTGATAATTCAGATGTTCTAAGCAATATCACCGTTACAGAGAGAGAAGTATTGAATTGTTTAGATAAACTCAAGGTAAATAAAATGCCTGGACCTGATTCAATCTCGCCTAGAGTTCTAAAGGAAGCTAAGGATGGGCGCTCCAAACCACTGACATTACTATTCAATAAATCCTTGCAGTCTGGAACTATGCCTGATCAGTGGAAGCTAGCCAACGTAACACCGATATTAAAAAAAGGCAACAAATCCCTACCCAATAACTATCGTCCAATTAGCTTAACCTCAGTTGTATGTAAAATGCTAGAAACGGTCATAAGAGACAGACTCGTAAATCACATAGAGGAAAATAACATACTTAAAGATACTCAACACGAAAGCTCGTAAAAAACGTTCCTGTTTAACAAACCTCTTAGACTTCTTCCACGATATCCTCAACCTCTACGATGAGAGTGAAGCTATAGATATTATATACCTTGATTTTCAAAAGGCCTTTGACAAAGTTCCCAACAAACGTTTACTGCTAAAACTAAAAGCGCATGGAATACAAGACGGTGTGTTGAAATGGATAGAAAATTGGCTCAGCGACAGAAAGCAAAGAGTAGTCATAAACGGTAAGGCATCTAAATGGACCAATGTAAGTAGCGGGGTACCCCAGGGATCGGTACTAGGACCAATTATCTTTCTAATTTACATCAACGACATAGATGAGGGTCTCACCTGTACAATCTCAAAATTTGTTGACGATACAAAAATTGCAAATAGCGTACTCTCAAAAGAACAAGTTGACGATATGCAACACAATCTAGATAAATTGTCATGTTGGACCCAAATTTGGCAAATGAGTTTCAATGCGGATAAAATTAATGTAAAGTACTACATATCGGATACCTAAATGAGAAAGCAAACTATTCGATGAATGGCATTCAGCTTAAGAATGTAAACAGAGAAACCGATCTGGGAGTAACAATATCGAGTAACCTAAAACCGAGTCACCAATGTTCAGAAGTTGTTAAGAAGGCAAACAAAATAATTGGCTTTATAGGTAGGTCATTTGAGCATAAATCCAAAGAAGTTATCCTAACCCTTTACAATTCCTTAGTCCGCTCTCTTCTGGAATACTGCATTCAATCCTGGTGCCCTTATTACCAAAAAGATATAAACAAGGTAGAACGAGTTCAACGTAGAGTTACCAAAATGATACCTAGCCTAAAAACAAACCATACGAAGAGCGTCTTAAAGGTGGGGGCTCATGGGTTGAGATAAACACGGAATGATAATCGCCAAGCTGTACATAATTATCTTGCAAAATGCAATGGCACTGAAATAATTAATAACAATGGTATAAAGGATTTTGTGGATCGTCTATACCGGGCCTGTGACGTCACAAGAGTATAAGTCCACCATCCAGTCTAGGCTAAGGATACTGGTGTGACGTCACTATGACGTGACAGGCCCGGTATAGACGATCCGCAAAATCCTTTATACCATTGTTAATAATTATATCAGTGCCATTGTATTTTGCAAGATAATTATGTACAGCTTGGCGATTATCATTCCGTGTTTATCTTAACCCATGAGCCCCCACCTTTAAAGAATTAAATCTATTTCCTTTAACCCAGCGCAGATTAAGAGGTGACTTAATTCAAGTGTTCAAAATCATCAAAGGCATCGACAATATGAACTGTAGTAAGTACTTCACTATCGACCAATCTAATTACACGCGGGGAAACGGTTGCAAAATTATTGGTAAATCTTTTAACTCACACGAATCTAAGAATTTCTTCTTCAATCGAGTTGTCAACTTGTGGAATTGGCTTCCCCGAGACGAGACGTTATAGACTGCAGCACTGTTGATTCATTTTAAACTCCGCCTAGACAAATATCTCGCATCAAACCCGCGACTGACTGCGTTTGTAAATGAATAACTATATTTTATCTTCCCCTCAGTTACTAACCCATCTGTCCCCTACTAACTTCCTAATCCTGCTACGGACATTAGTTCCCTTTCCAATGTTCCCTTACCCACTCTAAACCACTGTTTGGACACTTGATCCTCAGTGTTTTGGAGGACAAGCAGCCTAGAAGGGTCACTAGACCTGTTGTTGCTTAGTTTCCTTGTACTCCTTTGTACTCTCTCTCTCTCTCTCTCTCTCTCTCTCTCTCTCTCTCTCTCTCTCTCTCTCTCTCTCTCTCTCTCTCTCTCTCTCTCTCTCTCTCTCATGTTATCCACCCAATTGTCCAAGCTTGTCTGTATAGAATGGAGGGATAAATATATGCTGGAAACTTAAGTTTATCACACAGATGTTATATTTCCATTTTCCCTTTACTATCACAAGAGAGAGAGAGAGAGAGCGCGCGAGAGCGAGAGAGAGAGAGCGATTGGTTTGATGTAATTTGATTTAATTGAATATGCATTGCTGTCTTGATGGTGTAATGGTTAGAGGTTTAAAATCTGTGTGTGGTAACCCAGGTTCGAATCCCGGTGGATCACATGCTCTCATTAATTTCATTGGGAGGCGTTTGGTGTTTGAGTGAAATTATTAAAAATAAATGATATACCAACTATAAATTACAAAGGCACAACAACGACCAGGGACTGCCCGCTGCATGACTTTATAATTATAAGGGTACAACAAATAATACTTAATTGCATAATAGTGTTACTTATTCAAGATTACAACATTCATACTCTGATATAACTATTACTGGTAATGCAACATTAACTTCTTTCATTAGACGACGGATTTAAAAAAAATCTCGTTTTTGACTGTCATCCGAGGAGACAATCGTTTTGTGGTTGTGAATATATCGTGAACATCCATCAACAAGCCTGAGGTGAGTATGATAACAAACATACCAATAAACAGACAAACTAACAGATAGACGGACAGACAGGCTAACTGACAGACAGACAAACTAACAGATAGACGGACAGACAGGCTGGCTGACAGACAGACAGACAGACAAACTAACAGATAGACGGAAAGACAGGCTGACTGACATACAGACAGACAAACTAACAGATAGACGGACAGACAGGCTGACTGACAGACAGACAAACTAACAGATAGACAAACTAACAGATAGACTGACAGACAGACAAAATAACATATACTGACAGACAGACAAACTAACAGATAGACTGACAGACAGACAAACTAACAGATAGACTGACAGACAGACAAACTAACAGATAGACTGACAGACAGACAAACTAACAGATAGACTGACAGACAGACAACAAACTAACAGATAGACTGACAGACAGACAAACTAACAGATAGACTGACAGACAGACAAACTAACAGATAGACTGACAGACAGACAAACTAACAGATAGACTGACAGACAGACAAACTGACAGATAGACTGACAGACAGGCTAACTGACAGACAGACAGACAGGCTGACTGACAGATAAACTTGACGAACATTCACCAGTTAGGGTGCGTCAATAACAAATAACAAAACACGTCATCGTAGGAGTTAACCCTTTCGGTATACTAAGAAACAATAGTTTATTTATCTGACTATCACTATACGATATTATTACGCTTAGAAAGAGTCCGTGAGAGTCCACGGAATAATATATATATTATACACCTTTAATTTCAAGGGTACTTCCTAAGCTGTTTAAATTCGCCAAGTGTTAGCAGAAATACAATGGAAAGAGTCACCCTGTTACACTCGGATACCATAGTCTCCAGCCAACTCATAAGACATTTGTGGAACCCCTACGTGTTGCTTTATGCAATTATAACTATCTAGATTATTTTGTGGATATAAGTTGCTTTGTCAATGAATAGTACATATAGTTTTGTAGTTGATGTAAAGATAATTATATTGATAAATTAATTTCCAGATATATAAATCCATATTTAGAAATAGGTGAAGTCTACGAATATTAATGAGCGAGCTTGAGATTATGGCATCAGAGTGTACCTTCACAATAATCCCAGCATGTTTTCCCCCTTGGTCCAGGTCCACAGATTTACACTACTGGGTCAGCGAGGGAATATATTGCTCTCTAAACCTTTATAAAAACTTAACAATGTTTGAGCATGCCAGCCAGCGAGTTATTAACGTAAATTAATTTAGAGTGCAAGCAAGGAATTTGTTGAGGCTGGCGAGCGTCAAGGTTTAGGAGATTAATTGTGGAGTTTCTGAATTAACAAATGTGTACACTCTTTCAGAAGTAAAAGTTTGTTTTTGTTCGTAAGTGGTGGCCAACGAGCATCAAGGATATTATTATAAATGTAATATTTAGTTAAGGAATATAATTGTGTTGCGCGTGCAGTTATAATATCATGAAGAACATGACTGTACCCGTTTTAATATGCTTTGTAGTAAAAACAAAACTGCAAATAAGTTCAACAAAGTAACTCTACGGAAAAAACGGTAGAAACCCAATAATAATGTCGATTATGAAATTAGTTCACGAATAAGGATGTTAGCTACAAACCAATTCATTAGCTTTATAAAAGAAACCTATCTCTTCTTTATATTCTATTCTTTAGGAGTGTGTGTTCTATCCCACGCCTCTCGGCCCCTTATGTTATAATTGTAACAGTTTTGACATAGGTTGTTCACCCCATTAGTTAGGCTATTTTAATACCTTTTGCCCCATTTCTTTGTTAATATTAAGACCTCTCCCTATCTCTTCTTAATTATAAATATAATCCCATCGATATAATTGTAACAGTTTAGGAAGTAGTGTGTTCTATCCCACGCCTCTCGGCCCCTAAAGTGTTGGTGTTTATAATTGTAACAGTTTAGGAAGTAGTGTGTTCTATCCCACGCCTCTCGGCCCCTAAAGTGTTGGTGTTTATAATTGTAACAGTTTAGGAAGTAGTGTGTTCTATCCCACGCCTCTCGGCCCCTAAAGTGTTGGTGTTTATAATTTAAGTAACAGCGACTCGGATACTTTGATGTTAGTTCAGGGGAAGTTTTTAGTTTGCTCCCTAGACCTCTATCAAACTTTTATAAAATAATACCCCTTGCGAGATAAATAATACCCCCTGCGAGATAAATCTGTACATTTTATGTACAAATCGCTCGCTAACCTACAAGGCAAATAAGGTCTTAACTTTGACAACAAATTGGTCGAAAGGTCTTAAAATCGCCAAAGTAGGGGGAAGAACGTAACATCTGCATATGGGTAGTGTCTGTATGAGTTTGTTTTGTTCTTGTTAACCCATTCAGTACCAGGGACGTCTTTTTCATCTTATTCTGGGAACTATTAGACGATTTTATTCAGTTTTAAAAGGGCCTCCAACAATTAACAGGCATCGAACTATCTCACTTAATCCTTTTAACTATCACAGATCCTTCTTAAGCTGCACAAAATCGTATAAATATAGCTAAAATATAATTAAAAAGACGTCGCCGGTACAGTAGGGATTAAGACGTCGCCGGTACAGTAGGGATTAAGACGTCGCCGGTACAGTAGGGATTAAGACGTCGCCGGTACAGTAGGGATTAAGACGTCGCCGGTACAGTAGGGATTAAGACGTCGCCGGTACAGTAGGGATTAAGACGTCGCCGGTACAGTAGGGATTAAGACGTCGCCGGTACAGTAGGGATTAAGACGTCGCCGGTACAGTAGGGATTAAGACGTCGCCGGTACAGTAGGGATTAAGACGTCGCCGGTACAGTAGGGATTAAGACGTCGCCGGTACAGTAGGGATTAAGACGTCGCCGGTACAGTAGGGATTAAGACGTCGCCGGTACAGTAGGGATTAAGACGTCGCCGGTACAGTAGGGGTTAAGTATACGTGTGTGTGTGTGTGTGTGGGGGGGGGGGGGGTATAATTACCCCCCCCCCCAACTCACACACCCTATATCCACAGTAACAATGATGAGTGGTTACTTTTGCTGCAGAATTTACTCCCAGTAATGCATCAGCAGGCTTTTTCTTGCTGATCCTCCCTACCGCTTTAAGGGAGTGCGGGGTTACAGGATTAACTATAGTTTATATTACAGGATAACTATAGTTTATATATTACAGGATTAACTATAGTTTATATTACAGGATTAACTATAGTTTAGGATTAACTATAGTTTATATTACAGGATTAACTATAGTTTATATTACAGGATTAACTATAGTTTATATTACAGGATTAACTATAGTTTATATTACAGGATTAACTATAGTTTATATTACAGGATTAACTATAGTTTATATTACAGGATTAACTATAGTTTATATTACAGGATTAACTATAGTTTATATTACAGGATTAACTATAGTTTATATTACAGGATTAACTATAGTTTATATTACAGGATTAACTATAGTTTATATTACAGGATTAACTATAGTTTATATTACAGGATTAACTATAGTTTATGTAAACATTTTATCAATATTTGCTATCCAACCCTCTTGAGCCATATGTTTATTTATGTATAATTGTGTATATATAAACACTGCAAAATTGTCTTAAACATGATCACATCTATGCGCTGTATTTGTTACTGGTCCATTGTGATAAGTAGGTTTTAAAGGGAATCACAAGAAAAGACTAGATCCTTTTATCATAAAGCGTTTTAGGATATACAAAATCCTTCCTCCATTCACCTACTCACTGTCCTGGTCCTACTGTATGCATAGCCTCCGATAGTGCAGTTGCAAGTATTCACCTACTCACTGTCCTGGTCCTACTGTATGCATAGCCTCCGATAGTGCAGTTGCAAGTATTGTACGTACATGCATAGCCTCCGATAGTGCAGTTGGAATGATTGTACATGCTAAGATTGGTATGCATGATACGAAACTGCATAATAAATTGCAGGCTTGTGCAGCATTCTTTAACTGTCTTCGTGGCGCAATGCATAAGTGTGTTGATTTTCGGTGTGAGCGTCCTGGGTTCGAATCCCCGGACTGCCACATGTGTTTGTTAATTTCATTAATCGAGTTTAGGAGTAAAGTTGGTTAGTGGAGAGAACATAATAAACGCTTCATAATGAGTGAGTATATACAAAACACACACATACACACACACACACACACGGTCACACGGTCACAGTGGCCGGACGCACTAAGTCACCATACTCTATTCGCTTGACTTGGGTAGCGCGGGTTCGATCTCGGCTACCACCTGCCGTTTAGGTTACTGTCAAAAACATTCCGGGCTGTGGAGATTAGGTGTGGATGCGCCACCTCTGGGTTCCACCTGGTTCCCTGCCCACATTCAGGTTAAATGTCTATCTATCTATTGTCAGACGAATGATTCCCGAAAGGGTGGCCATGATTAAGTAGCCTCCCAGCACCTCTGTTCCTTGTTAGCCGACGCCCTTCCTCCCGACCTACACCGTTTACTCTCGTATACCTCTCACCTCTATATCCTTCCACCTCACTCTCGGTCTGCCTATCGCACTCTGTCCCTCCACCTCACTCTCGTACACTCTCCTAGTCATTCTCTCGCTTCCCATACATTCCACAGGGCCGAACCACCTCAAAGTGTTCATTTTTACACTTATCAGCACATCCACACCACACTGCTCTCTTACTTTCTCATTCGTCTATCTATCTATGCACAACGTATGCTTATAGAGAACACCAACATATTTTAGAGATGTAATTAGAGTGGAAATGGATGCCTGATGAACGAGAAGATCGATGTCGACTCTTGGCCGCTTACACCTACTTTGCAACTCGAAAACACGGTATCTTGCTGTATTGTTGTTAGCATCAATTACCTGAAACTATTTAATTTTAGGTGTGATTATATTCACCTGATCCTTTGTGCTCAGCTGACTTTCAAAGTGCTGGATAGACAGGACTGAAGGTGGATATGCTCCAACAACACTGCACTGTAAAGAAATCTAAAATGTTACTTATGTCTGAATTAGGATGTCAAACCTTCTAACACTATACTTGATTCTGCAAATATAGTTCTCTACTTTGTGTTTTAAAATGTATTTGCAAATTTAAGATATACCATACAAGTTTTACATTATCATCTTTGATACTAGCTATAAGAATCCTAAGTTTTACATAATATTTTGAAAACCTATCCGTCTTAAACCTTCTGTTAACTTGACATTTTCTTAACCCTTTGGCTGCGGGTGACGTTCTGGAATGTTTTGGCAAGTTACAGCAATTTCCAGGCTTTAAAAGCCTGTATAAAACGTAAAAATCGAGTGTCAGTGGGCGGGAGCGTGAGGGGCCCACCTCCGTCCCTCAGAGCAGCGAGCGGCTCACTGAGCTAGGCTGTGTCTCGCGCGGGTCTCTCTCTGTCTCTCTCAACAGTGTAGCCAAGCGAGCGAGTGCTACCAAATAGCGGGTTTCCCGCGTTTTACTGGCACCACTGCGGGTGAACCAGACCACGTATGGGGCCCGTTCTGGTCACATTTTGAAGCTATTTTCGCCTAGTTTTCGGCAGAATACAGTTCATTTAATGCAGATGCTTGATTTATAATTCAAGAGTGCCTGAATATGCCCTAAATAGCCCAAACATAGCCGCAGCCAATGGGTTAAATCCTTCTATATTACATGGAACTCTATTTGTTTTAGAATTTAATGCAAATATGCAAAAAACAAGCCATACATCATGAAGTAGCCAAATACTGTATATACGTGCAATTTATTAGTTGTGGTGTGGATGCGGTGTGGATATACGGAGTAAATGGCAAGTTGCTGAAAGCAGTGAAGAGCATGTATGAGAGTGCAAAGGCATCAGCACGTGTGGAGAATGAGCAGAGCGAGTTCTTTGATCTGAATGTTGGGTTAACCTTTAAACAGCGAAGCTATGGAATTTGAAATGTCTCGCCAGACGAAGGTGTGTTGGTTCATTCCCGATGAAGATCGTCATTTTACCAAAAATATCGTTATTACTTATTCATATGCGCTTATTTTACGTTTAATATGAAGATATTAACATGTAACAGCAATAAAACAAGTGGGAATAGTATTTGGGGGATGAAAAAGACGTATTATTGCCGACCGATCGTATCAGGAGGGGAGAGCCGGCGCGATCGATACTGACGTCTTGCAAGTGAAGTCTCTCTGATGCTTGGATTACTAACTGTCTTCCCTGTGACCCTGAGAACGCGGGAGAGAAATTTGCGCCAAGGAAAAATAGGTGATAATTAGGGGGGGATGGGGGGGGGGGGGGGGTTTGACCACATGTGGAGGAGTGATAGAAGGCATGAAGGGGAATTATGTCACTTAATCACATATTGATTTGTTTTGAGTGTCAGTGGGGTGTTTTGAAAGACATTTCTAATGCCTAACCTCTTAAGAGTCCCGGTGCCTTCGCCCAGTAAAACCCTGTAAGAGTCTCGGCGCCTTTCCTGGGATAAAGCAAGGGTGTGTGATGTCCCCATGGTTGTTCAATATATATATGGATGGAGTCATGAAAGAAATACAAGGAAGAGCAGTGGATGTTGGTGTATCGCTGATAAGGGAGGGAAACGAGTGGAAGTTGCCTGTACTTCTGTTTGCCGATGATACAGTTCTGATGAGCGATAATGAATGGGAGTTGCAATGTCAGGTAAATATGTTTGGAACAGTGTGTGAAAAACGGAATCTGAAGGTAAATGCGGAGAAGAGCAAGGTTATGGTCTTTGAAAGAGGTGCAGCCACAGAGTGTGAGGTCAAGTTGAATGGTCAGGATAAGGAGATGTCAGCTCATTTAAGTATTTGGGCAGTGTGTTGAGTAAAGATGGAAGTGTGGATGAAATAGTCCAGGAGAGGGTGCAACTGTGGAAGAGGGTTGTAGGAACGCTGAAAGCAGTAAGAAGAAATTAGATGGTCAGCATGAAAATAAAAAGGTCCTTCCATGACTGTGGTAATCCCGATATTGACTTATGGGATCGAAGCATGGACGTTGGTGAAGAGACTCAAACCAAGGGTGAGAGGGGTGGAAATGAGTTACTTGAGAAGTGCGTGCGGAGTTACATGGAGGGATAGACAGACGAATGAGGAAGTATGAGAGAGGTGTGATGTGGATGTAGATGCACTGGAAAGTGTGAAAAGCAAGCAATACCTTGAGATGGTTCGGCCATGTGAAACGTATGGAAAGCTAGAGAATTACTAAGAGAGTGTACGAGAGTGAGGTGGAAGGACAGAGAGGAACAGGTAGACTGAGTGAGAGGTATAAGGATGGAATTAAGAAGTGCTGGATGAGAAGAGGGGCATCGACTGGCTGGGGACAGAGGTGCATGGGGGCGTTTCGTTCGTGGACACCCCTTCGGGGATCACGGCGTCCGGCAATAGATATATAGGTGTGGATGTGCTGAAGAGTGGAAAAGGGAAAGACTGATTCTGGGAGAGAGTTCCAGAGTTCAGCTGTTGAATAGAAAAATTAAGACTGAGAATAACATTTAATTTTTGGGTGAAAGAGCTCTGAGGAACAATGATTATTGTAATAGCGGTAAAATATTGAGAGAGATGCAACATTGCAGCAAAAAGAGAGAGACTGCAGAGAATTGGTGAGTGGACGTGAGTTAATGAGACGGAAGGCTTTCTTTTCTACTTTGTTTGGAAGTGCTGTGTGAGAGGATCCTCCCCACACATGTGAACAATACTCAATACATGGACGCACTGTGCCCCTGTACAGAGCAAAAAGCTGCGCTGGGGTTAAGAACCCCTGGAGGCGGTTGAGCACACCCTGCTTCTGGGTAGCTGTTTTAGTTAGAGTGGTAATATGATCTTGCTAAGAGAGATCAGAAGAAAAAGAGACACCAAGAATATTAAGAGAAGATGAAGGGTTAATTTGTATGTTGTTAAAGAGTAGGTCATAGTTTTCTGGAAGGGGGCGACGAGTAGACAGATGGAGTAACTGAATTTTGGAAGCAATGAAAGTAACAAGGTTTTCTCTTTCCCAATTATATGTAGTAGAGAGATCAGAATATAAGTGTGTTATGGCCTCCTTACGTGAATTTTGGAGTTCTTGCTGTGAATAATGTAGAGTCGTCAGCATATGAGTAAATGGGGCTGGAGGTGCAGTTGAGAAGATCGTTAATGAATAATAGGAAGATAATTGGAGATAGGACAGAACTTTGAGGAACACCGGAGTTGATAGGTTGAGGAAGTGAACGTTGGCCGTCCACAACCGCAGCTATGGAACGGCCATGAAGGAAATTAGAGACAAAGGCACAGATGGAACAATAGAAACCGCAGGAGGGTAGCTTGGAAATTAGGGATTTGTGCCAGATTCTATCGAAGGCCATCGATATGTCTAGCGCAACAGAACAAGTCTCACTGAAGTCCCGAATGGAGGATGACCAAGAGTTAGTAAGATAAGAAAGAAGATCACCAGTAGAGCGGTTCTTGAGGAAGCCATACTGGCGGTCTGGGAAGGTAAATGCTAAGAAATGTTGTTGTATAGATAAACATATTATATACAGTATATACGCACATTGCAAGAGAGACAAAGAGTTATTTACTCTTGGATTTGAGATTTAATACAATTATATTCGTCACACTAGACAATTTTGCATACTCTCACCCTTCAATAATGTGTGAAAATATTAGGATTTTAACAGAAGTCGATGTTGTGAAAAGGACAAATTCATGTTATATATTATATGAAAAATGTTAACCCTTTCAGCAAGTCTTTCTAATTGTATCGTTATTGACATCATACGAACAAACAAAGCGTAGGAAAGACCTGTACCTATCATAGGGGTAAAATCAAACGAATATCAACCTTTGACTCGCACAGATCCTTTCTGTACTTTATAAAATCGTCTATTATATATTAAACCTTTTTGAAAATGCTTAACTGAAAAGTCAAGCTAAAAATACGAAATTTGGACATGATATTGGAACTTGACTGATAATAATACATGAACACTGAACACGTCATCTGCCAACAATCCAACACCTGCAGTAGACACTGCAGCAGATGCTTCTGACGAACCTGAGCCGACATCAAACCAGGACAGCCGCCCTGTTCACCTTAGTCTCTCCACCACTTCTCGTGCAAGAAGCCTGCTAGCACGAACAGTACCAACCCGTCGCCCCCGTTCTAACCACTCCTCTCCCCGACCTGTACGTAGAGTCCCGCCACCACAGGTTTCCGGATTTACACCAGTGAGGAACGGTGCACGGCCAACGCAGGAAAGGTCTCATCTACCAGTCACAATGTCAAACAGATATGAGATATTGGTAGAGATGGAAGACGAACCAGAAGAGACCAGGCTCGTTGGGGATTCCATCCTACGAGGACAGGTCGAAGAGTTCTGCGACAGAGTCCCAAATCAACGAAAAAGATTTTGCATCCCAGGAGCTGGACTGGACGACATTGTGGAAGCCTTCGAAGATACCACAAAGGATGCAAATGAAAATACCCTTTTTGTCATCCATGCTGGTTCAAATAATGTCATGCGCACCAGATCCGAAGAGTTGATGGAGAAATATCGCAAGATGATCCAGCACTACAAAAACAAGTCAAGGAATATCATCATCTCAGGCATTCTCCCCAAGATCGACGCACCTGACAAATTCTACGACAAGGCCTTCAGCACAAATAGCCGACTAAAATATTTGTGTCTGAGGGAAGAAGTTGAATTCATCAACCTCTGGGACAACTTCTACAACCAGCCTACTCTGTTCCACAAGGATGGCACTCATCTAAACCCTGTGGGTTCAGCACGCATGGGTCGTCTCCTACACGAAGCAGTCCGCAGCCATGGATCAAAAAACGCCATCCGAGAAGAAGCAGCAGTGACATAAATCATCCAACGCCAAGAAAAAAACAGAGGCAACCGAGGACCACCAGCGATAAGGACCGAAGACAGCGAGGACCGAGGACAGCCATGAACATAAATGTAGATCCGACAAGAACCAAAAATATTATTAAAGAGCGTTCCGTGAGTTCTAAAATAAAAAATGTAAAGGTTTTCTATGCAAACGCTCGTAGCATACGCAATAAATTTTCAGATTTAGAGGAGCTAGTGAGAGACTTTTTAGCAGAGTATTCACTTCCCGGTTATGTAATGTTTGAGAAAAGCCGAATAAATCGAAATGGAGGTGGCGTTTTACTTTATATCAAAGAAAGTCTTAACCCTAGCCTCTTGTCAAAACCTTAAATTGTGAAAGTCGACGCATCTTTTATGCTAATAAAGAATAATAAAGGTACAAAAATAATACTTGCATTAATATACAGACCTCCAGCTCAATCAGTGCAAACTGACCGAGAAATTTACGAACAAATTGCAGATGTAAGTAACTCACAAGATACCGTAATTTTTGGCGACTTTAATTTACCTGTGACCAAGTGGAGCGATACTCTTACTTCACACTCCGGACATGACTTGTATACGAACTTGCAAGAGAGTTCGCTTTATCAATTTGTTCAAACGCCGAACCGTGGTAATAACGTTCTTGACATTGTACTTGCAACAAAAGAAGAATTAATAGAGAATTTGAATGTTGGTGATGAATTCAGTAACAGCGACCATCGTACGATAACTTTCACTTTAAAGTTTACTAGTAACGAACCAAATAGTAGCATCGAAAAAGTCCCTAATTTCAAGAAAGCAAACTTCCATAAACTTAGAGCTATGTTTAAAGAAACTGACTGGAGCTTTTTAATTAACAATAACGACATAAATACATCTTGGAAGTTATTCGAAACCACTTACCTAAAAGCAGTGCAAGACTGCATACCATCGAAAATACGGCGTCCAGGCCATAATAATAAGCCCAAATGGTGGAATAAAGATATTTCAAACTGCCTGCTTGCTAAACAATTTGCTAATGATAGATTAAAATCCTCACAAAATGACGAAGAACGGGTGAAATTTGTAGAGCTACGACAAAAAGCCAAAAAGTTAATTAAGCAAAATAAAAAGACCTTAGAGTTACATATTGCGAATCAAAGTAAAACAAACCCGAAAGAATTCTATAGTTATATCAGAAAGAAAAAAGTAGTTACTTCAACTGTTGGACCGTTAGTCCATGAAAATGGAGAATACACCAAAGACGAAGTACAAATGAGTAATGCCCTCAATACCTTCTTTGCATCAGTTTTTACAACAGAAGACCTCAGTGATATCCCTACACCATCGCCGATTCAGATTGATAATTCCGATGTTCTAAGCAATATCACCGTTACAGAGAGAGAAGTATTGAATTGTTTAGATAAACTCAAGGTAAATAAAACGCCTGGACCTGATACAATCTCGCCTAGAGTTCTAAAGGACGCTAAGGATAAACTCTCCAAACCACTGACATTACTATTCAATAAATCCTTGCAGTCTGGAACTATGCTTGATCAGTGGAAGCTAGCCAACGTAACACCGATATTCAAAAAAGGCAGCAAATCCCTACCCAGTAACTATCGTCCAATTAGCTTAACCTCAGTTGTATGTAAAATGCTAGAAACGGTCATACGAGACAGACTCGTAAATCACTTAGAGGAAAATAACATACTTAAAGATACTCAACACGGCTTTCGTAAAAAACGTTCCTGTTTAACAAACCTCTTAGACTTCTTCCACGATATCTTCAACCTCTACGATGAGAGTAAAGCTGTAGAAATTATATACCTTGATTTTCAAAAGGCCTTTGACAAAGTTCCCCACAAACGTTTACTGCTAAAACTAAAAGCGCATGGAATACAAGACGGTGTGTTGAAATGGATAGAAAATTGGCTCAGCGACAGAAAGCAAAGAGTAGTCATAAACGGTAAGGCATCTAAATGGACCAATGTAAGTAGCGGGGTACCCCAGGGATCGGTACTAGGACCAATTCTCTTTCTAATTTACATCAACGACATAGATGAGGGTCTCACCTGTACAATCTCAAAATTTGCTGACGATACAAAAATTGCAAATAGCGTACTCTCAAAAGAACAAGTTGACGATATGCAACACAATCTAGATAAATTGTCATGTTGGGCCCAAATTTGGCAAATGAGTTTCAATGCGGATAAATGTAAAGTACTACATATCGGATACCTAAATGAGAAAGCAAACTATTCGATGAATGGCACTCAGCTTAAGAATGTAAACAGAGAAACCGATCTGGGAGTAACAATATCGAGTAACCTAAAACCGAGTCAACAATGTTCAGAAGTTGTTAAGAAGGCAAACAAAATAATTGGCTTTATAGGCAGGTCATTTGAGCATAAATCCAAAGAAGTTATCCTAACTCTTTACAATTTCTTAGTCCGCCCTCTTCTGGAATACTGCGTTCAATCCTGGTGCCCTTATTACCAAAAAGATATAAACAAGCTAGAACGAGTTCAACGTAGAGTTACCAAAATGATACCTAGCCTAACGAACAAACCATACGAAGAGCATCTTAGAGAATTAAATCTATTTCCTTTAACCCAGCACAGATTAAGAGGTGACTTAATTCAAGTGTTCAAAATCATCAAAGGCATCGACAATATGAACTGTAGTAAGTACTTCACTATCGACCAATCTAATTACACGCGGGGAAACGGTTGCAAAATTATTGGTAAATCTTTTAACTCACACGAATCTAAGAATTTCTTCTTCAATCGAGTTGTCAACTTGTGGAATGGGCTTCCCCGAAACGTTATAGACTGCATCACCGTTGATTCATTTAAACTCCGCCTAGACAAATATCTCGCATCAAACCCGCGACTGACTGCGTTTGTAAATGAATAACTTTATTTTATCCCCCCCTCAGTTACTAACCCATCTGTCCCCTACTAACTTCCTAATCCTGCCACGGATATTAGTTCCAGGGCAGTAATTCCCTTTCCAATGTTCCCTTACCCACTCTAAACCACTGTTTGGACACTTGATCCTCAGTGTTTTGGAGGACAAGCAACCTAGAAGGGTCACTAGATCTGTTGTTGCTTGATTTCCTTTTTACTCCTTTGTACTTTGAAAGTAACCAAGGATCAGGTTAAGTATTGTTTGTTTTTGATAATATAATTTTAAACGTAATATACAGTAACAGTATTCCTCTTCAGCGAAATATTTAATGTATTACAACATCGTTCCTACTCATTGCCCACCACTTACGGAATTTATGAATATACAGTACAGTATAAACCAACTTTTGTTTCAAAGTGCATGTAACTTTGTTAATTTATAAAGTCCACAATTAATTACTTACCCCATGAATCCCGGGAGGGTGAACACATTCCAAGCTTGCCGCCTACAATAATTTAGGGTAATAAACTCGCTGGCATGCTGAAATAATGTTCAGTTTTTACAAAGATCTCTGGAACAATATAATTATGTCCTCGCTGACTTAGCGTAAATCTGTGGACCTGGACCACGGTGAAGACGGGAATTGTCAGCTCTGGGTGGATGGAACTCGTCAGCCAAGGTCGGCAACCCATCTAAGGGAGGCTACCTTATAAAAATGCGGGTGGATGGACCTCGTCAGCCTTGGTCAGCAATCTGTCTAGGGGAATAAACTTTATACAAAATACGAAAGTTCGCCACCTGCAAGTGGCGCCGATGAGCGCGCCACGCGCTCATCGGCGCCACTTGCAGGTGGCGAACTTTACAATAGATACGATAGACAGAGATACAATATATTAATATCATGTCTGTGCTCGAGCTTGATTCAAATTCTTGCATTTAAGACCCGTTTTGCTAATTAACCACTTGCAAGCTTTGAACTATAAGGAAGTTTGAGCCGCAAACATCAATTTTAGCAAATGTACAAAATGTATCCGAGTTTGTGAAGAACAGAAAGTTTGCTGAATTTTATCAAATGTATTAATACACGCACTATAACCACATGAAGCTAGTACATAATAACGATGTCTAGGCTATATCTCCAACTATGTCCTTATGTTTTTTGTTATGTCGTGTTGTCTGCTCTGTACTAGTGTGTATTGGCTCAGGATGTTTGTCTGATTGTTTGTCTGTCTGTCTATCAGGGAATCTGTTGGTTAGACTGTCCATCTGTCAGTCGATCTCTCTGGCTGTCTGTCCGTCCTAAATCTCCTCCCAGGGTTTTTGGTTGATAGTTACAAAATTACCCACAGTTACTTTTGTTTGATTCCGGTTCGTATATGGACTTAATAGGAATACCAGTGATGGGTTAAATTAGGAGAATCTATAAGACTAATTGAAATTAATTTTCATCTGTACCTCTAGAAAATACATACCGGTATAATTTTCTATTATCACTTTAATCTAATAGAAAACTAACTTGACAATGTTGGTGAAATTTGAGTAGGCTATATAGTAGAGAAGTTTATAAACATACCTCTCTCTGTCTTAACATATCCCCCCCCCCTCTCTCTCTCTCTTTCTCTCTCTGGATAGGATAAATAGATAATGGAAATATAAAATCTGTGATAAAATTAAGTCGCCAGCATTATCCCTCCAGTCCATACCAACAAAATATTAATGAGAGAGAGAGAGAGAGAGAGAGAAACAGATAGAGAGAGAAAACTCCTTGCTAGTACCATCTCATCACTGATACTCTTGATACCTAACCTCCTTAGTTCTACACTTGACTTCCCATCTTGCAGTTTGGCACCACACACCCATCTCACCATTCTCATCTCATTGCCTTCCATTATGTTTATATCATCCGCTTTGACAGGCCACATTTCTGTCATTGCGCTTGCTTCTAACGCATGAAGCATGAAGGGTACACTTTTCCCTTCAAGGTGTGAGGGAGTCTTCTCAGGATGAGTAGTGGCAAAAGTTCTCTAAGCTTTCCCCAGCCACATCGTATTCTGGCAATAGTGGCGGCCTCAGCCCCACCACCGGCAGAGATGGTATCTCCCAAGTAGCGAAACTTGTCCACCATCTCCAGTGCCTCATTGCCAAAGTTAACACTCTCAAGCTGGTCATTGAATACAAACTCATCTTTGCATACTATTTGTTTAATTTGTGACTTCTTCCTTGGTAGAGGTCCCTATATTCTAGTGCAGTGCTTCTTCCTGTGATGTACCCAGCTGCGGCAGACGCTACTCTGTAATGAGTTCACAGCCACCCCTTTCTGCATACTAAGCATGGGTATGCCCCACTTTTTTTCTACCTTCCCTAGCCCTAATCCACTGTGTAAAACCTTTGTTTTATTTATCTTAACTCTTAATCCTTTACTTGCCATGCTCTCTTTCCATATTGTGAACTTGGCCTCGGCATCCCGCGCACTATCTGCGATAAGTACTAGATCATTTGTGTATAGCAGTTCCCAGGGGAGCCCAACTCTGAAGCCACCATACAGTACCTCGAGAACCATAAAAAAGAGGAGAAGGCTTAACACAGAGCCTTGGTGAACTCCGACGCGAACTATAAACTCCTCACCCAGTTCACCTTTTACCCTCACTGCCGTCTGCAAGTCCTCGTAAATCTTAATTATCACACGCATCAGCCACTCCTCTACGCCAAGTTTTCTCATAGCTCACTGCACAACTTCTCTGGGCACCCTATCAAAGGCTTTCTCCAGGTCTACAAACACAAGATACAGATCACTATCTTTAAGTAGATATCTTTCCTGCAGCTGCCTGACTATTAAGATAGTGTCGGTTGTCCCACGTCCAGGCAAGAATTTCAATTCTTTCTCGTAAATCAGATGACTAGAGCTGCGCCTGCAGAGTGCAGTGAAGGCAAGCACTGCAGGCTCGAAAGGACAGTTGCCAACTTGTCAAATAGGATTATCTCTAAATTTGAAAAGACTCAATGTTGTCTCAACTTTCTGGGCAAATTTATTTGATAAGTCATTTATCCCATATTCTTAAAAATATAAAATATTATACTTGTTTAGTTTTAGCTTTTTACTGATGAGAACTAGTTGATATATTTCGTGGTCAGAAGGTAGCTGGCACCACACTCTGGACGGACAGAAATGATTCAAGTCTGGTTCCACCAGACAGGCGATGTCACAAACATCCCCGAAAGGGGTTGAAATAGGGGAGCTATCCCCCCGCCAAAGGCGGCTTTCTAGGGCCTTTCCTAGCTGATGCTGAGAGGATTGGGTTCTAGTCCTGTGGTGATGGGCTGGTCTATCAGAGTGAGAACTGAGCGATCTCTGCCATACCCATAGCTTAATCTGACTGTTCCTTTTACTTATATATTTTCTAAATCTCAAGTGACGGCGTCTCTTCCGTGGATTGACCTCCCAATCTACCAAGATTGGAAGCCAAAGCATCACATTTTTCCTTTGCCCCTCAACTTTCTCTTCATAATTGCTGAGAGGCACAGGGCCCTGGGTGGGGCTTTGGTTTCCCGGGCGTTTCCGCACCCTCCTCAGCTCCCCGCCATGGAGTGGCTTCGGTCACCCAGGCTTTATTATGGTAGGCAGGGAGCGTTCTGTGGGGGCGCTCGGTTATGGCCTTGGTCTTACTCGGGGCCTTGGGGCTGTTCGGCCAGGCAGCCTGGGGAACAGCAACAACAACAACAACAATGGGGCAACTTGGTGGAGCCCGAGAACTTCCTGTCTTCTACTTCCCTTCTCACTTCTCAGCTTGTTCTTCCCCTGTCCAATTACTCTCCTCTCCTACTCTACTCCAGCCATCTGGTCTGGTCTTCATAATGAGAAACCATTCCTAGATTATCCCATTGACATTATTTACATTGTCTGAAACTGTTAACCCAATAATTATGATTACAAATTGAACATTATGTAATAAATGCCACTTTATGTATGCTAATTAAAATTAACTAAAGCTGCTGAGTCAAACGATCGACTTGAGAAGGGTTTATGGTTGGCCACCCCTGAGTGTAAAACAAACACAACTCATATTTTAGTCATAGTCAACTATAGACTTACATATTCGTAACTGCAAAGTACAGACAAAGATAAAATTAACTAATACAAAATAATTAGTAGCTAAATGTATACACAAATTCTGTCAGAGTTCCTAATTACTATTACATAATTATGTTTGAGTTAAGAATGGATTCACAGAAACTCAAGACAGCCAATAAATGTTTAATTGATATCCTGATTATCAACTGTGAATAAGTGTATTAACCAGGTTCGAATCCTGGTGGATCACATGCTTTCATTAATTTCTTTGGGAGGTGTTTGGTGTTGGAGTGAAATTAATAAAATAGATTGTTAAAACTTAAAAGTTTGTTAGCTTTCGAATTCATTAACCTATCCGCGGCGAGACTCAGATTCACTAAACGTCGTGAGGGGCGAAGCTATTGCATTAATTTCTGACAAAAATAGTCATTATCCAATAAATATCGTTATTACTTATTCATATGCGCTTATTTTATGTTTAATATGAAGATAGTTACATGTTACAACAATAAAACAAGTGGGAATAGTAGTTGGGGGGTGACAAACACGAAATATTGCCGAGCGGTTCATTCATGGAGTTGACAGTGAGCGAAACTGCACCCTCCCTTCACGAGCTCTCGAGCGAGACTGGAGGTAGTGCGGGCTAGTCTCTCTCTCTCTCCTCCCTCCACACCCCTCCCTTTCGACCTTGAAACCGGGTAGGGAGCTTTGGCGCCATCAATAAACCGATAATCACAGGAATAAGAGAAAAATAGGTGATAATTGAGGGGGGGGGGGAAGGGGGGGAACTTGGACACATGTGGAGTAGTGATAGGATGTATGGAGAGGAATTATCTCACATATTTACACATTCCTTTGTTTTGAATTGACAGTGGGATGTTTGGAAAGGCTTTTTTTAGGCCATGACTCATATGAGGATGCTCGCCCTCCTAGGGTTCAGACTCATATGAGGACGCTTGCTGTATATGGGTTAAGCATTCTTCAAATTTTAAATGACAATTATTACAATTATTATGAAATAGTTTGCTTTAAATATAACCCACTGAAAAGTGCCAGCATTAGTCCGAAATCAGAGGTAATAACGGAGCTTTATAATCCTGTAAATGATGATTGCTGCTGATGACATCATTAATCTTTGGTAATAGTGTGTTTTTCGTCTGTAATAGGATTCCCGTATGAGATATATCTTTTATTATTTCAAATTTCAACATTTCATTAAACCTTTTCCTTAATACATAACATATAATTATAAAAAAATCGTACGTGAACTACTCTTGAGAAGATTATTTTGTCCCAAGTTTAAGTATATACAGTAGCTATAAGTCTAATGTAATTAATAAAGCTAACCTTCTGGGTGCTATGAAGCCTCTGTTATGTTCCACGGCACAAGGTAAGAATAATATTCCCTCCGTATGCTGATGTGTGTCACAGAAGGCGACTAAATGGAGTGGGTGAGAGTCATGCCCTAACCAGACAAGTCGTACTGGGAAAGGTAAGAATTAAACAATGAACCTTCCCACAATGGCTGCCACTGACCTGAGGGAGGGGGGGGGGGGGGTGAGGTCGTGCCCTATCCCGACAACTCATACTAGGGAAGGTAAGACCTAAACAATAAACCTTCCCACTATGGCTGCCACTGACCTGAGGGGGGAGTGGGTGAGAGTCGTGCCCTATCCAGACAACTCATACTAGGGAAGGTAAGACCTAAACAATAAACCTTCCCACTATGGCTGCCACTGACCTGAGGGGGGAGTGGGTGAGAGTCGTGCCCTATCCAGACAACTCATACTAGGGAAGGTAAGACCTAAACAATAAACCTTCCCACTATGGCTGCCACTGACCTGAGGGGGGAGTGGGTGAGAGTCGTGGCCTATCCAGACAACTCATACTAGGGAAGGTAAGACCTAAACAATAAACCTTCCTACTATGGCTGCCACTGACCTGAGGGGGGAGTGGGTGAGAGTCGTGCCCTAATCCAGACAACTCATACTAGGGAAGGTAAGACCTAAACAATAAACCTTCCCACTATGTCTGCCACTGACTTAAGTGGGCTGTAACTGGTTGGGCAGGACATTCTGCTTACACTAGGTTGGAGGGTGAGTGCAGCTACGTGCCAACGCAGCTTAAAACCATTATGATTAATTACACCCTTTTGATAATGATTCACGAAAGATGAAAGAGTATCGTTACTGTAGAATGTACTACGTAATAACTACAAAATAGGACAAAAAGAATGGAGCTAAGTTTAATCTTAAATTGAAACATAAAAATATGTTAATTGAGGATATAAAATTACGACATGAACAGGCCTCAAGTGGATTATGAACTTGCACCCTGTCCTGAGACAGGTGGAGGGAATTGGTTAATGTCACAACAGGTGCTGTATATTGTGGAGAGAGAGAGAGAGAGAGAGAGAGAGAGAGAGAGAGAGAGAGAGAGAGAGAGAGAGAGAGAGAGAGCAAGAGCGAGAGACAAGATGGAAGAAGCATACTCATCAAAGAGCTTAATATAGAAACATCTGTTATAGAGTAATACATTTGAACCGATTATGAAGATACGAAAATGGCATCACATTAACGTGAATGAAAACAACCGAATGAAGAGATGACAGTATAAGGACAAAACTATATCATATAATTCTGCTTAAATATATATTTCCAGAAAATAAAGGAAGTATCGCACGAGAGCTTTAATCGACAACTCTTTCTGGCACCTATGACCTGGTAGCTTATGATAAAGACTTTTATAAAAGTTCTTCCACCTATAATAAACAACCTTCAGTCTATTTGAATATACTAATACACAAATAATCTTATCGTGTGATATATGCTTTGGTTCCTCTCCGTTACAACTGATAAAGCAAACAGCTTAACGGTGTAATATTTATGTTCATGTCTTTCTGGCTATCGTTAGATGATTTTATTCAGATTACGAAGAACCTTTGGACCTTCGCCGACTCTGTTTATGAAGGAACTTTAGGAATCAAAGGGATACAAATGATCTCGATTAACTTACTTCTTATCACAGATTAGTTTTAAGTCAAGCAATGTTGTTAATGACAACTTAGATAATAATTATACAAAAAGCCATCATCATACTGAAAATGTTAAGCTGAGTACAATCGCTTAGTGTCAATAGGAATGAATCTACAAGGACGCAATCGTATTACAATGGTTAATGGTTTTCAATGAAAGGAAAACCAATACACAGTAATTATATTGATTCCTGATATGTTTTACGTTCATTTTTCCAATAGTTACAATTGACTCCGACCACCAATTACTTGTCAGCGTTTGTTCTTTGTTCAGTTATTGGCTTATCAGTTTCCAGCGTTAGCAGGACCTACGTCACACTTCTGCAGTTGGCATATATACAGTATATATATATATATATATATATATATATATATATAGTGAGTAAAACATCAGTGGGTGATCTGGGACACCGCAATTTCCACAACAGCAGGAAAAATAGGGACAGTACTCCAAACAAGGCCATCTTTATTATACAAATTTTCGGCTATCAACAAGCAGCCAACTTCAGGTATACATCATGATCCTAAAACAACAGAGCAGACAACTATAAGAAAAACATAAACACGTGGATCTTTTAACAATGAAGTTAGACATTTTTAAAAATAACTCGCTTGATAAAAAATTAAGCAGAACCGGAACCGGTAAAACAAATACTTGAAAATATCTTATGTCTAAAATAATCGTTTGACATAAGAAAAAGTTGAAAAATTCACCAAGAAAGAACTATTTTAACACATACGCCTAATAAAGAGTACAGGCAAACATACAGACGTGTACACACTGAATTTGAATTTATCTGACAAATATTAATCTGTTATTTTTGAAAAGTTAACAGAGAATCAATAGTGACACCTAAAATAACAAACATGAAACCTAAACTATAACTATAATTGAGCCTAGAAATGTACAAACGCATAACAAACATACCCTATTCACTTCACTGGACCGTCCTTTACCCAGGGAGATATCAGAGCAATCAACAAACACCAACATTGAACTAATATATCTATACAGAGTACCAGTAAGAACGAAAACGAAAAAA
Organism: Paralithodes platypus; assembly: GCA_032716605.1. Lineage (NCBI taxonomy): Eukaryota > Metazoa > Arthropoda > Malacostraca > Decapoda > Lithodidae > Paralithodes > Paralithodes platypus. The sequence continues at coordinate 2,314,180 of CM064547.1, read as the reverse complement.
TAAAAAAAATAAAAAAAATAATATATATATACCGTATATATATATATATATATATATATATATATATATTGCATATCCCAACCAACTGAAGTATTATGAACTAATGCTAATTAGTGTTGGAAACGTTAAGTTCAGGGTTATGATTCTTCATGAGAAGTGTTTCACCTATTAGCGTATCATATTGATTCCCGAAACGAGCAATTATTTTAAAATCTTTTGGTGAAAATGGATGGTCTTCGGCTCGACAATGATTCCTAATTGCCGAGAAACCCATTTAACCCAAAAGTTTACCAGTTCTGAAGCTTTTCCCAATGTGCTCAAATATCCTCATTCTGAAAGAACGTGCCGAACTTCCCACATACCGAGCCTGACAGCTTGGACAAGTAAACAAATAAGCGATATTCGAGCACAGTGGTTCCGGCACCCTATCTTTGATGGTAAAGATGTGTCTTACTTTGAAATCGTTCGTGAAGACAATTTTGAAATTTACAGAGGGAAAATTACTTCGTAATTAAAATATATAAACACGCTAATGAGCCATTGTTTTCCCTTTCACATGTGAATTTTATATTGTTATGCTGATTGTTGACATACTTATAAAAACCTTCATTAGCTACATCATCCTTAAAAAATAAAACACAAGCCGTCAACATAACGTCTGTAATATTGTAATATAATGACCTTAATTCTACGGGACAATTATCTAACCAACTAATTTTTGTATTGCACATAAAAGCATTCGCAAACACTGGGGATAAACTAGAGCCCATGCTTATACCATCTACCTGGTTGTACAGAACACCATTGAGTAGAAAGCAAGAATCTGAAGTAGCAAACTTAAGTAAATTTTTAACAATCTTTTTTCCCAAACCATACAAACTAGTGGGATCATAATGGTTCAAACTAATATCAATAGTTTCCTCTAACGGCACGTTCGTGAACAAAGATTCAACATCATAACTCGTCATTATATACTCCAGACCAGACCAGATGGCTGGAGTAAAATAGGAAAGAAGAGCAATTGGACAGAGGAAGAACAAGCGGAGAAGTGAGAAGTACAGTAGAAGACTGAAAGTTCTCGGGCTCAACCAAGTTGCTTCAGAAGGTAAATCCAATTTTAATATATCCTCACTGAAACACTTAGAGTTAGTGACAGAATATTGATTAACAGTCAAAGGAGTGATCAGTGGTAAGAAAAATGAGGCCAAGTTGTATCCTGCCGTCTCAATTGATGAAACTATTGGTCTAAAAGGTACATTATTCTTGTGTACCTTTGGTAAGCCATACATGACTCCCGGTGAAGACCCTGAAGCATAATATTATAAAAAATTGTAAATCTCCGTGCCTATACTATCCTTAATAGTCCTTAGCATTCTATTAAGCTTGTCCTCCAGTTTAATCACGTTATCAAAAATATCACCATTTATCACTCACGATACAGTCCATCTTAGTCAAATAGTCGGCTTATTCACAATTACTATATCCTTCCCTTTATCCGGTTTCATGATCATAATGAAGCTATCCTTGCCAAGATTCCGTAAAACCTCTATATCTTCCTTCCTAAAAACAGAAGACCTTACATCTCTCAGATTCCTCTTGGCTAAATTAAAGTTACTATTACCAATATCCCGTGATCTGTTTATGATTTCATCATGTGTCATACCACTCTTAAGGAGTGGTAAAAATGAGTGGTAAAAATGAGTGGAGTGGTAAAAATGATTGTGCTAAGGAGCTCCTTAGCACAATCATTTTTTTTTTTTTTTCGTTTTCGTTCTTACTGGTACTCTGTATAGATATATTAGTTCAATGTTGGTGTTTGTTGGTTGCTCTGATATTTCCCTGGGTAAAGGACGGTCCAGTCAATAGGGTATGTTTGTTATGTGTTTGTACATTTCTAGGCTCAATTTTAGTTATATTTTAGGTTTCATATTTGTTATTTTAGGTGTCACTATTAATTTTCTGTTAACTTTTCAAAAATAACAGATTAATATTTTTCAGATAAATTCAAATTCAGTGTGTAAACGTCTGTATGTTTGCCTGTACTCTTTATTAGGCGTATTTGTTGAGATAGTTCTTTCTTGGTGAATTTTTCTACTTTGTCTTATGTCAAACGATTATTTTAGACATTAGATATTTTCAAGTATTTGTATCTGCTTAATTTTTATCAAGCGAGTTATTTTAAACATTTTTTAACTTCATTGTTAAAAGATCCACGTGTTTATGTTTTTCTTATAGTTGTCTTCTCTGTTGTTTTAGGATCATGATGTATACCTGAATTTGGCTGAAAATGTGTATAATAAAGATGGCCTTGTTTGGAGTACTGTCTCTATTTTTCCTGCTGTTGTGTGTATATATATATATATACCGGTATATATATATATATATATATATATATATATATATATATATATTTTCTTTAATACATACGAGGTTGAAAGAAATGGCAGTTTCTGCGTTGGAAATTTTATTATTCAAAGTTTCCAGGTCTCTGATGAGTTTTCGCTGGGTGGCAGGAAGTAGATGAAGGAGATGAGCAAAATTCACGGTGGTACAGGGTTACATTAAAGTACATGAAGATACAGGATATACGACGCGTTTCACTGGACAACCAGCATTATCAAGTAAGGAAGGAATGATATAAAAGGTAAACAGGAAGGGTATATATAGAGGGTGGAGGATCAGAGGAGGCGGAAAACAGGGGGCAAAAGTCTGCTATTGGTGGAAGGGTAAACTAGGAGAGAGAAAGGGGGTAACCGCTTCACGCATGCGCACTGGATGCGGGATGGTGGTCAGTAGGTGGGGTCGAAGCTGATTGGCTGCGTGTCGAGGGGCGTGGCCTAAGTTGTGTGGCGCCTGCAGAAGACGAAGCTGAAGGAGGTAGCGCGGGGGGCTGCGTCAAGGGCACCGGGGGGCGAGGAGGGGTGTTAGGTCCTGTAGGGTAGTGCCTTTTGGCAGAAGGAAGGATCTGAAGGTCCAGAGTTTGGTTGTTGATGTTGGGATGTAAGGCTTGGATATATAAAGCTTCGAGTATAGGTAATCTCCTTGGGTCACTTTCTTTATCGAGTATGGTGGTGTGTTTCTCTAACTCGTTGCGTGTGAGGTGAGGGTGGTTAGGGGTGAGATAGTGGTCTTTGATGGCTCCAGCCTGAAGGTGAAGAGTTAACCGACGTGAAAGACGAGTCTGCGTCATACCAATATAGGAATGAGGTCCACAGTCCTCATAATTACAGGTATGTTGGTAAATGACGTGATCGTCGGTCATCGGGCTCTTTATCTTGGTGGAGGTTGGTTTGTTGCGGAGAACGAGGTTGGAGGTCTTGGGGGATTTGTAATAAATTATTAATTTGATTTTGTTTTCCGGGTTGGTTGGGTGGACATGCTTGGAGATTATTTCTTTTAAGACGGCCTCGTCATTTTTGTGTTCAGAGGACATGTAATTGCGGTAGAAGATCTTAATTTCATAGGGGGGGTCAATGTTGGGAGGGCTTTGGGTGTACCATTTTTCAAGATGGTGGTTGATGGTGCTGGAGATGTCGGAGTTGGAGTATCCGTTATTTACTAAAACTTGGGATAGTCTTTCTAGTTCCTGGTGGGTGTCGGCCCAGGTAGAGCAGTGCGTGAGGGCTCTCCTAACATAGGCGGAGATGGAGGATAGAAGATAACGGCGGGGGCATTCACTATCGCCGTTGAGGCATTGTCCTGTGTTAGTTGGTTTAATGTAGACGGTGGTTTTGAACCCATAGTCGTTCAGAGCTACGAGGATGTCGAGGAAGGGGAGTTGTCCATTGTTAGATTTTTCAAAGGTGAAGTTCTTCATTGTACAAATATAGACATCGATAAATAACTTGTTTATTTATTATTAGCATTATTATGACATGTTATAACTATTTATCAGTGTACAAAATGTATCACTTATCTGTCTCGCCATTATATTTGCACGATGCAAAACATAAAAAATACAGTTTACAATAGCTGAACCTGGTACATGTATTTTAAAGGAGTGTGAACATTTAAAACACATGAGGCCTAGTGCTACCAGAGTGTATCTTAGAATGAACAGTAAAGGTTAATTTTATAAAAGTGGTGTTCGAGGGGGTAGGGTCCTTCTATTAGTTTATTTAGGTATTTACTTATTTGCATGCAGAAAAGTGTCAACCCAAAGAAGATAAGATAAACATTATTATGCCATGACAAATAAATGAAATAAGATACCTTTCTGGCTGCTTTTCACTTCTCTTGGGGTGATGACATTTAACCCTGACAGGAAAGCTTCGCCCATGACAGTCACACACACAGACCACTGAAAGAATTTGTCTAGTGTTCTTTGAAGACCGTAAAAGGATAAATGTCAAGATCAGGCTTGGGTTACAACAAAAGTATATACTAGACATTTTGTTCTTCTCTCATTCTTAATTGGGATGAGAACAGAAAGGAACCCCCAGTGCAGGAAGCGTTCCAAAGTTCAGGAAGATGTGTTCCCCATGATGACATTATTCCCTACCTGACCATTTGAGTCTTTATCATGTTAAAGGTGATGTAAAACGAATCCTTGTTCCTGCAGTTAATGACGAGCAAGTAGTCTCTGACAATATTTCGAGGATCTCTTTCAATGGTATGATTTGAGTCATCTCCATGTTGTCATGGCGTCTGACTGGCGGTAGATTACGCTAGGTGGCTCAATTCAGAACAAACATATATTTTAAAGTTTCCGTACATATTTAATTTCCACACATGATAAACATGGACGAATGATAATATTGCCTGAACATTGAAGGTCTTGTGGTATTACTCTTGACCTTTACAACTGACAGTCAAGAAGGAAGAATAAGTTATAATATTAGTTTAACACAAACTTAAGTGACCTTTCCAGATCTTGTAGTATTATTGTTCTCCTTAACCTACTCTCGATTTCGAGCGTATTCTCTCTCTATCTCTCTCACACACAAATACACTTTCGTATGTTATGAAAACTCGTGTATTTGATTGACTACAAAATAAAAAAAATCCTGGAGGATTAATATTATAAAACAGGAGAGACAACACACACACAATACCATACATAATTGTTTAACAGCAATGTTTGGGTTCAGACACTTCATATCCATCATTCCCACCCTCTTATGCCCTATCTAGCCTTCAACCAGGGATCCATACAGTATTGTTGGTCCTACTGTTCCTTCAAGTATTACCATCTTGGCCTGTGTCAACAGAGATCTATTTCACCACACATTACTCAAGCCACCCTATAATTTTACTCCCTCTCCCATTCTATGGTCTACGTCAATGGTACCCACTTACTGAGTGTTCAGAGTATCAGACCGCTTCCTCTTCCTCCGATTTCCTTGTATTTATCTCAATGCTCAATGTATAATGATCTCTATCTCGTAATATATAAAATATTAACTTTTGTAACTGAATCTTTAACCAGTTGAGCACCAGTGGTGTGTGTTATATTATATTCTAGCTACATTTACAATATATTATGCAACGTAGGAAGGGTGTAGGCTTAGTGCAGAGCCTTTTCAGAGCTCTGTAAGGAGGCTAAATATCATATATAGAGATATGGCCCTTAACGTCCTCAACAATAGGCGTATTCACTGCTGTCGCATATCCAATAATGCTTGTCCAATTTTTTTTATTTTTGGCTATAAAAATCTTGCCAGGGCCCATCAATGCCATTTTAAATTCTAACTGTTTCTACCTGTCGATCTTGGATGGCGTTGATGAGCAAATGTAAGCTTTTGAATGAGCTCATTGATTATTTGTGCCTTATTTCAAGCTACTTTTCACATGTCTCAAAACACAAAATCCCTTCTGTGAGCTCGCCTATTCCCCTAATACAGCTCTCCTTATATCTCAGCAGGAAAGTTCTTGCTCTACGGAAAAGGGCCCTGAGCTTTACTGCAACTCACTTATGATCTACTGCAAGAACCTCACATTTGAAGCAATCTCAGAGATTTATAGGATCCTCCAGGGAACCAATCACTTCAAAATAATGTGAGACCGTCACTGCATACTAGTTTGCATACTCCTTACCCCTGGACCTTTTAAAATGAATACCTTACATGTAAGATTTTGATTTTGTTCTGGTTTTGAGGTACAACCTTACCTTACCTGATTTAGACTGCTTTAAGCTGCATGTGTCTAGGCATTTTGACCCCAACATACTTTGAATTTGGATCCCTGTCACATTTTTGGCTTTGGGAAAGCCACTTGTTTCAGGCATCCTGCCTTTTGACTCCTTCATACACATAAACAGATAAAAAATAACAAAAGTAGGAAGAACGAGTCTGTGGTTAGTACTTTAGTCTCACCATACCCCCACCTATGAGAGAACTAAGAAGGACAATAATGCCACAGCAAGCCCTCCAAGACAGGCACCATTATTATTATTATTATTATTATTATTATTATTATTATTATAATGAAAACTAGCACCAAGCCTTAAAAACTATGTGGCAATAAAGTGCATCTGTTAACAAGCGGAAACTAAAATATGAGGTTAAAACGAATGAAGAGGGAGAAGATGGGTACGACTCAGGTACTGCATAAGCTGAGGGAGGGAGAAATTGGGGGAATCGCTGAGGTCGGATTGTAAAGGAGGACGGTTAAGATAATATAAGAAGGGGAAGGATTGCCGTCGGGCATTGAAAAAACGGGGACAATCTATCAAGAAATGTTCGATGGTTACTGGGATCTGGCAGCAAGGTCAAAGTGTAGGGATACCGGTGTGTGAGTCTGGTGTGGCTGAGTCGTAAATGGGCCAGGGCAGTCTCCCACCATCCATTGCAATGAGAAGAAGACTGTCAGGGAATTATGGTGGATTTGATAGAATGGAGCTTGTTGTTTGTCACGGAGGCCCACTCACTCTGCCTTTGCTGGCGGAGGAGGTAAGTTACATGCTGGAACTAGTCAGATGCATGATTAGGCCGTGGCACAGGGGGGTTGGAGGTAATGGCAGAGTGAGCCAAAGAGTCAACCTGCTCATTGCCAGGTACTCCAACATGACTTGGGATCCAACAGAAAGACAAGGACTTCAACTTAGTAGCTATGCAGAACAGCCATTCCTGAATCTCTAAAGCTAAGTGGTTGGCAGTGGGAATAGACTGAATGCTCTGCAGAGCGCTAAGGGAGTCACTAAAGATTACAAAGGTACGTAGGGGTGAACGAAAGATGGTACATAGGGCAAGCAAAATAGAAAATAATTCTGCTGTAAAGACACTAGCACTCGATGGAATATGATACTGGAAGGTTCGGTATGGGAATCCAACTGCGAAACCTGTACCAGCAGTGGTCTTGGATTCATCCGTATACACTTGAACAGCAGAAGAATTACTTTGTTTGTGGTCCATGAATTGAGTGTAGAGCAACTGTGGCGGTGAAGAGGTCTTGGAACATGGAAGGGCAGCAGTACAAATGGAAAGGCGGGGGAGTAACCATGGCGGAAACTCTGACTGTCTAAAAGATAGTACTGACAGAGTGGGGAAAGAAAGGGAGCTGAGTAAGTCGGACACTCTGCAGGGGAATGAAGAGGTAGCTGAAGGAGGGAAAGGGGAGGTTAAATGGGAGACTGATGGAGGGAAGCCAGCTGATCTGTGTTGTTGTAGGCGAAGATGATAATGGAGGGTTAGCTTATCTCGTCAGGACGACAGAGCAGGAATACCTGATTCTACATAAATGCTGAGAACAGGAGTAGAGCGAAAAGCCCCCAATGATAAGCGCAAGCCGTAATGGTGAATAGAATCTAGGCGCTTAAGGTTAGTTCTTGAAGCCAAGGTATACTGTATATTTTGCAACCATAATCAATCTTAGATATAATAATGGTTGTATGTAGGCAAAAAAGAGTCGTAGGGTCTGCGCCCCAAGACAAGTGGCTAAGAGTTTGCAAAAGTTGGAGTTGTTGGGAAGTGGAATTCAGTAACAATGTAATATGGGGGGACCAAGCAAGCCGAGTGTCAAAAATGAGATCTAGGAAAGGAGCTTCGGAGCGATATGGTAAAGGGCGACCATATAATGTAAGAGAAGGATGAGGAACTGAATGACGGTTTACGAACGTGATGGCACAGGACTTTGAAGACGAAAACCGAAAATCATGAGTCGTAGCCCACCCCGTTGCAGCATTGACAGCATTCTGCATAAGAGTTTGTAAGGCTGTAATATCTAAACCTGCTGCATATATAGCAAAATCGTCTACGTACAATGAAACATGAAGCATGGACACCGATGTAATGCCTGGATTGTGGCAAAGTATCGGTAACTGCATTCGATGCTGAAATCTGCTTGAGCTATCACGCCAAGAGGAGTACTTTTCTTGGTGTAGTGGCTAAGGCGCTCGCCTCTCACGTGGCGGGCCCGAGTTCGAATCTCGGCCGGGCCGCGCCCAAAAACATTTGGGGCGAATTTCCGCATCAGACTCAGTTCGGATGTGATTGTTAAAATTGTAAATTGTAATTGTGTGTCAATGTAAAGTCGGCAAAAATTGTATGGTGCCGTTTCGAGGTCACTTCACTGGTGGCAGCTGTAAAGGGATATCTGAGAGGCTTAGTTGGGGAATCCCCATGGTGTACTGGCTTGCCTTAACTGGTCGGCTACAACAGTTGCTAAGGCTAGAGCTCTCAGAAATTCTCAGAGATGATGTCCCAGTGACTCCGGTTCGTTGGGGAGGTATGGTGGCAGATTTCCTGCACTGCCTCCTCGCCGTTGTGACCCGCCCGGCAAGTGACGGATATAAGGAATGTCGCTGGTGATCGTTGTCTCGGAGCCTCGCTGTAGTTGGCACGCTCAGACTTGTGCCTCGCTTGCTTTCGCTCGCTCGGAGTCTTCGCTACCTGGACGATAATGTGATGTAATGCCTGGATTGTGGCAAAAGTATCTGTAACTGCATTCGATGCTGAAATCTGCTTGAGCTGTCACGCCAAGAGGAGTACTTCTCTTGGTGTAGCGGCTAAGGCGCTCGCCTCCCACGTGGCGGGCCCGAGTTCGAATCTCGGCCGCGCCGCGCCCAAAAACATTTGGGGCGAATTTCTGCATCAGACTTAGTTCGGATGTGATTGTTAAAATTGTAAATTGTAATTGTGTGTCAATGTAAAGTCGGCAAAAATTGTATGGTGCCGTTTCGAGGTCACTTCACCAATGGGGAGGGAGGAAACAATACCATTTTTAGCAAGTATAAAGAGGGTGGTACTTAGTACAAAGCCCTTCGGGATTCCCTCATATTGAATGTACATTCGAGAGAGTGTGTTCTGAAGCCGGACCTGAAAAGTACGGTTGCGGAGGAAGTTTTGCAGAAAAAAAGCCATGTTGCCATTTACACCAAAGTGTAAAAGGGTGCGAAGGATGTTGTATTTCCAAGCAGTATCATACGCTTTCTCAAGATCAAAGAATAGCCTACCGCTATAACTAATTTAGATTCTAGAAAGGCATTAGAGATGGATGTTGCCAATCTCATTAGAGGGTCCAGTGTGCTACAACCTTTGTGGAACCCGTATTTAAAAGGTGACAGGCTACCTCGTGATTTTAGTAGCCACATTAACTCTCCCAGTCACCCATAAGTTACAAAGTTATGCATGGACAGCCCTCATCCAATATGGCGGCTGGCCTTACAATGGGGGCAAAATTGCGTCAAATCATGCTACAGGGTTACGTCGAAGCTCCATATGGAGATATAACTTACCTAACTTACCAGCCAAAAATATGACCTAATTGAGTCATAAACTTATTTTTCCCGAATTTCTATATGTTAGATTTATGACGCGATTGTGTCATAAACACACTCTTGGGCATATGTCGATATGACGCGATCGTGTGCTAAATGAATGAGAGAGTTAAGTGGGAGTTAACCATGTGCTCTAGTAATTAAAATTCACAGCTGACCAGAGCAATTGGCCGATAATCAGCAGGCATATGACCCGACTTTCCAAGTTTAAGGAATGGAAGAAGGATGGCTTGCCTCCAGCCAGCCGGAAAGGAGCCAGTGGACCACGGGCGGTTGTAGATAGAAAGGAAGAAATCGAGGGTTGGTGGAGATGAGTGTTTCATCATCAAGTAATGGATCCCGTCAGGGCCTTCACAGTTATTCTTACAAGCACTCGGGCTTGCTTCAAGCTCAGCACTAGAAAAGGGGGTATTGAAGGACATATCTGATAATAAGGTCAAATCAATTGGTGTGAGTTCGGAACGGTGTTTAAGCATCTGGAAAGTGGGTGGGAGCTGGAAGCCAGTGCTAACTTCACTGAAATGTTGGCCTAGTATATTGGCCACCTGAGTAATGTAGCCCACAATGCCTGTGTTGGAATGGAGGACTGGGGCCAGCGTTGGTGTATGTTTTCCCGCAATCTTCCTGGTGCGAGACCAGACTTGTGTAACAGGTGTATGAGTGGTGACATTGGAGACATACGACATTCAACTAGACTTTTTGGCCAAGTGTATTGTGTGACGAAGAATGGCATTGGTATGTTTAAACAGGGTGAAGGCATCTATCTCAAATGGAGTACCTTTTTTCCACTTGGCTTGTTTATTACGTAAAGCCAAAGTACTCTGAGCATTCGACCATGGCACACACTTAGAAGATGTGTTAGAGAGGTACGGGAAACACAGGCATAAGCAGCTTTGAGGATAAAAGTCAGAAAACAAGTAAGCATGAGATCAGGGTCGGAGAAGGTAGGGGTTGGCGGAGCAGCAAGAACAGCAAAGGACGACCAATTGGCTCTATCAAAACACCAACGGGGGGAGGGCCGTGTCACCGGGCAATGAGAAGTAGGAGAGAGAATGATTAGGAAGTGGTCTGTTGCACAATAATCATCTATGACCTTCCAAGTCAAATCTAAGGAAATTGAAGGGGTGCAAAGGGATAAGTCAATACATGAATACGTACAGGTGCAGCTATCAAAATCCGTAACAGCAACGGAATAAAAAATAAATATATTGTGTGCACGTATGAAACCCTCAAGGGAGCGACCTCATGTAGTAATGGTAGAGTCACCCCAAAGGGAATGTCTGCAATTAAAGTCACCTAAAAGGAGGAGAGGTGGGGGTAATACAGACATCTATCTATCTATCTATTACCTGACGCCGTGATCCCCGAAGGGGTGGCCACGAATGAACCGCCCCATGCACCTCTGTCCCCAGTCAGGCGACACCCCTCCTCCCAATCAGCACTGCCTTCATCCATATGCTTCCTCACTTCATCCTTCCACCTCTCCGGTGCACCTCTCCCTCTCTGTCCTTCCACCTCGCTCTCGTACACCCTCTTAGTCATTCTCTCGCTTTCCATACGTTCCATATGGCCGAACCATCTCAAGTTGTTCCTTTTCACACTTTCCAGCACATCTACCTCCACACCACACCTTCTTACTTCCTCATTCGTCTGTCTATCCCTCCATGTAAATCCGCACGCACTTCTCAAGTAACTCATTTCCGCCGCTCTCACTCTTGGTCTGAGTCTCTTCCCGAACGTCCATGCTTTGCTTCCGTAAGTTAGTGTCGGGATTACCACACTGTCATGCAAGGACTTTTTCACTTCCATACTGACCACTCTATTTCTTGTTACTGCTTTCAGCATTCCTACAACCTTCTTCCCCTGTTGTACCCTCTCCCGCACTTCTTCATCCATAGTCCCATCTTTACTCAACACACTGCCCAGATACTTAAAAGAGCTGACGATCTCCATAGCCTGACCGTTCAACTTCACCTCACACTCTGTGACTTCACCCCTTTCGAAGACCATAACCTTGCTCTTTCCCGCATATACCTTTAAAATTCCGTTTTTCGCACACTGTTCCAAACTCATTTACTAGACCCTGCAATTCCCATTCATTATCGCTCATCAGAACTGTATCATCCGCAAACAGCAGTATAGGCAGCTTCCACTCATTTCCCTCCCTTTTCAGAGATACACCAGCATCCACTGCTCTTCCAAGTATTTCTTTCATGACTCCATCCATATATACAGTAAACAACCACGGGGACATCACACACCCTTGTTTCAACCCAACATTCAGGTCAAAGAACTTGCTCTGCTCATTCTCCACACGTACGCCACCTTTGCACCCTCATACATGCTCCTCACTACTTGCAGCAACTTGCCATCTACTCCGTATATTCTAAGTACTTTCCACATACCTTCTCTATCCACTCTGTCATAGGCCTTCTCCAAGTCCATAAAGGCAACATACACCTTTTGTTGCTTCTCCAGATATTTCTCCACAACACAATTGTGGGTAAAAATCTTACACATCCTCTTCCCTTCCTAAAACCTCCCTGCTCGTCACCTATCCATTTCTCGGTTCTCACTCTCACTCTCTGAATTACTACCCTACTGTACACCTTCCCTACTACGCTTAGAAGACATACTGTATTTCTCGGTGGTTACCACACACTCCTCTTTCCCCTTTGCCCTTATCCCTGGACAGGTAACGCCGTTGCCTATTTGCACTTGCGTGGTGCGCAAAACGTGTTTTTTTAAGTCCCCGCAGCCCCTATGGCCGTTTCCTCAGTTATCGGCCTGCAGGCGGGCAGTCTACGGGTAGCTCCACTGGTGAGCGGAGGCACGCCGCTCCAGCTCTATCATAACACGTTCAAACAAGAATCCGCCGTTGCTTGGATGCAACTACCTAACCTGGTTGTTGTTGTTATTGTTGTTCCCTAAGCTGCCTGGCCGAACAGCCCCGAGTCCCTGAGGAAGGCCATGGCCACAATCGGGCTTTCCCACAGAGCTCTCATTGAGTGTAGATTGTGTTGTTGGCGTAAGTGGTTGTGTGAAATGCAGTCTTCTATGATGTGTTTAATGGTATGGGGTGCTGTGTTACATCCCGGGCAGGAGTCGACAACGGAGTCATCCAGTCTCTTCTGATAGCTCAGGAGAGCTGGATGGTGTCCGCATCTCAGCCTGGCCAGGTGGACTCTGTCCTCGCGAGGAAGGGAGGATTCGGAAGGATGGATTTTGGGAGGTCGTGCATGCAGCTGCGTGTTGTCTGTGAGTGAGTGGATGGATCGGTGAGAGATATGAGTATGGATGTGCTTCTGGAAGTTGGTTCGGGGTGGGCAGGGAGGGAGAGAGGACAATAATTGTGTGTGATACCGTGTGCTGGGTGTTGTTTTGATATTTCTTGGTGTCTGTGGGTGTGTTGCCATGTAGTTTAGTGGGTGGTCTTGGTTCGTGGAGGCTGCTGCCAGGAATTGAGTGCCTCTCATGTCCAGATGGTCTTTGACTTTGAGGATTTTGGTTTCTTGATGTAGGTGATCTGTGGGTGCAGTAGCTGTGCAGCCTGTAATGATCTTCAGGGCTTTGAATAGTCTGTAAAGTCTTATGATGTGTTTCAGCTAGGTTAGAAGCCCAGGCTGGGCTTGCGTATTCCATCACTGATCTTATGTATTGTTTATATACTGTGGTGGTAGTTTCTTTGTTGTGTCCAAATTTTTTGTGAGCAAGTGACCTGAGGGCATTAAGTCTGGGTGTCAGTTTCTTTTTAATGTTTGTGGTGTGCTGTTTGAATGTCATATGAGTATCATATGTTACTCCTAGGATTTTGGGTGTGTGTGTATGTGTTAGGGGTGTGTTGTGTATGGTGAGTTGAGGGATGTATTCGTGTTCTCCTGTCCAACTTGTGAGCAGGGTTGCGGTGGATTTGGCTGGGGCTAGATTAAGCCTGTTTGTAGTGCACCAGCCATGTAGTGTGTTGAGATAGGGTTGAAGTAACCTGGTAAGTAACTTTACTGATTGTGGATAATTGTACATATTGTGCCTTTGTGAAGAATGTGTTTGAGATATCGATCTAAGGATAATAGGCAACTTAGCCAGATAACGGACGATCGTGCTCACACAAGCTAGCCTGTCTCATGTTGCCATACTCGCGTCGGTGAATTATTTTCTAAATCGTGTTTTTCTCGATTTTCAGCTGTGATCATGGCGCGATGATTATGGACTGCAGAGGAGGCTGCAACGTATTGTCTGTTGAGTGATGATGACGAAAGCAACATGGAGACTCAAGCTATGTGGGAGGATGAGATTCAGACAGATTCTTCAGAGGAATACGAGGTGGTGAGTAGCAACACCGAGGCCCCCATCTTACCTGATGCCACCCGCCCGGCGCCAGCCACCGCACCTCCCGCCTCGCCTGCTATCACTCGCTCCTCACACGCTGACTCCCTCAGGAGGGTTAGAGAGTCTCTCAACACGTTCAGGAGGCTTGATAATCAAGAAGCAGCCCCACATGCCTCCGAAGAAGCCCCTGATGACCCGGCCTCACCTCTGGACTTACCTGGCACCCCCGTTCCATCTGGCGTCACCCCTGGACAGCCTTTGCCAGGACCCCATAAATCCCCTTGTGGTCCCCCACAGGCACCGACACCCTCTCCTGAAGGTGACTTGTCGCCAAACGAGGTGAAGAGCCGGAAAAGGAGGATGGGTCCCCTGCAACCTGCTGAGGGGTCACCCATTCTTTTGCTAGCAACACCCACAGCTCACGCCAGGGACGGCACGATTTGGCACAGAGACCCGAACCCAGAACTACCCACACTCACCAGGACGTTCAGGATTGAGGATGGGGGAACCACATTGGTGACCGCTGATGCCAAAACCCCTGCCCAGCTACTCGCACTCTTCTTGACCGACGCCGCCCTTGCAGAGATTTGTGTCCACACCAACACGAAGATGGAGGCCCTAAGAGAGAAATATAAAACACAAGAGTTCCACACCATTCGACCCATTGGCATAATGGAGCTAAAGGCTTTGTTGGGCATCCTTGTAATGTCTGGCGTCAGGAAGGACATCCACGTCGGGACTTCTGAGATGTGGCACCCTCTTCGTGGGGCGTCCCTGTACCGTGCCACCATGTCTGAGCGCCGTTTCGCCTTCCTGATGAGGGCACTACGCTTCGATGAGTCAGCCACACGAGAGGAGATGGTGAAAGATGATCGTCTTGCCCCCATCAGGAAGATCTGGGATGCCACAATCGACGCTTGCAAGCGGTGCTACAAGCCAGGACAACACATCACTGTGGACGAACAGCTCCTTCCCTTCCGTGGCCACTGTGTCTTCAGGATGTACATGCCCAACAAACCTGCAAAGTAAGTCCACATGTTCTTCTGGCTAACCTATAATTAACAATAATTTACTTACCTGTAGTTATCTGTGACTAACAATATTTGAGCACTTACCTACCTTTGATGATTTATTACATTTTTGTGTGGTTCTAGTTTCATAGATGACCTTTACTTACCTGTGAGGACCTTACCATGCTGATGATTCTTTTACCTATCCACTTACTTACCTGTGAGGACCGTACCATGCTGATGATTCATGTGCCTATCCATTTACTTACCTGTGAGGACCTTACCATTCTGGTGATTCATTTGCCTATCAATTTACTTACCTGTGAGGACCTTACCATGGTGATCATTCATGTGCCTATCCCTTTACTTACCTGTGAGGACCTTACCTTTCTGATGATTCATTTGCCTATCCATTTACTTACCTGTGAGGTTTCTTACCATTCTGATGATTCATGTGCCTATCCATTTACTTACCTGTAATTACCTGTGATTATCGATTATTACAAAATGTTTATTGTCCTCAGGTATGGCTTCAAGATCGTGAAGGCCTGCGATGCTGATACACATTATATGTGTAACGCCATACCCTACCTGGGGAAGGGCACGGTCACCTTGGAGAAGCCTCGTACCATGGGGGAGTACTACACTGTGGAACTCACGCGGGCCTATGGACGTCGGGGTAGAACCATCACTACCGACAACTGGTTAACCTCTCTACCTCTCATTTCAAAGCTAAAGGAGAATGGTTTTGACTTTGTGGGCACCATAAAGAAGAAACCCTACATCCCTGTTGCATTACCTACTGAGCGGAGGAGCAAGCGTTGAAATTCTAGGTCACTTGGTAAAAGCAGAAGAAACCACATCAAATTTAGCTGTAGGAGAGAAGGGAGGTATGATGAAAGAGTGAGGTTGCATAGGTGAGGCCGTGGTATGGGTAACAGAGGTGGGTGATAGGTAAGGTGCAGTAGTGACTACCATCATTGCAGGAGAGGTAGATGTGCTTGTCATAATTATATTGACTACCGCGGCCACCTATCTCAAGAGGCTTAGCATGAGAGCGGGAATCGGTGCCCTATTAGGGAGGGGCGGCCTCCCATGAGGTGAGCGGTAGCCAATCAGTAAGGTTAAAATCCCTTCCCACCAACAACTCCAATGAGTGGCATCCGCCATTACCCGCAAATCACAATGTAACATAATATCCGATCAAAGGAGACCGACTCAGCGGTACACCTTCGAAGGGTCTGCTAGGAGGGAGTGCGGTAGAAGGGAAAACATCGAAAAGGGAAAGGAGGAGGATGAAAGCGTCCCCAAAGGAGTGGACAAGGGTGGGAGCAGTGTTGCCAATTTAACAGATTTCTTCTAAATCTAGAGTATTTGCATATTGATCTAGCGGCAAAAAAATCTGAATTCACAAGAGTAACTAGCGGATTTTCAAGTCCAATCTAGCAGAAAATTTAAAGAGCAACTAGCGGCTTTTGAAGGCTAGCCTAGCGGATTTACACATTTGTAGTTGACATCACTGGGTGGGAGCCATTTAGTTGGCCTTTCCCTGCAGGCCGCAGAGGGAGCGGTGGCACACCAACCCCAAGAAAGGGAAAGGGTGCCTAGCCCCCAGCCCGCAACGCCCCCCTGATCCTTAGGGTACGAAGCCCCCCCCCCCACAGCGATCAAGGCGGCTCCCGTTGCGGGTGGGGGGGGGGGGGGGAGAACAGGCATTGTTACAGCCAGACCAGTGGTATGTATAGCCATTACTACTGATCTCACTGATGACAGCAGTGGTATCAATATGGCGGAGGTTGACCATTCTCTGTTACTACTGTATAGAGACTAATAACACCAGCGGTACCAATATGGCGGAGGTTGACCGATCTCTGTTACTATAGAGACTAATAACACCCGTGGTACCAATATGGTGGAGGTTGACCGATCTCTGTTACTATAGAGACTAATAACACCAGTGGTACCAATATGGCGGAGGTTGGCCGATCTTTGTTACTATAGATACTAATAACACCAGTGGTACCAATATGGCGGAGGATGACCGATCTCTGTTACTATATAGAGACTAATAACACCAGTGGTGGAGAGATGTGGGGAGATTGTAGGCACCAATCGATCAGGGCTAGACCCAGGTGAGGTTATAGGCATTTGATAAAGAGTCGCTGGAACTCCTGTTTCATTTGCTTGGCCTCTCTTACTGATTTTCTTTGTGCCTTATTTACACTGAGAGCAATCCAGCTAGCTCTCACAAACACCTCCTCCTCCTATCCACTTCACTACACTAAACATGCACACCACACTTCATTCCTCCACACCAAAATTTAAAAAAACACAAAATGATGAATTGTAACCCAGCCTCGGAGTCCCCAGGGGGGGGACCATAAATGCCCCCTCACCCGACCGACCATCCCCTGACGACCCCCCACAATTACCTGGACCTCGGCCTGTTACTCTTTCTATTAATTTCTGCAACATTCGCGGACTTTCCTCTAACTTTCACTCTGTTGAGCACCATCTCTCCTCCTACAAACCTGATCTTCTCTTCCTCACCGAAACTCAGGTGTCTGTAGCAACATCCAGCAACCCCTTCTCTGTATCCTCCTACTTTCTCTATCCTAGTTTCAAAGCCAAAGGCGGATGTTGTGCATATGTGCACAACAAACTCACTTGCTCTCGTGTTCCCGATTTCGACTCCTCTGAATTCTCAACTTTATGGCTCAAACTTTCCTGTCATTCTCTTACTAAATATTTCTGTGCTGTCTATCTTTCCCCTAACTCTACCAACTTTCCCAAATTCTTTGACTATCTAAACTCTACAGTGGAACACATTCTATCCATTTCTCCTTTCTCAGAAATCTCCATCTTAGGAGATTTCAACGTTCACCACCGCCATTGGCTCTCCTCTCACACTACTGATCCACCTGGTGAACAAGCCTACGTCTTTTCTATCCTAAATGACCTAGAGCAGTTAGTTCAGCAACCCACCCGTATCCCGGATCGCATCGGAGATCGGCCCAACATTCTTGACCTGTTTCTAACTTCTAACCCTTCTTCTTATACTGTCGATCTTTTCTCTCCTTTGGGCTCCTCCGACCATAAACTTATCTCTGTCACCTGTCCTATCTCTCCAGTACAGCCACCCGATCCTCCTAGCCGGCGGCGCTTGTGGCACTTTGGCGCTGCCGACTGGGAGGCTCTTCGGCAGTACTTCTTTGATTTCCCATGGAATGATTTCTGCTTCCATGGCCGAGGACCCTCAGAGAGTGCTGAACGCATTACCGAGGTAATCCTATCGGGCATGGAAGCATACATTCCATTCTCTTTCTCTCAGACTAATGCTAAAAAATCTTGATTTACTCACGCCTGTTCTACTGCTGTCCGCAATAAGGAGGAAGCATTCAAACGGTACCGACGCCTTAAAACTCAAGACTCTCATTCTTCATATGTTTCTGCCCGGAATCAAGCCAAATTTGTTCTTCGACTTGCCAAACACTCTTTCATCAATAATAAATGCACTGAACTATCCAACTCTAGCTCTTCCCAAGCTTTCTGGCATCTAGCCAAAAACCTCTCCAACAATTTCTCTTCCTCGTCTTTCCCTCCCCTTTCCCACTCTGATGGCACAACCATCACTTCTTCCTCTGACAAAGCTAAACTCTTCGCTCAAACTTTTGCTAGAAACTCCACCTTGGATGATTCCGGTGCTATTCCTCCCTCTCCGCCCTCCTCTGTCTTACTTATGCCTAATATCCTAATCTCTTCTAAAGATGTACTTTCTACCCTCTCGGGGCTTAACACTAATAAGGCGTACGGTCCGGACGGTGTTCCTCCTGTTGTTCTCAAAAACTGTGCTTCCGTGCTGACTCCCTGCCTAGGCAAACTCTTTCGTCTCTGTCTATCCTCTAACGTCTTCCCTTCATGCTGGAAGTTTGCTCACATTCAACCTGTCCCAAAGAAGGGTGACCGCTCTCAACCCTCCAACTATCGTCCAATTGCTCTTATCTCTTGTCTTTCTAAAGTTTTTGAAACTATTCTTGCTTCCAAATTTCTTAAGCATTTCTCTTCTCATAATCTGCTCTCAGATCGCCAGTATGGCTTCCTTAAGGGTCGCTCTACTGGTGATCTTCTTTCATATCTTACTAACTCTTGGTCATCCTCCTTTCGGGACTTCGGTGAGACTTTTTCTATTGCACTAGACATATCGAAAGCCTTCGATAGAGTCTGGCATAAATCTTTAATTTCTAAACTACCCTCCTTCGGTTTCTATCCCTCCATCTGTGCCTTTGTCTCTAATTTCCTTTCCGGCCGTTCCATAGCCGCGGTTGTGGACGGCCATTGTTCACTACCTCACCCTATAAACTCCGGTGTTCCTCAGAGCTCTGTCCTATCTCCTATTCTCTTTCTAATTTTTATAAATGATCTCCTTAACTGTACCTTAATTCCCATCCATTCATACGCAGACGACTCAACCTTACACTACTCCATTAGTTTTTCAGAACGCCCCAGCCAGCAATCCCTCAACGACAAACGTAATGTAGCCATAGAACTCTTAAATTCTGATCTAAATACTATTTCCAATTGGGGCAGAGAAAACCTTGTTAACTTTAATGCTTCCAAAACCCAATTTCTCCATCTATCTACCCGTCAGGATCTCCCAGCGGACTATCCCTTATTCTTCAACAATTCAAAAATCAACCCTTCATCTTCTCTCAATATTCTTGGTGTCTCTTTTTCTTCTGCTCTCATTTGGAAGGACCATATTACCAGTCTTGCTAAGGCAGCCTCCCAGAAGCTGGGTGTGCTCAACCGCCTTAGGGGATTCTTTTCCCCTACACAGCTTCTTGCTCTGTACAGGGGCATAGTACGCCCTTGTATTGAGTATTGTTCACATGTGTGGGGAGGTTCCTCTCACACCGCTCTCCTAGACAAAGTTGAAAGGAAGGCCTTTCGTATCATTAACTCCCGTCCACTCACCAACTCTCTGCAATCTCTCTCTCTCCGCCGCAATGTTGCATCTCTCTCGCTATTCTATCGCTACTATAATAATCAGTGTTCCTCAGAGCTATCCCAGTGCATACCACCTCCTTTACGTAGGGCACGTGGTACCCGTCTTGCAACTCAATCCCACCCCTACTCTGTGCAACTCTCCAACCCAAGAGTGAAACGTTACTCTCAAACTTTCTTCTACTCAACAGCTGAGCTCTGGAACTCTCTCCCAGAATCAGTCTTTCCCTCTTCCTATGACTTAAATTGCTTCAAACTCTGTGTGTCCAGGCATTTTGGCTCGAACGTCCCTTGATTTTGGCCCTGTCACTCTTTCAACTATGGGGGAGGCACTCGCTATAGGCAGTTATGCCTTTTGCCTCCCTCAATCACATAGAAAAAAAAAGAAAAAAAAAGAAAAGTGGTACCAATATGACGGAGGTTGACCGATCTCTGTTACTATAGACTAATAACACCAGTGGTACCAATATGGCGGAGGATGACCGATCTCTGTTAATACTGTATATATTGCGGGTGGGGTGGGGGTGGGGGGGGGGGGGAACAGGCACCATTGTTACAGCCAGACCAGCGGTATGTATAACCATTACTACTGATCTCACTGATGACAGCAGTGGTATCAATATGGCGGAGGTTGACCGATCTCTGTTACTACTGCATAGATCTCTATACAGTTTGGTGATGGGCTGGTCTATCAGAGTGAGAACTGAGCGATCTCTGCCATACCCATAGCTTACTCCGACTGTTCCTTTTACTTATGTATTTCCTAGATCTCAAGTGACGGCGTCTTTTCCGTGGATTGAGCTCCCAATCTACCAAGATTGGAAGCCAAAACGTCACATTTTTCCTTTGCCCCTCAACTTTCTCTTCATAATTGCTGAGGGGCACAGGGCCCTGGGTGGGGCATTGGTTTCCCGGGTATTTCCGCACCCTCCTCAGCTCCCCGCCATGGAGTGGCTTCGGTCACCCAGGCTTTATTGTGGTAGGCAGGGAGGGTTCTGTGAGGGCGCTCGGTTATGTCCTTGCTCGGGGCCTTGGGGCTGTTCGGCCAGTCAGCTTGGGGAACAACAACAACAACAACAACTACTGTATAGAGACTAATAACACCAGTGATACCAATATGGCAGAGGTTGACCGATCTCTGTTATTACAGAGACTAATAACACCCGTGGTACCAATATGGCAGAGGTTGACCGATCTCTGTTACTATAGAGACTAATAACACCAGTGGTACCAATATGGCAGAGGTTGGCCGATCTTTGTTACTATAGAGACTAATAACACCAGTGGTACCAATATGGCGGAGGATGACCGATCTCTGTTACTATATAGAGACAAATAACACCAGTGGTACCAATATGACGGAGGTTGACCGATCTCTGTTACTATAGACTAGTAACACCAGTGGTACCAGTATGGCGGAGGATGACCAATCTCTGTTACTATAGAGACTAATAATACCAGTGGTACCTATATGGCGGAGGTTGACCGATCTCTGTTACTCTATAGACTAATAACACCAGTGGTACCAATATGGCGGAGGTTGACCGATCTTTGTTACTATAGAGACTAATAACACCAGTGGTACCTATATGGCGGAGGTTGGCCGATCTCTGTTACTATATAGAGACTAATAACACCAGTGGTACCAATATGGCGAAGGTTGACCGATCTCTGTTACTATAGAGACTAATAATACCAGTGGTACCAATATGGCGGAGGTTGACCGATCTCTGTTACTATAGAGACTAATAACACCAGTGGTACCAATATGGCGGAGGTTGACCGATCTTTGTTACTATAGAGACTAATAACACCAGTGGTACCAATATGGCGGAGGTTGACCGATCTCTGTTTCTATAGAGACTAATAACACCAGTGGTACCAATATGGCGGAGGTTGACCGATCTCTGTTACTATAGAGACTAAAAACACCAGTGGTACCAATATGACGGAGGTTGACCGATCTCTGTTACTATAGAGACTAATAACACCAGTGGCATCAATATGACGGAGGTTGACCGATCTCTGTTACTATAGACTAATAACACCAGTGGTACCAATATGACGGAGGTTGACCGGTCTCTGTTACTATAGAGACTAATAACACCAGTGGCATCAATATGACGGAGGTTGACCGATCTCTGTTACTATAGAGACTAATAACACCAATGGTACCAATATGACGGATGTTTGCCGATCTCTGTTACTATAGAGATTAATAACACCAGTGGTACCAATATGGCGGAGGTTGACCGATCTTTGTTACCATAGAGACTAATAACACCAGTGGTACCAATATGGCGGAGGTTGGCCGATCTTTGTTACTATAGAGACTAATAACACCAGTGGTACCAATATGGCGGAGGATGACCGATCTCTGTTACTATAGAGACTAATAACACCAGTGGTACCAATATGACGGAGGTTGACCGATCTCTGTTACTATAGGGACTAATAACACCAGTGGCATCAATGTGACGGAGGTTGACCGATCTCTGTTACTATAGAGACTAATAACACCAGTGGCATCAATATGACGGAGGTTGACCGGTCTCTGTTACTATAGAGACTAATAATACCAGTGGTACCAATATGACGGAGGTTGACCGATCTCTGTTACTATAGAGACTAATAACACCAGTGGCATCAATATGACGGAGGTTGACCGATCTCTGAAAATGCCCGCAATGCCTCCTGCACATCAACACACATCGCCTGCCGAACAACAACCTTTCGCACCCTACAAATCCACAAACCCTGCCGCACATCTTCCCACACCTCCCCAGACCCAGAAAACACCCACATTAATCCCATCTATGGCCATTGACCACCCTACTGCTGTTGATCAAATACATTTGCAGGATGAACGTAGGATGCAACAAGCCCCCATATCAGGCTCCCCTTCCACATCGCCTCCCCCTTCACCACTGCCACCTGCCCAGCTACAACCAACCCGTAACTCCACCCCCCTGCACGCCTCACCCACCCATACACCAAGCCCACTATCACCCACAACCACACTTAGCTCACCACATAACCCCTTGCAGCCCCAGCCACACCTACTGGGGTTGTCTACACCGGTGTGCAGATATTATCTGGAAAGAAGGTGCTACTTTGGTCAAAAGGGCGAATATAATGGGAATTCATGTAGATTTGCTCATCCCAAAATTTGCAACAACATAACCAGACATGGAAAAATTTAGATTTGGTGAAACCTGCAAATACCACCACCCATCCCTTTGCAAGACATCACTTGAGAACAAGACCTGCTACAATATGAAATGCCCAGCTTTTCATATTAAAGGGACTTGGAGATATGCTAGACCTAACACGAATGGTAGCCCAAAAACTCTCTAGCTATGCGAGGACGAGACAGAGGAAAAAGGCAAGGAGGGAAAGGGCAGATGAAGATGAAGAGACTGAGGGAGATGGAAGAGCATATAGAACACCTCGAGCACCTCCTGGCCTCCCAAGAGTGGCCAATACATCCCAAAGACTATTAGGTACACATAGTACTCCAAACAATCCCTCCCCAATCTTGTTTGCAAATATCCAAGGCCTAAAAAATAGAACCACGAACAAAGTACCATTTATTAGGGGCCTGCTAGAAGAAGGAAACGCTATATTTGCGGCTCTCACAGAAACTCACATTAAAGATCAGGAAGATAGTGAGGTATGGATTCCTGGTTACAACCTACATAGGGCGGACAGAATGCATATATCACATGGAGGTGTAGCCTTGTACATACATGACTCACTTATATGTACTGAATTCCTAAATAACAGTAATGAAGTGGTGGAAATACTTGGAGTTAAAATAGAATCCCTAAATTTAGCAGTTATTGTTACATACAGGCCTCCAGACTCATCCCGAGAAGAATTCAAAACCCAGCTCAACAAAATAAAATCAGAAGTGGAAACCCTGGGGAACCCAACACCAAATATTATATGGCTAGGAGACTTTAACCTACCAAACATTAAATGGAGACAACTAGAAAACCAGTTAGTGGCAAATAACACCGGAGAAGCAAATACTAATACGAGAGAGCTTTTTGAACTTTGTGATTTTTTTAGTCTTACCCAACATATTGCTGAACCCACACGGGAAAACAATATCTTAGACCTGGTCTTCACTAACAACGACTCTCTAGTACACAGCATTAACATATCGGACACAACATACTCAGATCATAAATTAATTGAGATCAAAACAACCTTAGAAAGTGTACAGACAACCTCAGAATCGAGAACAAAAACCGGCCCCTTCAGTAAATTTAACTTCAATAACAAAAACATTAGGTGGGAAGAGGTAAATCAAGAAATGGAAGAAATAGACTGGGAAGATTTAATGGATAACCTGACACCAGCAGAATGTCTAGTCATAATAACAGAAACCATGACCCAAATCTGTAGCCACCATATACCTGCAATACAAACAAAACGAAGAAGCAAACAAGATCGGGAAAGGAGGAGGCTGTACAGAAGAAGAAAATTACTCACACAAAGGCGCACACATCAAAATCTACAGGATAGGCAAAAGGTCGAAATAGATAGAGAAAATGTGGAAATTGAACAAAGGCTAAGAATATCATATGAACTACAACATATGGAAGAGGAGAGGAAAGCTATTGCAGGTATAAAGGAAAATTCCAAATACTTCTTTTCATACGCCAAACAAAAGGCTAAAACAACATCAAACATCGGCCCACTGAGCAAAGGGGACGGCTCTTTCACAGGGGACAAAAAGGAAATGAGCGAACTCTTAAGCAGGCAGTATGAATTGGCATTCAGTGAGCCTGATAAAACAAAAGTCATCAGAGACCAAAATATATTTTTCATGGAAACCTCCCCCACGGAAACTCCTCAGATGCTGGATATTGATTTCGGTCCAAAAGACATAGAAGAGGCCATTTCCAACATGCCATCCCACTCGGCACCAAACCCGGACTCATGGAATTCGATCCTAATGAAGAAATGTAAGGAAAACCTCTCAAAACCCCTGGCTATAATGTGGAGAAGGAGTCTAGACACTGGTGACATACCAGATAGCTTGAAAAACGCAATAATTGCCCCACTGCATAAAGGAGGGAGTAAAGCACTACCAAAAAACTACCGCCCGGTAGCTCTAACCTCTCACATCATTAAAGTTTTAGAGCGAGTCCTGTGAAGCAAAATTTCAACATTCATGGAGACAAATGAACTACACAACACCGGTCAACATGGGTTCAGAGCGGGAAGATCATGTCTCTCACAACTTTTGGAACACTATGACAAAATTCTTAAAGCGCTAGAAGAAAAGAAAAACGTGGATGTCATTTACACCGATTTTGCTAAGGCATTTGATAAATGTGACCATGGTATAATAGCCCACAAACTGAAAGCAAAAGGTATAAATGGGAAAATCGGACGGTGGATATACAATTTCCTCGTAAACCGAAAACAATCAGTAGCAGTAAGCCAAGTCACAACTGAGCCTTCGGATGTCAAAAGCTCAGTGCCCCAAGGAACAGTGCTAGCGCCCCTTCTGTTCCTCATACTAATTTGCGACATAGATACCAACACCAGACACAGTACGGTGTCGTCTATTGCTGATGACACAAAATTAAGCAAGATAGTAAACACACAAGAGGACACGGGCCGACTGCAGGAAGACATGAATGTAGTGTTCCAGTGGACCAGGGAAAACAACATGCAATTCAATGACGAAAAATTCCAATTAATACGGTACGGAGATAATAATGGTGTTAAAGAAATTACAAATTACTTAACAGAATCTAACCACATAATAGAACGGAAAGACAGTGTGAAAGACCTTGGGGTATTTATGTCTGAAAATATGGGTTTCAAAGTACATAACCAGGTCAAAGTGGCGGCTGCGAAACGTCTAACGGGTTGGATTCTGCGTACTTTTAAAACACGCGGGGAATTGCCTACGATAACGCTCTTCAAATCTCTAGTGCTACCGCGGCTTGAATACTGTAGCGTATTAACATCCCCATACAAAGCAGGTGAAATAAATGACGTAGAGAGTGTACAAAGAAATTTCACTTCGCATATAAGTTCGATAAAACATCTACACTATTGGGAGCGTTTAAGAGCACTGAATCTGTACTCACTGGAACGTAGAAGAGAACGTTACCTAATAATATACACGTGGAAAATCGCAGAGGGTTTAGTACCAAACCTACATACTCCGATAGTCATGAAATTCAGTGATAGGAGAGGCTGGGAATGCGAAATCCCCCGGATGAATAACAGGGGTGCTATGTGCTCTCTGCGAGAGGGCTGGTTATCACACAGAGGCCCATGTCTCTTCAACAAACTCCCACGGCGAGTAAGAGACATGAGGGACATCTCGTTAGACAACTTCAAGAGAGCCCTAGATGTCGAACTGCAAAAAGTGCCAGACGAGCCCATCCTCGCAAGGGAGCGAGCTGTCGCTTCAAACAGTCTACTGCACCAGATCACCACCCATAACGAGGGGCGTCGCGCTCCTTGGTGCCGCTAGAAGAATGGCGAACACATCAAAAGGTATCAAAAGGTAAGGTAAGGTATAGAGACTAATAACACCAGTGGCATCAATATGACGGAGGTCGACCGATCTCTGTTACTATAGAGACTAATAACACCAGTGGTACCAATATGACGGAGGTTGGCCGATCTCTGTTACTATAGAGACTAATAACACCAGTGGTACCAATATGGCGGAGGTTGACCGATCTTTGTTACTATAGAGACTAATAACACCAGTGGTACCAATATGGCGGAGGTTGACCGATCTCTGTTACTATATAGACTAATAACACCAGTGGTACCAATATGACGGAGGTTGACCGATCTCTGTTACTATAGAGACTAATAACACCAGTGGTACCAATATGGCGGAGGTTGACCGGTCTCTGTTACTATAGACTAATAACACCAGTGGTACCAATATGACGGAGGTTGACCAATCTCTGTTACTATTTTTTTTTTTTTTTTTTTTCTATATTTCAACTACTCCCCCTCGGGCATAGGCTGAGAGCCTGTACATTTTACCGCTCAACACGGTGAAGCCCGTGAGGTCTTGTTCCAGTCTGGGGAGTGAGACATGTGAAGCATCCATTCATGGCTCGAAGCAGCTCCATCTCTGAAGCGGCTGGTTGCTTCGTTCAAGTGATTCACTGTCTCACCCTCCAGACTCAGACCCTCACTCTCAGAACGCCACCTATTGAGCAGTGAACTCACTAGGCATTGTCCCCCTGTAACATATTTTGAATATGGGAATATTCATCCAGTGTTATTTAATCAGGGAACAATGAGGGTATTTTTTTTTGGCATTTCGGTGGGCTTTGTGGTAATGCACTGATACAGCACAAATTCCTGACTAAAAATATAGACTAATAACACCAGTGGTACCTATATGGCGGAGGTTGGCCGATCTCTGTTACTATAGGGTCTCTAGGCTTCAGTCAGGAGACATCCTGACGACGTATACAGACTAAACACACATAACATAGCCACTCCAACAGCTTCCTCTCTCTCCAACACCCCTCTTCCCCTCTCTACACTCTTCAGAAAAATAGGGAAAGTAGAATGTAGATACGAGGTACCGTTGTAAAGGCTTATCCCTCAATGCCTTCATCTGACCTAATCACTAATTAACCCTTAGAAGATACGATGACTCATTTCTTTCCTATTTTCTCTCTATTATTTGTCGTTTTTATTCATATGAGGAAGGGTATATATAAATCAGAGGATTAATCTTTACCCTTATAACTCCCACACATTCTTTTCAATGGTATAAGCTCGTGTGATGATAGCCAGAATACACCGTCCCAATGCGTTATAATCGTCAAAGGGCTTATTGAAGCCTGATGTTGGAAGTGAAGCGCTTTGCTGCCACTCTATCATGGAATTAATCACTTATGTAATAAACTATTAATCATGTCTGAATAGCAAGGAACATTAAAGGACAAGTGTCCTGATTACGATTTAACCAGTCAATAATTCTACAATATATTATTAATTAGAAATGAAGAGCAAATTATTCAGTAGTCAGATTTGTTCTCCTTCAACAAGATGGCGTCATGTTCTCTTTATGCTGGCTACCGTTAAGCGACTTCACTCGGCTTAGGAAGGGTCTCATAAGAATCGAAGGGGTTCAATTATCCCTCTCAGTATACGTTGGCGGTTCAGGGATATTTCGTAGTGAGGCCGGTCTATATGATCTGTGCCCCATGAATATTCTTTCCTCTCACTTAAACATTAGGCTACCATAGTGGGGTGGGAATATGAACATGATAAGATTAATATCCAGTATTCGAGAATGGATACTAAGTCGTAGGCGTGTGCATAAACCTTTAACCGTCTTGGTGGTGTAATGGTTAAGGTGTCTAAAAATCTGTGTGTGATAACCCGGGTTCGAATCCTGGTGGATCACATATATGCTTTCATTAATTTCATTGGAGGTGTTTGGTGTTGGGGTGGATCACATATATGCTTTCATTAATTTCATTGGAGGTGTTTGGTGTTGTGGTGGATCACATATATGCTTTCATTAATTTCATTGGAGGTGTTTGGTGTTGTGGTGGATCACATATATGCTTTCATTAATTTCATTGGAGGTGTTTGGTGTTGTGGTGGATCACATATATGCTTTCATTAATTTCATTGGAGGTGTTTGGTGTTGTGGTGGATCACATATATGCTTTCATTAATTTCATTGGAGGTGTTTGGTGTTGTGGTGGATCACATATATGCTTTCATTAATTTCATTGGAGGTGTTTGGTGTTGTGGTGAAATTAATACAAAAACAAAACAAAAAAATAAATTAGTATATATAATTCAGCTTAGGAAGGACCTATGATACTCTGAGGATTAGTTAGGATAACTGGTACCACTTTGTTTCATAAAAGTACTTTCCTTAGCTGAATACTGTATAATCTAGTTTTAGTAAAAAAAAATAAAAAATATAATAAAACAAAATATATACTGTATATATATATATATATATATATATATATATATATATATATATATATATATATATAATGTATATATATATATATACGTTTTTCCTAAGCTGGATAAACTTTTCAATTAGCCAAAATAGAACTAGAAAAACAAGAGTCTTCGAATTGAAACAAGCGCCACTGATGAGGATTTAACCAGCCAGTAATTGGTTCAATCGATCCCTCGTCCACCAAACTTGTGATTTGTTTCGGACAGAACTGGGGTAATTGTTAATATCTTCAATACGACTATGACTTTATATGTATTTATTTTATTTGTTTATTTTTTATTATTATTATTATTATTATTATTAGTATTAAAATTATTTATTTTATTTGTTTTATTATTTTGTCTGGGGGAGGGGGGGGGGGGCACCATCAAGCTATTTGAATCCAATCGGCTTAGAGAGAACCTCTAGGAATCACAGGGGAAGAACATATGTCAATAAACCTTCATATCTACCCAGGGTCTTCCGAAGCTAAATTAAATCGTTTAACGGTAGCCAAAGTAAAATTAAGGAAAGTGTTACCATACTGAGTGGGTTAGGTCGACATTAATCACGATATAAGCAACATATAATTTGATGGATCACTCCCCTTTTGTTTGTAATTGAAAAGCTATATTTATACGATAAGAGAGATAACAGATTGTGGCGAGGACAATGGTGGTAATTGTGTTATCTATGTAAGAATGTATGTTCAAATATAGTTATAAATGTGTGTGTGTGTGTGTGTGTTGTAGTAAATTAGTGTGTGTGTGTGTGGTAGTGATGGACTAAACGATTGTGTGGGTAAGGTTAGGTTAAATTAGGGCAGTTTAGTTTAGGCTAGGCAAAACTATGTTAGGTTAAATTAGATAAGGTAAATTAAGTTAACCTTAGGATTATTAGGTTAGGTTGAATTCGGTTAGTATATGGCAGATTAAGTTATTCTATGGTAATTATACACTAGCTTTGGTTAAGTTAGTCGAGGTGTAGATTAAATGACTGTGAGGGTCAATGTGGTCGAAATAAATAATGGGCGATGACACCATAAACACCTCCAGAGACACAGCACGAGAGAGAGTGAGAGTGAATGTTTGTGTGTGTGTGTGAGAGTGAATGTTTGTGTGTGTGTGTGTATGGGTGTGTGTGTGTGTGTATGGGTGTGTGAAAGAGAGAGAGAGTGTGTGTGTGTATGTGATAGATAACCTACCTGATAATCTGTTCCTCTTCCTGGTGACCATACAGACAACAATAGTTCATTATCAGCCTGGGCAGTGATCGGGACATACTTCCTTATTATATATTGGTGTCAGGGCTCAACTTGTGGTTCTAGTGAGGCTTTTACCCACTCAGCACGGTGACATTGTTCTCAGTATATCCTGACTATAACAAGTCGATATTACTCTGATCAGGATAATGACTAACCCATTCAGTACCAGGGACGCAATTTTCGTAAAATTCTGGCAACTATTGGACGATTTTATTCAGCTTAGGAAGGACCTCTAGCAATAATGTGGCTTCAAACTATTCCAGCCAATCCTCTTAACTACCACAGATCCATCCTAAGCTGCATACTATCATATACATATAGTTAAAATTAAATGTAACACACATTGCTGGTATTCAAAGGGCTAATCTGTTATATATAACTTAGTATTTACATATAGAAAACAGTAAGATAAAAACTCATTGCCTATATACCACTTGACTCTCATGGATACTATATATGCTGAACAAATCTTCTAAACATCGACATTACCATATGGACAACAGCGCGCTTAGAACCTCTGGACCTCCCAAGAGCCACAGGCTACTGATAATATAAGCCACCAACAATTTCCAATTTGACATCAAAGCTGATTCAGGTAACTTCAGTTATGTTTAATACCAGGTCTTGTTGATCAGTTAATGTGTCTATGTGATATGAACACCGCTTATATTGAGCATCAACTTATTCAGTACGTTGACACTTTTGAGCCTTTTATTCTGGTTATAATTATATGATATTATGCAGTTCACAAAGGATCTAAGGCAGTCAAAAAGCTTAAATTAAGCCTTTTTGACTTGTAATGGTTATACAAACATGGATTTACAATTATTGTTAAATATATTCGGTGCTGAGTTGAAAAACGGAACCTGAAGGTCAATGTAGTAAATAATAAAGTTATGGTCTCTGAGAGGAATAAAGTCACATAATGTGAAGTGAGTTTGAATGGCCAGATAATGGATAATGGCAGTTCATTAAACTATTTGGGCAGTGTGATGAGTAAAAATGGAAGTTTGGAGGATGAATTACGATAGAGGTTGCAGCAGGGGAGGAGAGTTATGGGTACACTAAAAGTAGTGACAAGGAATAGGGAGGTGAACATGGAAGTAAAGCAGTCCCTGCGTGATAGGGGGGTGATCCCAACATTGACATACAGGAGTGAAGCATGGACATTAATGGAAAGTTTAATGTCTAGAGTTTGCCAGAATACAAATCAAATGATGTCATCATTCAGTGGAAGTTAATTGAATACACATGCACATTTCTTCCTGCCATTATCCTACCTTAAGTGGCATCTGAAAGGAGATTCACCCAAACAACTTCAGTGTGGGTCTGTGCACAATTGAGGAAGGTTGTCTCTGACACTCTCTTAAGTTTCATCCTTATCAAGCTACTCATATAGACAAAACATTATTAATATTATTTCTTTCAACATTATTGCGTTCTGATACAGCCTGAGGAGCCGGGTCCAAACAATGGTCCTGAAACGCTGCAAAGGATATGTTCCTCTCCACTTGATTGATAGCAACCTTCTTAACCCTCTCAGACTGAAATACTTCACTTACTGATGAGGAGGCAGACCGCACAGTATTATCCCCACAACAGTCAAAATCTCACCGAGGGACCGTTAGAAGTCGGAGGAACTTGGGGTTGCCACCATTCGACAGATTCTGATCTAACTTACCTAACGTACTGAGGCCTAAATGACGCTAGAACGTCATATAACTTATTAGAGAGATATTAAGATAGGTTCATATGACGCGATCGTGTCATATGAGTAGTTAGGCAGAACCGCCATATGACGCAATTGCGTCATATGAGTCGGAGGGGGTTAATATATGGGCTGGTCCTAGGAGAGCGCTCTTCTGAATTTCGTGGATGTTGATATTTCCAGGGATCTTGTTAGTGAATTTCTCTAGTCCCTTCTTCACAAGTCCTAATGCTCCAATGACCACTGGTTTTGTTGTGGTCTTCATACTCCACATCCGGCTGATCTTGATTTCCAAATCCTTGTATTTTGACAGCTTTTAAATGACCTTGACAGAGGTGTTTTGTTCAGATGGTATGGCCATATCTATGAGCATACATTCCTTCTTCATCTTTTTCTAGATGATGATGCCTGGCCTGTTCACTTTGATCTTTCTGTCGATTTGGATGGGCATGTCCCATAAGATGGTGACTTCATCATTCTCAGTGACGGTGTTTACTGCTTGGTTGATGTTCATACTTGTCAGCTGTCTTGAGCTTGTACTCCTTACAGATCTTCCAATGCAGGTACGCCGCTGCTCTGTTGTGTTGGTTGAGGTATTCGTTCTTCGCCAATTCCGGGCAGCCAGGGATGATGTGGTCAATAGTCTCCTAATACATATTATTATTATTATTATTATTATTATTATATCTGTTCAGGTCATGATGTCGTGGATGGAGGCGAAGCTGCGTCATGATAAATGTGATGATGGCAGGAGATCCAATGATTCATCTTCACTCATGCAACTCCAGACTCTCTCCACCACTACTAAAGCCTCCAACTCAACCTCCACCACCACCACCTCCTCCAACACCAACACAACCCTTCCAAACACTATTCCTAACACCACCACAACTATCATCACCACTACCTACAACAACAACAACAACAACCCTTGCAGCAAAAATTCCACTATATCTACCAATGCCAGGATAAATACCACATCCTCTGTCAGCACCACCACCCCTAACATCACCAACCCTAACATTTACACCACCACCACCATCACCAACCCTAATATCATCACCACCACCTGGTCATCACTCTTCACCAGGAGCTACCACCCTCCCAATATAACTGCCATTGACTTGGTCTACGAGGCCTACACTCCACCTAGACAAAACACACACGAACACACAGACATTCCACACCAACAAGAAGTAGAGACACAGTCAAAGAAATCTGTTAGTCAGCTGCAAAATGAAGAAGCACGGGGAAAGCCTTATATTTCACAGCTGCCAAATAAAAAGCTACAGCAGTGGAGACACGTTTCTCAGCAACAGAAAGATAAGGTGCAAAAACCCAGAGATCTTCCACAGCAACGACGATCAAAACAATCACAGAAACACCGACACCATCCACAGCAGCGAGCAGAGGAGATACAACTTCAGATATTAAGTTCACAGAAGCAAACAGAAGATATACAACTTCATATGATAAGTCTACAGCAGCCACCAAAACATAAACAACTTCAGATGATTATTCCACAACAGCAAGCAGAACAGATACAACTTCAGATGCTAAATCCACAGCAGCGAAAAGGTGAGATACACCTGCAGGGAGAAGTATTATAGTCTCTCATATAATACAGTAGATCTCTTATGTTTTGTTATATGAAAGTATAGAGCCATTGAGATTGAGTTATGCCTAAAATAGTGTTATCATAGTTCGTAACTTTGCATACTAAAATATAGGTCCCCGAACTTATACCTGTGATCTGTGACCGTTCATTAAAAATATACATTCCACAACCGCAAATGGAAGATACAAGACCACAAATGGAGTCCCACAGGGGTTGTAGATAATACCGATGCACTACACCTGCACACTGGGGCCGCCCTCAGAACCTGACACTGGTGACAGTAGAAAAGGGCCGCTGACTTGCATGATTGTTACCTCTTCTAGGCACGGAAACAGAGCATTAATTAATTACGACGTGGTAAGAGTCCTATAAATGCTGTAACAAATATGACTGTCTAAGAATTATCCAATACATGGAAATATCAGCTTTGAAATTAATGTTTGCAATGACTAATCTGTCATAACTTAGTCTGCATTTAAACACTAGTCCATCCATTGAATATATATACATGTCATTATCACTCTCTATCTCCTCTAAACAACTAAATAAGTTTAATGCCTATATAAGAACATAAGAACATAAGAAAATGGGAGTCTGCAGAAAGCCGATTGGCCTAAGCAAGGCAGATCCCTGTCCCACACAACCCCAATTCAATTACAAAGCCCAATTATAGGCTTCACACTCTAATACCCTGAGGATCATCTTACCAAAACGGTTAGAGATTAACGCAGGATTATGGAGGTCTGCAGAGCGCTGATTGGCCCAACCCGGCTGATCCCCCTTCACACCCAACCCTTCTCGTCCATATGCTTATCCAATTTTATCTTAAAGCTCCCTACAGTTTTAGATCCCACTATAGCACTTGGTAGTCCATTCCACCCATCTACAACTCTGTTACCAAACCAATACTTGCCTATATCTTTTCTGAAACGAAATTTATCTAATTTGAAACCATTGGTACGAGTTCTTTCGCTATCACTGAGCTTTAGTACATTTGACATGTCCCCTTTGTTAATCCCACTAACCCACTTGAACACCTCTATCATATGCCCTCTAACTCTGCGTCTCTCTAACGAATGTAAACCTAATTTCTTCAACCTTTCTTCATACGAAAGATTTCTAATATTATGGATCATTTTTGTCATTCTACGCTGTACTCTCTCCAATGAATCTATGTCCATTCTGTAATAAGGACACCAAAATTGGACAGCATAATCCATGTGGGGTCTCACTAATGACAAGTAAAGTTTTAAGATAACATCAGCAGTTCTGTTACTCACACTCCTAGAGATGAACCCGAGAATCCTGTTTGCCTTATTACGAACGCTTATATACTGTTTTCTAGGCTTCAAATCATTGCTAACAAACACACCTAGATCTTTCTCGCAGTCTGAATTTTCTAATTCTAAATTAGCTAGTTTATATTTAACATTTGTTTGCATCTTCCCTATCTTTAATACCTTGCATTTGTCAATGTTAAACTTCATCTGCCAATTTACTGACCATTCATGTAAGGTATCTAGATCCCTTTGGAGGCACTCTATATCGCTATCTGAATCAATTGATCTCCCTATTTTAGTATCGTCTGCGAATTTACTTATCCTACTAGTTATACCTAAATCTAGGTCATTTATGTATATAAGAAACAACAGGGGACCTAATACCGATCCCTGGGGGACACCACTTTTGACTGCTCCCCATTCTGACTTGGTACCATTTATGCTGACTCTCTGCTTCCTACCAATTAGCCATGACCTAATCCATCCTAACAACGCCCCACCTATTCCATGTGCCTCAACCTTTCTCATCAATCTCTCATGAGGGACTCTGTCGAAAGCTTTACTGAAATCTAAATATATAATATCATATGACTTGTCATTATCTACTGCTTCATATACCTCTGAGAAAAAACTAAGCAAATTAGTAAGGCAAGACCGTCCCTGAGTGAATCCATGCTGAGAAGAATTGATTAAGTTAAATGTTTCTAAGTGGTTTCTCATTTTCCTAGCAATAATTGACTCTAGTAGTTTTCCTATGATTGAAGTGAGACTAATGGGACGGTAATTGGATGCTATTGATTTATCACCTTTTTTGAAGATCGGAACTACATTTGCAAGCTTCCAAGCTTCTGGAACTATACCTGTTTCTAATGACTTGTTAAATAGAAATGTTTATGGATAACTTAACTCATCTCTGCATTCTTTTAATACTCTAGCATATACCTCATCAGGACCAGGCGATTTATGAGGTTTCAGTCTGTCAATTTCCTTAACCACATCATTTCTACTTATAGTAACCGTACTTAACCTATTTTCTATACTATCGCTGTATACCTTACGGACTTCTGGAAACTGTGCCAAATTTTCATTAGTGAAAACGGAAAGAAATTGACTATTTAATGTACTGCACATTTCTAAATCACTTTCTGTCAATTTTCCTATCGAAGTTTTAAGGGGACCAATTACATCTCTAACCTTGGATTTATATAGTTGGTAAAAAGCTTTAGGATTATTTTTGAATCATTGGCAACCTTAATTTCATAATTTCTTTTTTCTTTACTAATATC
Organism: Paralithodes platypus; assembly: GCA_032716605.1. Lineage (NCBI taxonomy): Eukaryota > Metazoa > Arthropoda > Malacostraca > Decapoda > Lithodidae > Paralithodes > Paralithodes platypus. The sequence goes on along the minus strand of CM064547.1, from coordinate 2,277,986 downwards.
CTTTTTTACCTGTCGTGATAGATTCTGATAGTAAGCAAGTAGGTGAATTTCGCCTTTTTTTAATTTTTCTATATATTCCTCTCTTTTTTCCTAGAAGATCTAATAGTCTATTATTCATCCATTTGGGTTGGTTCTGTGTTGATCTAAATTTTCTTTTGGGGATATATTTATTTTGCGCATTGAATACTGACTTGATAAAATTATCGTATGTATCTACCAAGTTTGACGTCTCCTCCTGACTTAAGATGACAGGTGCCTGAGAAAGGATACACTCATTTGGACACCTGGATCGACTTAATTTTTGACCATAGGGTCCGCTAACAGGGCTTCTCTTAACCCACCATAATTGGCTTTTCTGAAGTCAGGTATTAATGTTGTATTCTCTCTGATATTACCTTTCCATTGTATATTAAAATACACAGAATTGTGATCACTATTTCCAAGGTGGTCCCCGATTTCTACACTATTTATCATATGTTCATTGTTACTGAAAACTAAATCGAGAATATTATCACCTCTAGTCGGCGTATCTATGAATTGAGATAAAAAACTATCTTGTACTACCTCAATAAACTCCTTTGAATCAGAGTCGCCTATTTGTTGCTGCCAATCTATATTAGGGAAATTAAAATCCCCCATAATGCACACGTTGCTAAGCCTTGATGCTATTTTAATTTCCTCCCATAATGATGTTCCGTCATTTCTACTCATATTTGGCGGTCTATACATAACTCCAATAACTAAAGTCTCACTACCTTCGTTAACTTCTACCCAAACACTTTCATTTTCATTATTTACTCTAATACCTGATTTAGTACAGCTTTTTAATGAACTCCTGACAAACACTGCTATACCGCCACCTACTTGTTCGGTCATATTTAAACAAACTATATCCTGGTATATCAAACTCTGCTAAAAAATGCCTGGTTTCTGTATTAATCCATGTTTCAGTTAGCGCTATTATGTCTATATTTTCTTTGCTAACCAGTGCTCTAAGTTCGTTCATTTTGTTACATAAACTCCTGCAATTTGTATAATAAACACTCAAACTATTACTTGTATTTGCAACTATTTTTCTATTGTTTTTAACTAATTTATTTTTACCTGTTGAACTACTGGACCTAGACGGAAAATCTACGCTATCAGAATGTTCGTTATTACTATCAATTTGATGTGGCTGGGATTCTATTTTACTTACACACCTATGGTTTATTAACCAAACCCCGCAACAAACTTGTCGAGTGAGCTGGCTAAGGTCGAAACTCCTAGTCGAGAGAGATGTACTCCATCCTGGGCATACAGTTCATCCTTACCGTAGAAGAGGGTCCAGTTATCCAGGAATGGAATAGTATTTGCCTTGCAATACTTCTCCAGCCGGCTATTTACACCAATAGCCCTGGAGGACCATTCCTTCCTTACCCCTCTTGGTAGGATACTGTGTACCACAGGAACTCCACCCTTCTCCTTGATCCTCTCCAACATTTCCTGGTACGTGGTGAGCAACTCCTCAGTCCTGCATTTCCAAATGTCGTTGCTCCCTGCGTTGAGGAAGATGATGGGGTCCTCTCCACTCGCTTCCATGACACCATCTAGCTTTTCTGCCACCTTCTCGACTCCGGCACCAGGCAGACATATATAATTTTACACATCCCATGTTATATAAACTACTGTAAATAATTAAGGAACCTGGACCTATTGTAAGCCTTTGTAATGTTTCTTCTGGTTGCATAATATGCTTATCAAATACAAATATATATAACCTTTAGAATGTGTTAATAAGCTTGATGCTCTGTATCTACTTATCTATTAATGAATATATTATCAACTTCATACTGTTACAAATATACAAAACACTTTCTTACTATTGTTGTACAATCTAATTGACATAAAACCTCCTTCAATGTAAACAATGACTCTCAATGTTTGTTATCACTGTGATTGTTCCTGTACATAATGGTCACTGTGATATCAATTGATAACCATCCTACTATCTAACTAACTACTAGTGTTCCTCATACACCGACATAAAACTAAAGATAACTTTTCTTACTGTAAGGAATAAAAGACAAGGGACGCTAATCACGATTTAAACAGCCAGTAATTGGTCCGGTCAGTCTCTTGTCCACCAGACTTGATGCTTTATGTTATATATATATATATATATATATATATATATATATATATATATATATATAATATATATATATATATATATATATATATATTATATATATATATTTATATATATATATATTCTCTTTTAAACAGACGAGGTTAAAGGCAATAGCAGTTTCAGCATTCAGGATTTTATTGTTACAGCTTTCAATAGTTCTAACAATTTTCCTCTGGGGTTCAGAGATGAGGTACAACAGGTTAGCAAAATTCATGGTGGATCCAACGTTTCACAAGTAAACATCTTGTATCTTCAGGGAAAGGAGAGGTAATGATTAGAATAAGGACAAAGCAACATATTTATACAAAATTCGAGGATCAAGAATAGGGAGGTGGGCGGAGCTACTGGGTGTGGGTGGCTGTTCATTGGTGGAAGGCAGTCTATTCGCGAGACGGGCACTAAATCTTATCGGTGGTTGGTTGTTGGCTGTGGGTGGCTGTGATTGGTTGGTGTTGTCAGTTGTGTGCTGAGCGCGGAAAGGTAAGGGAGGGGGGCACAGGGCGAGAGGAAGGAGGGCAGTATGCCTGTAGCGCTTGCCTGAAGGAAGAATTTGAAGGTCTTGTGTTTGGTTGTTGATGCTGGGGTTGAGTGTTTGGATGTATAGAGCTTCTAAAATAGCTAGTCTTCTGGGGTCTGATTCTTTGTCGAGTATGGTGGTTTGTTTGTCTAGGTCAGCGCGAGTTAGGGCAAGATGGTGGGGGCTTGATAGTGATCTTTTATAGCGCCAGATTGAAGGTGGAGGGTTAGTCGACGGGAAAGGCGAGTCTGTGTCATTCCAACATAGGATAGGGGTCCACAGTCCCCAGAGGTGCAAATATGCTGGTATATCACATGATCGTCTTTCGGTTGGTTGGTGGAAATGGGGCGGTTACGGAGGACAAGGTTGGAGGTCTTAGGAGATTTGTAGTAAATAATGAGTTTTATTTTATTGTCAGGGTTGGTGGGGAGGACGTTTTTGTGAATTATTTCTTTCATAATGGATTCGTCTGTTGTGTGGTCGGAAGATATGTAGTTTCTGTAGAAAAATGTAATGTCATTGGCCGGGTTGGTGCTAGGGGGGTCTTGTTTGTTGGTACAAACAAGACCCCCCTAGCACCAACCCGGCCAATGACATTACATTTTTCTACAGAAACTACATATCTTCCGACCACACAACAGACGAATCCATTATGAAAGAAATAATTCACAAAAACGTCCTCCCCACCAACCCTGACAATAAAATAAAACTCATTATTTACTACAAATCTCCTAAGACCTCCAACCTTGTCCTCCGTAACCGCCCCATTTCCACCAACCAACCGAAAGACGATCATGTGATATACCAGCATATTTGCACCTCTGGGGACTGTGGACCCCTATCCTATGTTGGAATGACACAGACTCGCCTTTCCCGTCGACTAACCCTCCACCTTCAATCTGGCGCTATAAAAGATCACTATCAAGCCCCCCACCATCTTGCCCTAACTCGCGCCGACCTAGACAAACAAACTACCATACTCGACAAAGAATCAGACCCCAGAAGACTAGCTATTTTAGAAGCTCTATATATCCAAACGCTCAACCCCAGCATCAACAACCAAACACAAGACCTTCAAATTCTTCCTTCAGGCAAGCGCTACAGGCATACTGCCCTCCTTCCTCTCGCCCTGTGCCCCCCTCCCTTACCTTTCCGCGCTCAGCACACAACTGACAACACCAACCAATCACAGCCACCCACAGCCAACAACCAACCACCGATAAGATTTAGTGCCCGTCTCGCGAATAGACTGCCTTCCACCAATGAACAGCCACCCCACACCCAGTAGCTCCGCCCACCTCCCTATTCTTGATCCTCGAATTTTGTATAAATATGTTGCTTTGTCCTTATTCTAATCATTACCTCTCCTTTCCCTGAAGATGCAAGATGTTTACTTGTGAAACGTTGGATCCACCATGAATTTTGCTAACCTGTTGTACCTCATCTCTGAACCCCAGAGGAAAATTGTTAGAACTATTGAAAGCTGTAACAATAAAATCCTGAATGCTGAAACTGCTATTGCCTTTAACCTCGTCTGTTTAAAAGAGAATCTATTACCTGGCTATACTAACATATATATATATATATATATTTATACTGATTACTGGCCCTTGTTGTTTAACTCGTTCAGTAACATGACGCATTATTGTATAATCAGTCTGACTATCATTAGACGATTGTCTTCAGCTAGGAAGAGACTGTAGAAGTTAGATGGTTGAGATATAACGTACAGTACCTTAATATTGATTATAAGTGTTTCCTAAGCCTTGTGAAATTGTTTAACGGTATAGCCAGAATAAAAGGTAAGTGAGAGCATAATATTGTAAAGAAATCCTGTGACAATGAACCAGCTGCCCCTTCATTGTCGGATAAAAATGAATGATGATAAATAATAATAAATAATAATCGTAATAAAATTGAATATATTCCCTGATTGCTGGCAGGTTAATCAATTATCAGTGTTTCGTGTCCTTCAAAGTCCCTGGAAATGCTGACATGGTTATTGGTGTATACCACAAGTGATTAATTCCATCATGGAGTCTTGATCTTGATTCTTGATTTAAGGGCTTTGAGGGCAGATCCCCATTAACCCTGATACAGTATTGGTCAAAGCTGCAGCGAAGGAGGCTCAAACGTCAGGGACCCAGGAGGGGCTGCAGAAGGGCAACAACACTCCCAGAACTCGAGGATGGAAGGGGAGATAAAGGGATGAACGATGGCACCCGGCAGGAAGAAGACACGTGTTGAAGTGAAGAGGCAAGGACGGAGGGGCCAACACAAACCCTAGAAGCTGAAGGCGGCCCTGGCACCGACGGAAAGGTGGGGCCCAATATGGAACCCCCCAAAAAGCCGAGGATTTGCCGATACCAGAGCCAACCACCGTGGGTGCCGTGTCCCTCCAGCGTGCAAGCCACTTGTCACAGGTCCAGGGAATCGCCGGACCCACCAACCAGAAAGGAGTCAAGATGGCGCAGAGTGAAGTCGGCACAGTCGGATGATCAGAGGATGACGAAGGCAGAGCAGGGTAGCATGGAGGAAGGGGATGAAGCCGGGGGGAGAGGCCACTGAACCACCGACGCAGCAGGCAATCACCGGGACGACTGATGTTCCCCAAATAAAGCTGCAGATTGCGCAGGGCACCAGGGAGGTCCGACCGCGACCGCGACCGCGATCCAGCAAAACCTCTCCATGATGGAGTGGCTGCCAAATCCTTGACTGCCCCCCTAGCCCACCCCATTACCGCACGCACACATGTGAAAAGAGTTGAAATTAATATAGATATATGAAAAATATAGCGAGACAGTCAAACACCCACCCCAAGGCAAAATAGAGAGGCGGATGGACTTCATCAGGCCACAGCCATCCGCCGTAATCGGTTTTCTGTTATAGCTGTGGCAAACCGGCTATCTCTATAATACCTGGTGTAGAGTGTTTGCCCTAAAAGAAAAAGTAGTATAGTACTAATGAAATAGTCAAAATCAGGGGGTTGATACATTCGGGAAGTCAATTTTGTAGTCAGAAGTAGAGTAGACAAAATCAGTTAGTTTAAATTGGGGAAGTCACATTTTGTTGTCGGATATCGAAGAAGAAATCCATTAACTACGTCGAAAAGTATTGAAACATATTTAGCATGAGATAAAGTGAGGTTGAGCTCTGGGAGGCAGGGGACGCTCAACCCCCACTCTGACAGGATCAGCCCATCTCCTTGGCATCAACATTCTGGTAATAATACGTTGACATATTCAGTAGATGCAGTATGTGGTAAATTCAATTACGTCATCATTATTAGCTGAGATGCTCTTCACAAATGTACTCATATCGTCTCTAGCAGTTCTAAGATGGTGTTTCTTGAAATATGTCACTTGTTATAATATTTTTTAATTTATTGTAGTTGAAATATCTAATTGGTAGTTTGTTAAATTGTCTTTTTAAGAGGTATATTTCATATCCTTGTTTCACACACACACACACATACACACATTTATATAAAAGAAACACGGAATGTGAGCCTCGCTACACAATTCCCTACACACAATTTACCCTCACCGTTCACACACTATCCGGACAGAGGGAAACATGCTGGGAAAAATAAAGTCCATGATTACTGTAGAGGTAGTGTGGTCTGAGGGCCACACTACCTCTGGTCAATAATTCAACATAAAGGAAAACAACACCAAGGAACAATGTAAGTTGGCCTATGATAATGTATACAAAAAAAGGATGAGGGTAGAGGGCTGCCAAGAGATATTGTGAAGTGGAAATACAGAAGGAATATAGGCTACACAGAAAATACCAAAGATATCTGAAAATGCTTATCGTTTAACTCTTATCAAATGTAATACAGTAGAATGATTAAACATAACAAGAAGCAAGTAAGTTAAACTAAAATTGCAATTATATACAGTATATAGATAACTGATCCCCTTTAGGTCAATATTTACCGACAGTATTGAATGTAAGAACCACCGTGGTGAGGCACAGTTTACAAGATATGAACCTGTTACAGATGGTAAGAAGGGGTGGTTGTACAAATACATTATACTTCCAAACTAGGTTAATACAAACTATAAATATAACTGAACACAACTAACCGTAGGCCACATTTAGTACACTCACACACACACACAGAGAGAGAGAGAGAGAGAGTCTGAGAGTAAGTTGAGAAACAACAAATTAAATTACTAGAGAATCGAAAATAGTTACCCGAATGTGTGGTAAATGTTTTCTGTAACTTTTGTTCTCAGTTCTTGACTGTGGGTTTTAAAGGTGAGGAGTTAATATAGCAAAGACTCCAATGGTCAGCCAGGGAACAACGGCAGGTACCGGATCCTACCAAGATAACAACAATAAAAATAAAAATATTATCTATCTATCTATCTATCTAACTATCTATCTCTCTATATATACAGTATATATATATATATATATATATATTCTGACATACGGAGCCCTGTATGTTAATTTAAGAGTTAGAATTAGAGTTGAAGGAGCCAAACTACCCAAGCGGCGAAGCAAACTAGCGAGCGAACTAGCGAGTGGGGAAACCAGCTCGCCGCATACCAGCAAACAAGCCTTCACACCTGCGTGCGTCATAGGGGACCCTGCAAACTACCCGACGCTATGACGTATGATCCGACGCCAGGAGCTGTGAATGGACCAGGCACCTGTTATGCAACTCGAGGAGCTGTGATTGGAGCAGGCACCACCCCCCGCCTCCTGATTCGTTCCTACACCATCATGTTTAGTATATAAGACCCGAGTTGTGGGCATTCAAATCAGTCTCATTTGGAGTTGGGGAAGGTGAACTTGCAGCTGGAAGAAGACGGGGTGAAGTATTATAATGGGATTGTGACTGTCAGTCAGATTATATATGTGTGTTAAGTGTGTTCCGTGTAAACACTTACGTTATGTTGGTTAGTGAGATATGTGATTGGGAATTAACGTTAACGCTACTATTATGTGCTTAACTATTTGATTGGGAATTAACGTTAACGCTACTATTATGTGCTTAACTATTTGATTGGGAATTAACGTTAACGCTACTATTTATGTACTTAACTATTTGATTGGGAATTAACGTTAACGCTACTATTATGTACTTAACTATTTGATTGCGAATTAACGTTAACGCTACTATTATGTGCTTAACTATTTGATTGGGAATTAACGTTAACGCTACTATTATGTACTTAACTATTTTAGTTGACTAACTTGTGGACTAAAGCAACTCTTTAAGTAATTGGGTTATGATGAAAGTAATACTATTGTTTTATATTAATACTTACGAGTTCTTTCATTTTCTTTTAATTAAGCTTACATTGCTTAACGGTGCTTACTACGGTGATGCTATTGTCTCATATTAGTAATATCGCCTTAGACTAACATGGCTGTGTTAATATTACTTCTAGTGATTTCCTAAGCTGAAGAAAATTCTTTTAGCTTCAAAATATTATTTTTGCTTTTCATATTATTGAGTGAGACCTGAATCGAATCTATGAAGCGATCCTGTAACTTAATTTACTCATAATCAAACCTCAATGTTACGTGGTTAAGAAATACATTTAACTAATTATTAAATATATATCTAACTTTTTATGTGACTTTGATATTAATCCTGATGATAATAATAATATAATACTATTAACGTAAGACAAGAACCAAGAATAATTACATTAAATATAAATAAAAGGACATATAAGAAAACTATCTATTCATTTCAAAAAGGGTAAGAGACAGAAATATTCTTACTTTAATATTTATCTTTCAAGACTTTTTATAGAATTAATAGTCCTTCTTTAGATATAACTTCTTCGGTTCATAACCATAGCCTACTAAGCTTCGGTTAAATAATAATTCTTTATAAATACTACATGACTTTAATTAGTTTCAGTATTTTTCATAATTAAAGAGTATCAGTCAATAAAGGATACTAAGTCCTAAGATCCAAAAGGAAAGGAAGCAACAACAGGAAATAATTTTATTAGATTTTACTTTTGTTTTGCCTTCAGCTGACTGATACCTTAATATATATCTGTGCTATCTAGATTCATCAAGTTAACCACTTGAGGATCAAGATACGTAACAATATATATATATATATATATATATATATACGGTATATATATATATATATATATATATATATATATATATATATAATTATGGACCCGGGTTCGAATCCCAATATGTCAATGGGAAGATATTGTTGGGATGGAATTTGTGCTGTGCCTAGTTTCAGTGCATTACCACAGCACACCGAAATGCCAAAACAAAAATACCCTTATTGTTCCCTGATTAAATAGTACTGTTTGAATATTCCCATATTCAAAACATGCTACAGGGGGGCAATGCCTAGCGAGTTAATTGCTCAATAGGTGGCGTTCTGAGAGTGAGGGTCCGAGTCTGGGGGAGGAGACTGTGAAGCACAGAGGGGAAATGGCTTCAGAGATGGAGTTGCTTCGAGCCGTGAATAGGTGCTTTGAATGTCTCACTCCCTAGACTGGAACAAGACTTCACGGGCCTCACCGTGTTCAGCGGTAGAGTGTGCATGCTCTCAGCCTATGCCCGAGATGGAATAGTTGGAATATAGGAAAAACAAAATATATATATACCGGTATATATATATATATATATATATATATATATATATATATATATATTTTTTTTTTTCTTTAATACATACGAGGTTGAAAGAAATGGCAATTTCTGCGTTGGAAATTTTATTATTCAAAGTTTCCAGGTCTCTGATGAGTTTTCGCTGGGTGGCAGGAAGTAGATGAATGATATGAGCAAAATTCATGGTGGTACAGGGTTACATAAATGTACATGATGATACAGGATATAAGACGCGTTTCACTGGACAACCAGCATTATCAAGTAAGGGTAGAGTGATATAAAAGGTAAACAGGAAGGGTATAATTATATAGAGGGTGGAGGATCAGAGGAGGCGAAAATCAGGGGGCAAATGTCTCCTATTGGTGGAGGGGTATTCTAGGAGTGCAAAATGGGGCACCGCTTCACGCAGGCGCACTGGATGCGGGATGGTGTTGGTCGGGTGGCGGGGTCAAAGCTGATTGGCTGCATGTCGAGGGGCGTGGCCTAAGTTGTGAGGTCCGTGTGGCGCCGGCAGAAGACGAAGCTGAAGGAGGTAGCGCGGGGGGCTGCGTCAAGGGCACCGGGGGGCGAGGAGGGGCGTTAGGTCCTGTAGGGTAGTGCCTTTTGGCAGAAGGAAGGATCTGAAGGTCTAGAGTTTGGTTGTTGATGTTAGGATGTAAGGCTTGGATATATAAAGCTTCGAGTATAGGTAATCTCCTTGGGAGATCACAACTTAGGCCACGCCCCTCGACACGCAGCCAATCAGCTTTGACCCCGCCACCCGACCAACACCATCCCGCATCCAGTGCGCCTGCGTGAAGCGGTGCCCCCTTTTGCACTCCTAGAAAACCCCTCCACCAATAGGAGACTTTTGCCCCCTGATTTTCGCCTCCTCTGATCCTCCACCTTCTATATATACCCTTCCTGTTTACCTTTTATATCATTCTACCCTTACTTGATAATGCTGGTTGTCCAGTGAAACGCGTAGTATATCCTGTATCATCATGTACATTTAAGTAACCCTGTACCACCATGAATTTTGCTCATCTCATTCATCTATTTCCTGCCACCCAGCGAAAACTCATCAGAGACCTGGAAACTTTGAATAATAAAGTTTCCAACGCAGAAATTGCCATTTCTTTCAACCTCGTATGTATTAAAGAAAATTTATTACCTGGCTTTACTAATATATATATATATTGGATTTAACAACAAAATAGTTTAGGAAGTGATTGTCAGATCATGGTCGTTGACAAACGTCTAATACCTCTAGGAAAGGCGGAGTGAGTCACTTGGTGATTTGCTATTGGTAATGTATTCAAACTGATTTCGTGAGTACTCTATCGAATATTATCCTAGTATCAACAGAATGTCTGTATGCACTGCCCACACAATGAAAGTGCTGACTAAGTCAGCAGCAGCAATAATAATAACAATTATCAACATGAAAGAATAATTATAATTTTACCGAGCCAGACTGTATACAATTAAACATAATTACTTCTTAAATTAGTTCAGTGTAGTAATATATTTGGGGAGTAATTAGCTAAATGACATTATATAAATTAAAAGCGAAATATATTCCTGAAATTAGAACTAACACAAAATATAGGTTGAACACAAACCATAATACTAGTGTGCTGATCATGATAATGTCAAAACGGCCACATTCAGAATCGGTCACAGTCTCTTTACCGAATCAGACCTAAACAAACTAACATGACCTAGCTGAAGCCTAACTAAAACTAACTTAGCCTAATTTAACCAAACCTAACATGACCAAACTTAAGATAGACTGCTTGGTTTAATTACACATTAATTTAAACCTTTGAAAATAATGACGCAGTTTGGCAGCTTATTCTGGTTATCATGAGACGATTATATATAGTTTTGGAAGGATCTGTTTGAATTAAAAGGGTAAATATTATCTCAAATAACCCTCTGACTTTCATTCACCCTACTTAATCTAAATAACCCTCTGACTTTCATTCACCCTACCTAATATAAATAACCCTCTGACTTTCATTCACCCTACCTAATCTAAATAACCCTCTGACTTTCATTCACCCTACCTAATCTAAATAACCCTCTGACTTTCATTCACCCTACCTAATCTAAATAACCCTCTGTCTTTCATTCACCCTACCTAATCTAAATAAACCTAATCTAAATAACCCTCTGACTTTCATTCACCCTACCTAATCTAAATAAAATCGACTAATAATTAACCATAACACTGGTTAAATGGCCTTGGTATTCCCTGGCAAGTTTGTTGGATTGTCCGCAGTGGCCCTGCCATCATATTCTGGCAACTATTAGACAATTATAGTCAGCTTAGGATGAATTTGTGGTAGCTAAAAGGATTGTGATAATATGTGGCCATCTAATTGTTAGAGATCTTTCCTAAGCTGAATACAATCATCTAATAGTTGCCAGAATGCAATGGAAATAATTTCACCGGCACTGATTGGGTTAAATGGTCTTGATGTACGGATTGTCCGGAATGGTCGATGTCTAGCCGTTTAACAAAGGTGTTAGTCATACGGCTGCTGTCTATCTATCTATCTATTGCCTGACGCCGTGATCCCCGAAGGGGTGGCCACGAACGAACCGCCCCCATGCACCTCTGTCCCCAGTCAGTCGACGCCCCTCCCCCCAACCAGCACCGCCTTCGTTCATGTAGTTCCTCACTCCATCCTTCCACCTCATATTCGGTCTACCTCTCCCCCTCTGTCCCTCCACCTCGCTCTCGTACACCCTCTTAGTCATTCTCTCGCTTTCCATACGTTCCATATGGCCGAACCATCTCAAGTTGTTCCTTTTCACACTTTCCAGCACATCTACCTCCACACCATACCTCCTTCTTACTTCCTCATTAGTCTGTCTATCCCTCCATGTAACTCCGCACGCACTCCTTAAGTAATTAATTTCCACTGCTCTCACTCTTGGTCTGAGTCTCTCAACCAACGTCCATGCTTCGCTTCCTTAAGTCAGTGTCCGGATTACCACACTGTCATGCAAGGACTTCTTCACTTCCATACTGACCACCCTATTTCTTGTTACTGCTTTTAGCATTCCTACAACCCTCTTCCCCTGTTGTACCCTCTCCCGCACCTCTTCATCCATAGTCCCATCTTTACTCAACACACTGCCCAGATACTTAAAAGAGTTGACGATCTCCATAGCCTGACCGTTCAGCTTCACCTCACACTCTGTGACTTCACCCTTTTCGAAGACCATAACCTTGCTCTTCCCCGTATTTACCTTCAAATTCCGTGTTTCGCACACTGTACAAACTCATTTACCAGACCCTGCAACTCCCATTCATTATCACTCATCAGAACTGTATCATCCGCAAACAGCAGTATAGGTAGCTTCCACTCAATTCCCTCCCTTTTCAGCGATACACCAACATCCACTACTCTTGATAGTATTTCTATCATGACTCCGTCCATATATACAGTAAACAACCATGGGGACATCACACACCCCTGTTTCAAACCAACATTCAGGTCAAAGAACTCGCTCTGCTCACTCTCCACATGTACTGCCGCCTTTGCACCCTCATACATGCTCTTCACTGCTTTCAGCAACTTGCCCTCTACTCCGTATATTCTAAGTACTTTCAACAAACCTTCTCTATCCACTCTGTCATAGGCCTTCTCCAAGTCCATAAAGGCAACATACACCTTTTGTTTCTTCTCCAGATACTTCTCCACAACACAATTCAGGGTAAAAATCTGATCTACACATCCTCTTCCCTTCCTAAAACCTCCCTGCTCGTCGCCTATCCATTTCTCCGTTCTCACTCTCATTCTCTCAATCACTACCCTACTGTATACCTTCCCTACTATGCTTAGAAGACATATTCCTCGGTGGTTACCACACACTCCTCTTTCCCCTTTGCCCTTATATAGGGGGACTATTATGCCAGTCATCCAGTCATTGGGTGCACTCCCCTTCTCCCATGCTAGTTTGCACATTTTCCATACCCATTCTATCACTATCTCACCACCATACCTCAACATTTCCCCACACACTCCATCTGTTCCTGGTGCTTTCCCCAACTTCACTCTTTTCATGGCTTCCCACACTTCTGACCTCCTGATCCCCACCTCCTCCTCCACTACTTCTCTTCTTCTCCCTCCCATACCATATCCAGCTATGTTTGCTGGCTCTTCATTCCTTACATTTAGCAACTCACTGAAGTACTCCCTCCATCTTTCGACTCTCTCTTGCTTCTCGGCTAGCATTCTCCCATTCTTATCTTTCACACCCTTACTGTTTCCCTTGCTACCTTCCCTAACTTTCTTGACTTCTTTCCAGAACAGTTTCTTACTCTCCCTCCATTTTACACTCAGATTCCTTCCAAATTCCTCACCTACTCTTCTCTTACTTTCCTTCACTACTCTCTTCACCACCCTCTTACTCTCCACGTACCTCGCTCGTTTCTGTCTCTCGGAATCTTCATTCCCTCTACTACCCAACCACTCTCTATATGCTTTCTTCTTTTCTTCCACAGCTATTCTTACCTCTTCTGTCCACCATGCTGTACCTTTCACTCCCCTCCCTCTTCTCCTCACTCCACACACCTCCTCACATGCTGCACAGATCTCATCCTTAAACACCTTGCTCATCTCCTCCACTTCCTCCATAACTTCTAGGTCGAACCCACCTAGTCGTCTTTCCACTGCTCTCCTGTACTCCTCCCTGACTTCCTCCTCCTGCAACCTCTCCACCCTCCTCACCATTCCACCCTCCTCTCGCCTCCCTCCCGCTCTCCTCACCCACTTCTTTTGTATCCTAACCTTAGCTACCACTACATAATTATCAGACAGACCCCCTCCAATACCCCTATACACCCTAGCATCCATCACAGATTTCTTCATTCGTTCATCCACACATACATAATCAATCAATGACTTTCGTTCCACCACTGTCTTATCCTTCATCGTCAACATCCGTTTCCATGTGTACCTGTGGATCATTCTGTGTCGGAAGAAGGTGTTGGCTATCCACAGCCTCCTCCCCACACATACGTCCACAAGTGCACTACCATTCCCATTCACCTCTGATGATACCCCCCATCCTCCCACCACTCCCTCAACTTTCCTATCACCCACCTTACCATTCATATCCCCAATCAGAAATATTCTTTCGTTCTTGTCAAACTTCTCCAGGCACGCCTCCACATTCATCCAGAACTCCTCTTTATTTCTTTCAAGTATATCCTCTGTCGGGGCATACACGCATACAATCACCCACGTTTGTATTCCTACTTTCATTCTCACCAACACAATCCTTGAACCCACAGACCCATACTCTCTTACACATTCCTTCCATTTGCTACTTACAAACAAACATGCACCTTCTCTCGCTGTTCCTTCACTCACTCCAGCACACACACCCATTCCACACTCTCACTCTCTCACATCTGAATCTCTCCATTTGGTCTCTGTCATTCCACATACATCCAGCCTGGCATTCACTAACACTTCCAGAACCTCTCTCTCTTTTGTGCCATCATTCATGCCACTAACATTCCACGTAGCCATTCTCAGAATGTCCGAAGGCATGTCCTTAGTCGGTCGTGGTTCGTCAACGTTGGTTCCGTCCGCATCCGAGGCTGTTCGTTCGTTTTTCTTTGCTTAGATTTTTTTTCCGGGTAGGGGTCGCAAGCCCACCGACCCAACCTCTTTAGTCGCCTCTTACGACACGCAGAAGGCACGTGGGGCATATTCTATTCCCTAACCCCCAGGGCGGCTGCTGTGAGGGTACCTATTACTATAACTGCTGTGAAGGTACCTATTACTATGACTGCTGTGAGGGTACCTATTACTATGGCTGCTGTTAGGGTACCTATTACTATGGCTGCTGTGAGGGTACCTATTACTATGGCTGCTGTGAGGGTACCTATTACTATGGCTGTTGTGAGGGTACCTATTACTATGGTTGTTGTGAGGGTACATATTACTATGGCTGCTGTGAGGGTACCTATTACTATGGCTGCTGTGAGGGTACCTATTACTATGGCTGTTGTGAGGGTACCTATTACTACAGCTGCTGTGAGGGTACCTATTACTATGGCTGCTGTGAGGATACCTATTACTACAGCTGCTGTGAGGGTACCTATTAGTACAGCTGCTGTGAAGGTACCTATTACTCTGGCTGCTGTGAGGGTACCTATTACTACAGCTGCTGTGAGGGTACCTATTACTATCGCTGCTGTGAGGGTACCTATTACTACAGCTGCTGTGAGGGTACCTATTACTATGGCTGCTGTTAGGGTACCTATTACTACAGCTGCTGTGAGGGTACCTATTACTACAGCTGCTGTGAGGGTACCTATTACTACAGCTGCTGTGAGGGTACCTATTACTACAGCTGCTGTGAGGGTACCTATTACTATGGCTGCTGTTAGGGTACCTATTACTACAGCTGCTGTGAGGGTACCTATTACTATGGCTGCTGTTAGGGTACCTATTACTACAGCTGCTGTGAGGGTACCTATTACTACAGCTGCTGTGAGGGTACCTATTACTACAGCTGCTGTGAGGGTACCTATTACTACAGCTGCTGTGAGGGTACCTATTACTATGGCTGCTGTTAGGGTACCTATTACTACAGCTGCTGTGAGGGTACCTATTACTACAGCTGCTGTGAGGGTACCTATTACTACAGCTGCTGTGAGGGTACATGTTACTATGGCTGCTGTTAGGGTACCTATTACTACAGCTGCTGCGAGGGTACCTATTACTATGGCTGCTGTGAAGGTACCTATTACTACAGTTGCTGTGAGGGTACCTATTACTATGGCTGTTGTAAGGGTACCTATTACTATGGCTGCTGTGAGGGTACCTATTATTTACCTTTGTCATTCTAGTTTGATACGTCACTAGTTCACACAGTTTAGGGAAACTTATAATATTCATATTATAAGAAAATACATTATAAATAAACCTATGGGATGAACAATCCAAATACCGCGAATCCTTATATGGATACCATTTTACCAATATGACGTAGCACGTAATATTATATGACACTCACTATACAAAATATGTCGTCATGTCGGCATAATTTTTCCAAAGAAACCTGTATAGTTTCCAAATTATACTCATAATACCTGAGTGTGTTAGCTATCCATAGTTAACATACTAATATTATACACAGTATATCATTGTTATGAATATTTGAACTTGAATACTTCAAACAACCTTTTACAAAGTTCACCTGTAAACTGTAAGCTAAACCCAGGGAGCATGAAAGTCCTTTATATGCTCTCACTCTTTCACAACACGTGCACCATCTTCATATGTTGGAAACTATACTGCTTATGCTTTTATTTTGCATGTACAACGCTTTAATAGGTATGTGGTAGTATATATCCAGTACATTGATCAATAAGTCATAGCCAATCTCATTGGCTAGATTAACGCAGCGAGAGAAATAAAGTGGTCATCGAATTTGTATTAATGTTTGTACATTAGGCGAACAAATAACAAACTATTGAGCTTCAGGCGTTTATGTGTTGACATAGTAGTCTGGTTTGAGTTGTGACTGTGAAGAATAAATATATGCTAATATTGACAGTAATCACAAGTCACAAACTGTATGAGGTGAAGTTTATCTCAATTAACTCCCTGACCTCCAAAATGCCTTCATAAACTGAATAAGACCGTATAATGATAGCCAGGATATATCGTCTCATATAGTGAGGGTAATGTTTTGGGTAACGTTCAACATGACTACATCGACCTTATTTACCATGCTTTTTGTTTTTTCTTCAAGGAATATAGTATTTTATAGTTTTGCATGGTTTGAGTGGAGGATTTGCATAAACTTACCCATTATGTATCAATCTGAAGATACAGCGTAAAATTGCGCCATTTATTGGGTGAATCGCGCTTTTACAGTAGGTAAGTGAAATTGTGGGGTAAATTGGATACACATGGGTTGAGGGGGGCATTGATCCCCCTCTCCCCCCTTGATTTATTGTCATCCTCATATATGTTATCTATATATTCTCAATTTCACTCAATAAATGCTGGTGTTCCCCAGGGATCAGTTTTGGCCCCAACTCTGTTCCTCATTCATATCAATGATCTCATATCTACCACTCATAATCCAATACATTCCTACGCAGATGACTCAACACTCCACAGTTCCTTCACATTTACCAATTCTTTCACCCAAACCGATCTTATAAATTCAAAAATAAACACTGCAATTTCTCTGAACCAGGAACTTTCTAGAATTAATAAATGGGGACAGAAGAATCTAGTTTCCTTTAATGCACAGAAAACCAAGTACATTCAATTTTCTAACCGACAGAATCACACTGACTCCCATATATTTGTTAATGATGTAAATATTCCCACTTCCCCTAGTATTGATATTCTCGGTGTAACATTAACTACTAACTTGAGCTGGACACATTATGTTAGAAGCATTGCTAAGAATGCCTCTAAAAAACTGGGACTCCCGTACAGAGTTCGAGAATTCTTCACTGACGAGCAGTTGGCCGTAATATATAAGTCATGTGCGTTCTCAGATGGATTACTGTTCACCTCTGTGGAGTGGAAGTGGAGTGGTTGCATTGAGGCAGTTGGACAAAATTCAAAATAAAGCTATTAGATTAATCAATAACCCTGTAATCACACTGGACCTTCCTACATTATCCATACGAAGAAACGTTGCATGCCTTGCATTATTCTACAGATATTTTCACAGCAATTGTTCCGAGGAACTTGCTTCAATTGTGCCGCCTCTCCACATCTTTCCCCGTAGAACTAGGGCAGCTGAGAGCGCCCAGGAATATACACTTTCTCCTCCACAATGCAGAACTTCTGCTTATCAAAATTCATTTATCCCTAGAACTACTACTCTTTGGAATTCACTTCAATCGAGTTGCTTTCCACAAACTTACAATCTACAAAAGTTTAAATCCAGTTGTTACAAACATTTTATGAATGGAGGATGCCTTTAGGCACATGGACCTTTTTGTTTTATCTGTGTTTTTCCTTCCTCCGTTCATTGTCTCTTTAAAAAAAAAAAAAAAAAAAATGTAGATCAGTAACGGGGGCAACAACAGGTTGCCGGTATTTCGTTTTTGTGAGTAATGCTCACGCCATTTATTGGGTGAATCGCACTCACCGCATCTTTCAAAACAAGAAGAAGAAGGACGAAGGATTCATTGTGCGCAATGCTTTGTTTATGGTCGGGACATTATTTTTGTGTTATTTTACAGTGTAATCGGGTTTTATCAAGTGTCGATAACGAAATTCCTCCATGCGGACTATAATGAGAAAAATATGGCGAGTCTATTGGTCCCTATTTTCCCTAATAAATTATTTCTAATAAGGCAGATGTAGTGTCCTTGAAGATTATCATGTTTTGTAGCTGTTCCTATGTAGTGAAAACAATAACGTCAGCGTAATTATTTTCATAATGAACCAATTTGGAAAGTTGTATCGGCTCCGAGTGTGAAAGTTTTCGAGGCACGCTTTGATTAATTCTGGATCAGAAAATCGGCGAAATATATCTAAAAAGCAGCTCTCTCCGACCTCTGTGACCCACCCACTGCCAGTACCAGTAACAACCAACAGACCTTTAACTGTGACCAGGACCAAGTGGACCTTGACAGAAGTTCCTGTAAGCATACATATCGGAGAAACGTATCTTACATTTTCAAATATTTGGAATAATAATAGTCATTATTATTATCTAATATCGTCATGAATAATTCCGTAAAAGAAGTTGTTCATGTAATATTAAAATATATTTATGACGTAGGCAAACAGACATAATTATGCACTCAGCTTTTCCCTCCAACATCAAAGAATGGAATTTAGTAGCAGTCTCTACGTTTTCAACGTAGGGCTTATGATCTCAGCCGCTACCACAGCGGGCCGATTTATCGGTACTCACGCGAAGTACCAAATAATCTCTAGAGTTGCACCTCAATTCACTACTAGGCACGTTGTACACACTCCGAGACGACTAAAGAAGGAAGAGAAAGCGAAGGAGAGAAAGAATTGTTATAGTTACCCATTTAATCTAGCTGCTCTCCTCTAAGCCATGCTCCATTTTCTATGAGCCTGCGCCAGGACCTGCCAAAGTATGTCACTTCGCGCCCACCGTCGATGTCACACGCCTTTTTTGTCTGTGCTTAGCGAGTGCCTGCTTTGCCTACCCCTTCGCTTCGACTTAGTGAGTGTGAGCCTTTTCAGGCTGTTGAGGTTTTAGAAGGATGTTCAGTGATGTAGGCAGCACTTTACTACGGCTTCATGGCGTGTTTATGGGTGTGCGCGTAGTGCTGGAGACGTGTTTATTTATTTGTTTTCTTCGGGGGTGGTTGGTCCTCAACGCCGCGTAGTGGTCGTTGTGTGTCAATTCTACCCTCGCTTTTCGGGTTCATGTTCACTTTAACTACCCCTTAACGTAACTTGGGGGGGATATGCTTCCCGCGGGATGCATTGTGTTTCTTTCCCTTTTTGACGTGCTTTTTGTTTTATTGTTTTTTCATATGACTACGTGTCGATGTTTTACAAGACTTGAGCATGAGGTTTCTCTGGATTCTGCTTTTGTGTGAGCATAGGGCACACAGCCTTTATTCTCTCACAAACATGCTGCTTTGGTCTCAACTGACCTATAGCCCTTCTGACTTGTTTATTCAACATGTCCATAGTTGGTGGTCTTGTATTTCGTTCGCCTGGTTCACGCTTTTGTCAGTTCCCTTTCGTTTCCCCGGGCCTACTTGGCTCGTGGATACGTGGTTCTGGTGAAAATGTCGGTCAACCCCTAGGCGATCCTAACTTTTATTTTATTCCTTTAACGTATTTGTGGGGATTCTCGGGCAGTGTTTAGCTTTGTTACTAGGTTCTTTCACTCAGGGATTGACGCTGCCCTAGTGTTTTCTCTTTTCTGTGATTTGTGTAACTAGGCTAAGCCTGTTTTTTACCTTGAGCTGACCACCGTCGGATTGGGCCACACAGGTCCTTTCCTTCTGTTTTCCTCTTGTCTCTATTGACTTGCTGGTTATGATCTTCTACGCTCTTGTTAAAACTCACACCTTTGTTTTTGTGTGTTTAAGCTAATCGGTTTTTTGCCTTGAGCTGCCCGCCGTTGGAAAGGTCCACACAGGTCCTTTCCTTCTGACTTCCTTTTGTCTCAACTGACTGGGAGGTCTCGGTTTCGTAGCTCTCGTTAAAATTCTCGTTTTTCTTACATTTTACCTGTTTCTGTTCTTCCCCTGCCTGTGTTTACTTGATCATAAGGGGGGGGGGGGGGGAGATGTCTGGAAACTGTACGTGATAATAAGGGCCCCGCTCACAGGGAGGATATGCTTGGACAAGTTGACTCGACTTTCGTGTTTACTCACGTTTTTTCGCCACACAGGCGGGGGCCTTCAGGTGTCCTCAGCTCCTTCATTTTTAAATCCGCCCTACGAGCGCCTTTATCTTTTCGATGTGCCCTGTACCTTGTCAAGGAATAGGCCACATAGCTTTTTCACTTGACTTGGTTTTAAGCGCCCTGTTATGCCCCCTTTTTCATGTACCTGGACAGGGCTCCTTGGACAACGGCTGATTGGCTGTTTTCCTCTCCCTTATGTCCTGTTCCTTGTGTCCTCCTTCTGTATCTGGTTCCCGCCCTACAGGCGGCCTCCTAGTATACTGGGTGGACCCAAGGACAACCTGAAAAGTCCTAGGACTCGACCCAAAGTGGCGATTGTCCTGTGTGTTTTGGATTCCCTCCCCTCCCCTATTTAAACTTATAGGGTACTGTTGGGTTGCTCACACTTGACCTTTTTCCTTCCAGCTGGTGCCCGCTCTACTGCCGGCTATGCCTACGCCGCCGCCGCTTCGCCCCCTCCTCCCTCCGCTCTCCCAGAGGGTTCTCAGGTATTTCGGATGGGACCTATTTTCCCCAAAATTGGTTTGGACCTGTTTCCCAGGGTTGGGTCTCGCTAAGGGGCTTGTCCCAGCCCTGGTGTTTACGGTCTACTGTGTGGGTGGTTTTTACTTGACTTTCCTGTTATACTTGCTACTTAGCATCTTACTGGATGTTGTCTTACTTGGGTATCACATGCTGTTTTGGCTATACTGCCTTATATTGTCTGTCTCACCTCCACTGGTGTGTAATGCTTCCCCCATTTTTCAGTGCTGTGATGACGGCTCCTCCCTGCTCTCGGCCGACATGTCAGCGGTCGGCCTTGCGGGACTATCGGGAATGCTGCCTCCACACGGCCTGCTACGGGAAGGATGTGTACGATCCCCGCCGATGTGGGGTTTGTCTCTCCGCTCTTCAACTGCTGGAAACGCTACCTACATAGGTGGAAGGACAACGGGCCAGGACGTCTCTCCGTCAATCGTGGGACGTCATCTCCCGTTACGTCCAGGTAGTCCTGCACAGGGCTCCTTCCTTCCGTGAGGATGACGTCCGTGTGTTGTTGGGGATCCCACCTACCTCAGATGCAGCACGCCGTTCCCGCTCCCCTACTGTTCGTCACTCCCGCTCTCCTCATATGGCTCGTGGCTCCCCTACCAGGAGTTCGGGTCCGGCGGACGGGAGGGCGCATCCCAGGGAGCGGGCCCCCCGGCGTCATGATCTTCGAGTGCCTGCCTCCGACCAGTCAGTGACTTCGGGAGCGTCTGGCAGGAGGAAACGCCGCCGATCACCCTCCCCTGCTGATCGACCCCGCCTTGCTTCTCCTCACCTCAGGATGAGCCCCCCGCCTCCTTCGCTGGGTTCCACGATCTTCAGAGCCAAACGACGTCCTGCCCCGCCTGCCGAGGAGGTCGTTCTCCATCCTGCACCATCTTCTGCCACTGGTGGGGTGGAGTTCGAGCCTCTGCCTGCCTCCCAGCCTGTGAGGGGTCCCGGCCTCTTCCCTATGGCGGGCCCTGCTGTGGTGGTCCCGGCGGCAATGCCCTCCCCACCTCCTCCTCGACCTGGATGTTCGGACGCCTCGATCCCTTGTGGCCAACCGTCTCCTCCCCATCTCCCAGACCATTCGGACGATGTTCTCGAGATGGAGGTTGCGGACTTTGACAGGCTGGAGGACGAGGATGTGGGGGTCGACTCGTCTTTGGGCGGTGCATCCGATTCTGGTCGGGATGACCCCGCCGTGGAGGCCCATTACTCCTCCCCCGTCCCCTGCGTTCTCCCAGCTCACGGACCATGATGCCCGAGGGCACAGTGAGGCTGGTTCCATCTCTCCTCTACAGGCATCCATCCCGCCTGCTGCGGAGACGGAGTTCAGGGCGGAGTTAGCTTCCATTCGTCTCGAGATGGCTTCCACTAAGGCAGACATCCTCTCCTTTGTCACGGCGGCCATGGAGGCAGTGGTCTCTAGGTTTGGTACACCGAACCCGCTACCTCTGCAGACTCTGGTTGTGGTTCCTCTCCCGCCTGTTTCCGATCACATCCCATCTAGGCCTGCTCTCCCGGTCGTGGTACCGTTGACGTCCTCTGCTTCATCACCTGCACCTCTGGCGCCACCTACGACTCCTCTCTGGCCCCTTGTTAAACCGGGCCAGGGTTTGGGGTTGTTCTCTCACCCCCTCTCCGTGCCGCCTCTCTCCAAGTTTAAGATCCCCAAGGTCAAGATGCCATCCCTGTATGGGGATTCTGTGGCTTGGAGAGCTGTGATCGCCTCCAACCCTGAGGGAGCGGTCCGCCTGCCGGCCGGAGAGCGGGCAGTGCCGGAGGGCTGGGCTATCCAGGTCAATGAGAAGAATGTCTTCAGGGCCATTACTCCACTAGGTCTGGTCCCTGAGGTCGATGTGAGGGTATATCCTAACCGGCAAGACATGAGGTATTTTTCCTATCATCCCTCGGTCTTACCTTACACTATCACCAAGCCCTGGGCTGACTACTCCCGCTAAGACCTGTCAGCGGATGTCCACTCCCTCTCTGCCATTTCAGGTATGCCGTACCTCCAGAATGTGCGCGATCGGGACGGGGTCCTGATGCTAGAGCTACCGCACCTATGTACGGGTCCCTGGGGAGAGTGGGTCCATGAAGCGGTGGAGTTTAGTCAGTCCATGGCAGAGACTTTGCCCGCCATCCCGACCATGGACTCATCCTTTCTGTCGGGCATGCTCCTTACCTCCTCGGGCTTCCCTATGCCTGTGTGGGAGTGGCTCAATGCTCCCAAGCTGTCAGTGGGCCTCCTTCCGTGTTCCTTTTTCACAGCACCGGAGAAAGCACCATTGGAACGGGACTTCAAGTTCCGTCAGCGAGCGGCCCGCCAACTCTCAACTCTTCTTGCCCAGTTGGAACTGGCGCGAGTTCACCTCCGCCTTATAGAATCCCTGGACTCTGCTGATCATCGCCAAGGATTTGAGCATGTCCGATGGATCGCACTGCAGCTTGCCCTCAACACTGTTCAGGACATCCGCCACTCCTTCCATGAAGCCACCCGTTGCTGTCAACAACTTCGAGTGGCTTTCTGCAAGAAGGCCCCTGCCGACGTCCGCAACCGCCTCCTCCTGACTGACTTTCTGACTCCTGGTCTGTTCCCTGAGGAGGCTTGGCAAGGGGCTTTCCTACTGGCGCAGAGCGACACCTACTCTGCTCAATGGAAGGTGGTGGCGAAGCCCGCTTCATCCTCCTCCACCCGCGGACGCGGGGGCAAGTCTGTCGCCGGCAAAGGGCGCCAGGCAAGAGGTTTGGCCAAGGGACTGGCTCCCAGGGGGCGTGGTGTACCCGCCTTCCGTGGCCGTCGGTCCCCGGATCGCCGTCCCCGTCAAGAGGAGATCTGGCGCTGGCAGGCGCCAGGCCCCAGTTCCTCCGCTGCCAGACACAGCCTGGAGGGGGATAGGCCGGAGCGCGAGGCCCGTCCATCGTTTCGGCGGGGCAGACGTCTGGGGGAGGACGTGGTGGCTCATCCCACTACCATAAGTCCAAGAGGGGCTCCGCGACAAAAAACGCATAGTTCCTCCTGGCCAGTCCCCTCTTCCCTCGCCCGACCATCTCGTCGAATCGGTGATGGGCCTGCCACAAGGCGCCCGCACCGGCTTCTTCCGCCCCCACTACCGGCAATGGCCCCGCCGGTCGTGGGCGCGTCGGGTGGTCAAGAAGGGTCTGACTTGGAGGTGGAGGTCCAGGCCTCCTCTCAGGTGCCCTCCCCGACAGCGAGCAGTGTCTCAGGAAGTGGCCCAAGTGATCATGTCCATGCACGAGGAAGGCGTTATCATGGAAATATCTTCTACACAAAAGGTATTTCTTTCTCGTGTTTTTCTGGTCCCAAAGTAGGACTGCGCTGCTATGAGGCCGGTGGTAGATCTCTCGGTCCTCAACTCTCACATTGTGAACATCCGTTTCTGCATGCTCACAGTCAGCCAGGTGCGCCTGGCACTCAAGCCCTTGTCTTGGGTGGTCACCCTGGATCTGAAGGATGCTTATTGGCATGTGCCGATGGCTCCTCGGTTCGAGGGTTGCCTCGCACTGCAGTCGGGTCAACGGGTGTTCCAATTCACCAGACTACCATTCGGCCTCAACATAGCACCGCGGGTCTTCGCCAAACTGATCTTGCTCTTACAAGGGATTCAGATCCTGTTTTATCTGGACGATTGGCTCATCTCAGCAGACTCTCTCACACAATGTGTACAGGACACGCTAACTGTAGTCAGACATATCACAAACCTGGGGTTCAAACTCAACATTCCCAAGTCCTGCCTCTCACCGTCACAAGAAGTGACGTGGGTGGGCTTGCACTGGGATCTCCTAAGCGCCACCGTTTCCCAGAGTCGGGTGACTGCGGCGAAACTTCGAAGGAAACTCTTTGTCGTGTTGCACTCGATCTCGATCACACAAAAAATCTGGGACTCCCTACTAGGGTCTTTGAATTGGGCGTCTCTGACCGTGCCCTTGGGCCGGCTCCGACTAAAACGCCTCATTCAGCTGGGCAACAGGCACTTCCCTATCTCGCCCCCTTAGCGTTTGTGGACGGTACTGCGGTCAATACATCTGAGACTGACACACTGGGTCGCTCGGGGCACGCTCTAATCAGACATGGGACATCAAAACCACGGCAGGTGGTCGGGGCTCTCACACTTCCACATCAATGCCCTGGAACTGTTGGTACCGTTGTTCTTCCTACAGGATCACGGACTGGCCCTCACGAGCAAGTCGGTGGCCTTCAGGATGGACAACATGTCCGCGGTTCATTGTATCCAAAAGCAGGGCTCCTCCAGGTCTGTTGTTCTCCAAAACCTGGCGGAGAAATTGTTTTACCTGGCCGATCATTACAGCATCACCCTGCATGCGACTTACCTGCCCGGGACGGCCAATCTTTGGGCAGATGCTTTGTCGAGAGGACAGAGCACCAGGGTAGAGTGGTCATTAAGACAAAGCGTTTTCGACGACCTCGCAGCCTCCTGGGGCCACCCACAGGTGGACTTGTTCGCCTCCTCGGGGACGAACAAGCTACCGGACTACCTCACCCGCTGGACTTGTACTCAGGCGGGGGGGCCGGATGCCTTCAGCGAGGACTGGAGCAGGTGGCAGTCGATTTACGCTTTTCCTCCGCCCGACGCACTGCTTATGTGCAAAGCCCTACACAGGCTGAGAGAGTACCGTGGCAAGGTTTGGTTAATCGCGCCCCTCTGGCCGGCCCAAACCTGGTACGCTCAGCTGAAGCGATGGTGCCCGAGTCCCGTTCCCCTGTCTGTCTCAGACTTCCACTTGGGACAGATTGGAGACCTAGGGACCTCGTTGGCATTCGCATCGTAGATGTTTGTGAGGCAGGGTGGTTACCGAAATATGGACATTGCTTGACTGATATGCTTAATCAGCACTGGACTAAGGCTACTTGGAAGACTTACGAGTCTCATTGGACTAATTTCACAAAATGGATCAATGACACCGAACAAACAGTTCCGTCGGTTGCATTAGTTTTCCATTACCTTAATCACTTGTTTAGGACACGCACCTACATGTACAACACCATTAGGAATCACCTGTCCGCTATTAGGGAGCCTTTTGAGACCTTGACGGGGCTGGTGCTCCCTCACAAGGAGCTGTCTTTTTTCATGAAAGCCTGCTTTAGGCTCAGACCGCCCCCGTGCCAGATACCGCCTCAATGGTTTCTGGCGAAGGCTCTAAGGCTCCTTACCTCACCCATCTACAACACTAACCCAACACCTGTTCATCTGCTTGATAAAACATTGTTTCTTTTAGCGTTGGCTACAGGAGAGAGGGTCTCGGAGTTGGCTGCCATGTCGAGGGCCCCGAATTGCATGAGTTTTTCGCCTTCCTTGGGGTCAGTCACTTTGGCCCCTTCTGTTTATTTTGTGGCCAAGAATGAACGTGAGGCGCACATTTTTAAGCCGTTTACTGTACCGGCTTTAAAATGTGGGAGCACGCATCATCCGCTATGCCCGGTAAGAGCCTTGCATACTTATGTGCGTGCCACTGTGCCGACGTCGGGGACGGCGCTCTGGTTGGCCCCTAAAACAGGGACACGGTTAGGCAAGCGTGCTGTGGGACTTCATTTACGTCATGTGATTCTGGCTAGTAATCCCCTTACAAAGGGTCCAGCGCATGATATCCGCTCTTATGCGGCGACAGTGCGGTTTTTAAATAACTCTTCACTATCGGACATAGCCGACACAGGGTTATGGTCCTCCCACAGCACTTTTGTCTCATCGTACCTGTCCATGTCCTCTGCCAGGACAGGTGTGCCTTGTGTCGCGTTAGGCCAATGTGTCACGTGATTCATCTCCATCCTGTATCTCTTCTCATCCCATACTGTATTTTCTTCCTTTCCCTACACTGGGGGGGGGGGGGGTCATTTTGTATACTTGTACAATGCCTTTCTCTTTCATTTTACATGTATGTACTCTATGTTTAGTATTAAGGATATATCTCTTACTTATTTACATATGGACTATACTGTCTAGGTTTACTTGTTTGGTATGCCTATGACTCATACCCGGTTTTGTAATTAACGAGTGACCTTGGAGATCATCCACCTACTGTGCCATGCCTTAAGGTTCTTGTCCTACTGTACAATTGACTTCATTCTTCCCAGATTGGTGTGCCATTCACAGGCCGACATGACCTATTCCTTGCCCTGCTTCGGCACTTTTAGACCCTAGACCCTAGACTGATACTTGTAACATGTACTTTCTTCATATGCACCGTACTGTTACGCTCTTTTTCAATAAACTGATTTGTTTATTTGTGTCTTTTCTTGGTCCTCTGCTTGTGCTACGGCTTGGGGTTTAAGGTTTCTTGGATGTCCGCCACCAATTTGGGATTCAAGCCCTACGTTGGAAACGTAGAGACTGCTACTAAATTAGGAGGTTTGACGACCTCCCTTATAACCAAATAAGGAAAACCTCTTATTTGGTAGCAGTCTCGGAGTATCCAATGTGACGTTAACCACTCCGTTAGAACCGCATGGCTTGTCCTACAATGACTCGCTAGGATCGCCAGGGCAGTGGATGGGGCTACAGTTTGTGTATTAGAGTGTGCTTTATTTCATATGAAAGCTCGTGTCATGGGCAGTCCAGAAAGGCTCTTTGTTTTCGCCCATGTCAAGGCTTTATATATTTAATTGTAAAGTATATATTTTATCATTAACTAGTAATGATAGGATCTGGGAGAGAGAGAGGGAGTAGAACAGAGTGAGAGGGGGCGCGCAGTGTTTTTTGTTCCGCTCGATGACGTCACGGCTGGCTGCCTCGCGGGGGTTGGTGGAGAGAGGCCCTTACCATGCTGTAAGCTTTGCTAGTGGTTAGATGACTTGTAACCGCTGTTTTCCCACGCGGCTCGAGCTAGTGCGAGTATATATACAGTTCCTCGCCACTCTCTCCCTCAGATCTGGTTTCTAGAACACACCCATCTTTTTTCCCTTGCTATCTGTCCCCGCTCCGTACCTGAGAATCTTTTCCTCTGCCTATCTCTCTCATTTTCCATATCTTTCACCACCTTTTATTAATATTATACCCCCTCTGGTTAACTCTGCAAAATCAGCTTCATGCTGGCCAGTTGTATTGTGTGTTAAGGTCTGATATAGCCTATGTATGTTAGTTGTTAAGATAAGTGGATCACGAAGCATTGGTTGGCATTTATATTGTTTAGTACTGCTTCCTTTAGTTATTAGTGTTCTGCTGGATTAGATAATGCTAGACTAGGAGTCTGATATTATAGGTATTGTTTCCTATGAGTGCTGGCTTCAGTTAAAAGCGGCACGACATACCTGAGAACTGGAGTTGATTGAGTAAATTCTAGTCTGTGTGCCATTGAGAGTAGAGCATGCACGAATGAGGGTTCTTTGCCTATACCATTCTGCACTGTTCTAGTCTCGATTGTTTGTCTTTGAGGTACGCCAGGAGAACGCTTAATACTTCGGTATTAAGGTTTCTCAAGAGAGCTACCCTTCATTATAACGTAATATTTGACGCACAGACTTGAGATTTGCACTAGGCTATGCAGCATGCCATGCGCACCAGTATCTCGTATCATTGACTCTAGCTAGACTTTATCAGTCACAGTAGACATTAACTCCCTCCGACATATTATGTTCCAATAAGTCCAAGTTGGCGCTTGACAAGTATTTTGGGTCTTGAATTTGGCTCATGAGTGTTGTCGAAGCCTTACATTTTTCGCGATTTCCATCCACCAGAATGCTGTTTATTGTGATGTATCATATATCAATGGAAAGAGGAATATTTATAGTACATGATAAAATAAAAATAAATGTAAATAAATCGAATTATGAAAGTGTAAATGAGTCCGGAATACAATTATTTCCCATGCAATTGTTTTCACACCGTCCTAGCTCTAAATTGTGAGTGATGACCATATATTTTTTTTGCTCAAATAATAGTATTTTTTCTCCTCTTTCCAAATCTGAAAACAGAAATTGTTTATCTTCAATAGTTCTCAAGCAGTGACCGAAAAAAAAAATATATGATTTTGATTTATATGGTTTATAAAATTTTCAATTTATTTCGTTGCTACGAAGTGTATGGTTTTAAATTTAGGCTGTATGAATACAGCAAATAATGCTGATGAGTATAAAACAAACTAGAAGTTCCTAGGACAAATACCTTTTGCGCTATGAATATTTGAAATGAAGAGCCAAAATGCGAATATTTACGCTTCACCCATCTCTGTTCCGGCGATGCTAGCCGGGTTCCGAGCTGTTCCCCACCTCGTGGTTGCGTTATTTGCTCGGATACGTATATAACTGTATATATCACCGGAATCGGAAAATTGTGCTCTTTCCAATGGTGAAAACAAAAATAATATAGCATAATTGGTTCGCGAGCTATGCACAATTGTTTCCATGCAGTGACCGAAAAAAAAAAAAATCTGATTTTGATTGATATGGATTATAACATTTTCGATTTATTTCGTTGCTACGAAGTGTATGGTTTTAAATTTAGGCTGAATGAATACGGCAAATAATGCTAATGAGTATAAAATAAACTAGAAGTTCCTAGGACAAATACTTTTTGCGCTATGAATATTTGAAATGAAGAGCCAAAATGCGAATATTTACGCTTCACCCGTCTCTGTTCCGGCGATGCTAGCCGGGTTCCGAGCTGTTCCCCACCTCGTGGTTGCGTTATTTGGTCGGATACGTATATAACTGTATATATCACCGGAATCGGAAAATTGTGCCCTTTCCAATGGTGAAAACAAAAATAATATAGAGTAATTGGTTCGTGAGCTATGCGCAATTGTTTCCATGCATTGTTATTGTTATGAAAATATAAGAATGTTTATACAGTTGTATATCTTTGCCACAATATACACCCTTTCCAACGAGAAGGGAAATGGCTCCTGGGTTGACACTGAAAAAACAAAATAAGAAAGCCAGGTAATCTTCAGGTAATAAATTCAGAAATAATTCTATTGCACACGTAAATAAAATAAAGTAATGTATATATATATATATATATATATATATATATATATACAGTATATATATATATATATAGACAGTATATATATATATATATATATATATATATATATATATATATATATATATATATATAAATTATATATATACAAGGTGTCAAACAAAATATAAAGAATGGTAAATGGTAATGGTAATGTATGTGTGTGGATATATTTATATATATATATATATATATAGCATATATATATATATATATATATATATATATATATATATATATATATATATATATGGTGTCAAACCAGAGAAATATGTGCAAATTTCCAAACCACCCAAAGAGGTACTGCACTGGACTCGTTATTTTTTTAGAGTGGTTTCCCCAGGAGGCCTATATCCACTGTAGTGCAAAATGTAGTAGAAATTGATTTTTTTTTTTTTTTTTTTTTTATGATGATGGTGATGATGATGATGGTGATGATGATGGGTGAATGAAGGTGGGCCCCGAACCTCGGAAGTGATGATTGAATGAATGAATGAATTATATATGGGGGGAGGGGGGTATAATGGGGGAAGAGGGGGAGGGTGTATAAGGGGGGGGGGAGGGGGCATAACTTAGATAAATACATAAATACGAATTATATATATATATATATATATATATTATATATATATATATATATATTATATCAATCTACGATTAGAAAAAAAAATAAATACAAATAAAAATAACCCTCCCCCACCCCCAAAAAAAAAAAATATATATATATAATATATATATATCTATATATATATATATATATATGGGGGAGGGGGGGGGGGAGGGAGGTATAATGGGGGAGGGAGGGGGTATAATGGGGGGGGGGGAGGGGAGGAGGCATAACATAGATAAATACATAAACAAATATATTATATATATATATATATATATATATCTATATATATATATATATATTATCAACTACAATTAGAAAAATAAAATAAAATAAAAAATAACCCTCCCCCACCCAAAAAAATAAATATATAAAAAACAAATTATATATATATATATATATATATATATATATATATATGGGGGGAGGGGGGAGGGGAGGGGGAGGGTATAATGGGGGGGGAGGAAGGGGGAGGGAGGGGAGGGGAGGGGGGAGGGGAGGGAGGTATAATGGGGGGGAGGGAGGGGGAGGGGCATAACATAGATAAATACATAACACGAATTATATTATATATATATATATATATATATATATATATATATATATACATATATATATATATATACCAATCTATAATTAGAAAAATAAAATAAAAATAAAAAATAACCCTCCCCAAGCCCCCCAAAAAAAAAAAAAAAATATTATATATATATATATGGGGGAGGGGGAAGGGGAGGGGGATGAGGAGGGGGGGGAGGGGGGGCATAACATAGATAAATACATAAACACGAATTATATTATATTATATATTATATATATATATATATTATATCAATCTACAATGACAAAAATAAAATAAAAATAAAAAATAACCCTCCCCCACCCAAAAAAGAAACACAAAAAAAAATTATATATATATATATATATATGGGGGGAGGGGGAGGGGAGGGGAGGGAGGTATAATGGGGGGGGAGGGAATGGGGGAGGGAGGGGGGGGAGGGGAGGGAGTAGTATAATGGGGGGGGAGGGAGGGGGCATAACATAGATAAATACAACACGATTATATTATATATAGATATTATATATATATATTATATCAATCTTCAATTAGAAAAATAAAATAAAAATAAAAATAACCCTCCCCACCCAAAAAAAAAAAAAAAAAAAAAAAAATATATATATATATAATATATAATGGGGGGAGGGGGAAGGGGAGGGGATGGGAGGGGAGGGGGGGAGGGGGGGATAGGGGAGGGAGGTATAATGGAGGGAGGGAGGGGGAGGGAGGGGAGGGGGGGAGTGAGGAGGGGATGGAGGTATAATGGGGGGGAGGGAGGGGGAGGGGGAATAACATAGATAAATACATAAACCTATTATATTATATATATAGATTATAGATTATATATAATTATATATATTATAATTATATATATATATATAATATATATATATATAATAATTATAATATAATAAAGTTTGTGGTGGGGGACATTTATGTTGGGTATAATAATAATAATTAAGAAATAATAAATAATAAATAATATAATAACAATAAATAATAATAATTATAATATAATAAAGCAAAAATATAAATGAATACAAATATAAATACTTTTTTATGGGTGATCCATACACAGGAATAACAGGTTATAATAATAAATAATAATAATACAAATAATAAAATAGGCCTAAACACAAAAATAATAAAAATAATTAAAATGGTGGTGGTGGTGGTGGAGATGGGGTGGTGTTGGTGGAGATGGTGGTGGTGTTGACACAAATTGGGTTGGGTTCATTTTCTGACCTGGCACGGTCAGAAAAGGGACCCTACCCTATTGGTCAACACCACCCCCATCGCCACCAACACCACCACCATCTCCACCACCACCACCATCATTAAAACATCATCACCACCACCACCCACCACCACCACCACCAATCTGCCCCACCACCACCACCACCAAAAA
This sequence comes from Paralithodes platypus, assembly GCA_032716605.1. Taxonomy (NCBI): domain Eukaryota; kingdom Metazoa; phylum Arthropoda; class Malacostraca; order Decapoda; family Lithodidae; genus Paralithodes; species Paralithodes platypus. The sequence continues at coordinate 2,245,198 of CM064547.1, read as the reverse complement.
TGTTGACTGTACTTACTCACACTGCTGAGATTCCCTCGTGGCCACCAAGCGTATGTAGAGTGCTTTTGCCCATAAAAAACTTACCTCCCAAGCACTTTCCACCAATAAATTATCGAGCAAAAATGCAAGCAATTTCCACCACTAAATTATCGAACAAAAATGCACAGGGCTGAGGGAGCATGGCGACATATTGCTCGACCAGTAATGAAAGTTTTTTCACTAAGAAACACTAATACAAGGTAAGATACACTACTTGGATAAATTAGCAATATCATTGACTGATATTTATATGAAGTGTTCCACAAACAAGCAAAACGTTTGGCAAAAAGCTATGGCCCCTCCCTCCACCACCTTGGTCACGTAGCCTACACCAGAGAATTCTCGATCAGTAATAAAAGTGTTTTCACTATAAACACTTATACAAGTAAAATACTACTTCAAGTGATAAATAGCAATATAAGTGACTCACTATGGTATGAAAGTGATCCACAAACAAGCGAAACCATGGCTTCCCTCGAGCCCACCTTGGTCACGTACACCAGACTAGCAAAACACTTCACTAACATGGTTTTTATACCCTAAATAGAAGAACACAATAATCCATCGATAACCCAACGATATCACTTCGTTTGGGTTATATTAGGGCGGTAATACCAGCCAGGCTGGGCAAAATGGAGGCCCCTTGGTTTAAAGGGCTGCACACACCACCTACTAGGCTGGCTGATGGAAGAAACTGACTCTCTCTACCACCGCGGGGCCCTCACAGGGACGCTAGGGGGTTGCTAGTTTTTTCCACATGAACATCTAACTTATCAGACTTACCAGCCAAAAAAACCGGCTCAATTGACGTCATAAACTTATTTTTCTAGCAATATAATAAGTCCATATGACGCGATCGCGTCATATGAGTTTTTGGTTCACTCTGCCATATGACTCGATCGCGTTCATATATGTCTGGAGAGTTAAGTAGATTAACCTAATTACTCTTTTATGCATACCCATTATGATTACACAAGCATTTCGCAGCCTAGTTTGATGTATTGAGACACAAACGACTTAGGCTCTTTTTGTTGATAGGAATACTGCATTGTCGTGGCGATTATTATTATTGTTGTTGTGTTTTAGGATATTCTTGGCTCTGACGGGCATTACATATTCTGCCTTTTGTGTGCATAGCCTGCACGAGCATTGTTCCGCTGCCTGCCTTTTTGGGTTCCATTTCCGATACGAGCATCTTTATAGCATCTAACATTTAAAGAAGATTCCTTGTTAGTGTTGAAGGACTTTAGTGCACTTTCTTTCATGCAGGAGTGCCTGACATTTATTGATTAAAGTAACGTAAGCTGTAACTTTTCTTACCACCTTACTTTGCCCTACCATAACCAAGCACCTTCGGTATAGGTAGTAAATAGGCTGTTTTCACATAACATTAAGCCTAGAGTAGACGCACATTTATTGAGAGTTTGATAGCCTATTATTGCATATAGAACTCTGTAGAGTATTTGTGTTCTTTGTTCACTGAGAATATACATCAGAGGTTGGAGCTAGCGCTTTCCGTTGTAACATTTATGCCATTACTAGTCCAATGAATAAGAGCCCTGATATATTTGAACCCCAGTCGTAACAAATGGCGACCTTACCTAGGATTTGGTGAACCTACATTTATTAGCAGGGAACATTTGTTGTTTTGGAGAATATTTTGCGGGGATCAGCAAGAATTTTTTTTTTTTTGCAACATAGTATAGCCCTTGAGTATTTCCGAGAATTGTTGTGTGTATATTGAGGTATAAGAGTTTGGGGTGCTTCTTTTCTGAATATTGTGGTGAGAAATTTTTGTGAGCATCATGTCTTATACCGGATCAGAGGAGAATGGAGACACAGTACGTAATGTCGAGGCTGAGGAACCAGCAGCATGATGAAAGGGTTAATCGGGTGAACTGTGAGGAGGATGCTAGGATATTTTTGCAATGCCTGTTACTGCCGAGCGGTTGGAGGGTATGGAGCGGTACGGTCTTCCAATGCCTGGCCACAGCTATCGGTCATGCGGTTACTAGCGGAATGACCAGGGATAACTGATAACGTGTGTACTGGGCAGGGTGACTGGTGAGCGAGATGGGTTGAGTGCTCAGAGCCCTTCGGCCATGCTTCCCCTACACTCGACTCCCAGCCATCCCAGTAGTTTGCCGACCCCGGGTACGCTTTCACAGTTGGGTGGTTATTGCAGGGTGGGTTGCCCCTGGGGGACCACCGGTAATTTCAAACATTGTAGCACCTTCACCTCCTCAAGGGTTATCTCCGAATTATTGTTAAGCCCGAATTAGCTAAGCTTCAGCATCAGCAGCAAATAGAATTAGCCAAGATAGAAGAGAGAAAAACTATTCGTCAGCAAGCAAAAATCCAAGCCGAGTCGACTAGGTACTGTGCCGACATGGATGTAGAGAAGTCGCGAGTAGAGACCACGGGACAGCGACTTGGGGCTGGTAACCGTGTTCATGAGCAGTCTCTCTCGCACTTATTGAAACTGGTTCCGGGTGTTTGATGAGATTGGTGTAACAGAATTTTTCGCACGCTTGAGAAGAAGTGCCAGGAAACACCAGTGGCCAGAGAATAAAATGGGCAGCACTTGTATCCTCTAGATTAATAGGCAAGGGTCTTAAAGCCTACGATGCGTTACCTTTGGAGTTATGTATTGTGTACGAGGATCTCAAGGAGGATGTCCTGAGGGCTTACGAACTGCAACCAGAAACGTACCGTTTGAAGTTCCGGGGTGTAACTAAGGGAAGAGATAGCACCTTTTTGGAACACGCCCGGGACTTGTCCGATGCTATGGGGAACTGGCTCCGATCTGAGAAGGTAACAACGTTTGATGGAGTTAAGCAGTTAATGATGTTGGAGCAGTTCTTTAAGAGCACGGGCGGTGATCTAACTTTGAACTTAAAGGAGAAAACCCAAGAACTCTAGTAGAAGCAGCAGAAATGGGTGATCGACGGCTGTCGTTGATTCGGGGTTGCGGGTCCTCACAGAAGTACGATGCAAGTGCTAGGGACCGTTATCCTCCCCTCCCCGTAGCAATGACACATTTAAACAGAAGAGCCAAATGAAACTAAAACTGAAGCCAACCCTACCACCCCACCGTATGTGAAAAGTCAGGGGCCTTTTACATCACAGTATAAGCCGAAACCGAAATTGATGTGTTTTAGGTGCCACCAGGAGGGTCATAAGGCAAATGAGTGCCCTAGTCGACCTCCTCCGGCAGCCGTGTCTTTTGCTCATGGCATTGGAGTGTTCAAGAGGACATCGGAGTTTGTTAGAGGCATTTCTTCCGAGGTAAATACACTGCCAGTGCAGAAGGATCCGGAAGGCTTATTCCCTGTCCGTGATGCCTTTAGTGACCACAGGGGACTTCGGTTGTGTGGAGTGGGGGAGTAGAAGACATGAGGGGAGAATTTTGCGTGACACTGGGGCATCGCAAACACTGTTGAGAAATTTCACTGGTAAACCTGTCAATACGGCGCGGGTGGTTGTGGTTCAGGGAGTTAATGCGACAAGGTCATACCCGCTTGTAAGAATGAAGGTGGAAGTTGATGGTGTGACTCGTGACCTGGATGTAGGAATTGTGGAGAAGTTACCTGTTGGGGGCGTGGACCTCCTTCTTGGCAACGACTTTGGGGGGGCTACTTCTGGGGCTCCACCCCTAGTCGTTGTCGAGAAGCCGGCCGACGTGAGTAGGGAGGAGCAGGAGTGGGTTGGGAAGTGTACGGGGCAGCTTATGGAGTGTGTTGTCACCGGAGATTCTGCATCCAGGAAGTCACATTCTGGTCAACAATCTTTAGATCGCGGAGGAAGGGTACGAGCAGGGGTTGGAAGTTGATGCGGTTGAGAGTTTAGTGTCAACGGACCTTCTCGGGGACTCATTATTAGGACCACATTTCGAGTCTGGAGAAGACCCAGTAACTGTTCCTGAAGGGGCAGAGGATGGGCTTAAAAAGACGAAAGAGTTGAAGGAGGACAGTGATGCACAGTCGGGAGATGTGGCAACAAGGTACCCTGACGCGTACCATATGAGAAATGGGTCGGCGAAAACGGTGGTCCAAAGCTTGCTAGTGTATTTTTCCCGGTATGGTTACCCGCAGGGGATTCAGTCAGTCCGGGGACCCAACTTCACTTCTAGACTCTTTGTACAAGCAATGCCGCAGCATGGGATTGTTGGGATGGTGTCATCTGCATATCATCCGGAGAGCCAGGGTGTGTTAGAGCGATGGCACTCAGCCTTGAAATCTGTGCTTCGTTGTTGTTGCTTTGAGAGTGGGAGGGATTGGGATCTTGGCCTGCCCAGTGTGTTGTTTGCTGTGTGGGAGGTACCTGGGAGAGTTTGGGATTCAGCACTAATGAGCTCGTCTTTGGACACCGTGTCAGAGGGCCTCTCCATATGGTTGAAGAAGTATGGGAGGGCGCAGAAAAACCTTGTTCTATGCTCAAGTGTGTCCTCAACAGTTCGAGAACGGATGTTGCGCAGTCTGGAGTTGGCTGGCCGTAATTTGACTAGCTCTCAGGCCCTCAGGAAGGACAGGGTACGAGCTCAAGGTTGAACTCAGGGAGTTTCACGTGGGTCAGGAGGTGTTGATTCTACTGCCCCTTGTAGGTCACCCCTTATCCGCGAAGTACGATGGTCCTTATAGGGTGGTGGAGGAGCTATGGACCTGGTTTACTTGGTAGCCACTCCAGACAGACGTAAGCGCAATCAGTTATGTCATGTTAATCCCATGAAGGAGTATGGGAGGCACCCCCCTGAGCCTCTCACTGTACCGGTGATGACGTTTAACAGTCAAGGTGGAGAAGGAGAACGGGACAGTCAAGCTCAGGTGGAGGATAACTGGAAGGATAAGAAGGTCAAATGGGCGCCTGAGTGTGAGAAGGTGTTTAGGGAAGTAAAACACCTGTTGTGCACTCACCCGATCCTCAGGGCCCCTGACTTTAGCCTACCTTTCCAACTAGCAACGGAGGCTAGTGGTGTGGGGGCTTGTGCCGTCCTTGTGGAAAAGGACGATGATGGGCTGGAGCATCCTGTTAGTTTCTGCTCGGAGAAGTACAATTCGGCCCAGGGGGGCTGCTCTGTTGTCGAGGAGGAGCTGCTGGCGGTTGTACTTGCTCTGAGGCATTTCGAGGTCTGTGTTCCAGCCTATGGTCCGGTCGTTGTAGTTTACCCAGATCATCACCCTCTCAAGTTCTTGGACCAGTTTCACAATCGGAATATGAGGCTGACCAGGTGGTCACTAAGGTTATTGGTATATAACCTGGACATATGCCATATTGCCGGTTGTGACTACGTGGTTGCAGATGGTCGTTCAAGGGTATATGATCCTGGGTAGATTGACACACGGGTAGCCTCCTGCTTTAGTTTGAATAGTATTTTGCGCTTGGTGCTTGTTGGCTCGCGGTTGTAGCCCAGCGTATTGGGTAGTAAAGCAGGAGTTGAGCGTTTGGTATAGAAGAAAAAACTAGGCTTGCCCCTATAGTGCAGCCGAAATAAACAAATTATAAACATAACAATCAAATAAAAACTCTTTCTTTGATAGTTGAATTTTTTTAGTATGTTATAGCAGTAATTCTGAGTTGCACTCCTCTCAGAATGCTGGGCTAGAGAAGCTCGCTCTTGAGGAGCATAACTACATATAATTTAACCTATGGTGTTGGGGAGGGTTATAATTTTGAACAATGTTTTGTTGAAGAACTGTGCCAGATATTTTACTGCTGCTGGGTGATGGGAAGTGGAGATATAGCATTGGGTTCTAACCATCAGATTTTTGGTGAGCCTTGGGGCCTCTGAGAAAAAAATCCTTGGGGGGTGTGTTTGTGACGTTTAACCACTCCGTTAGAACCGCATGGCTTGTCCTACAGTGACTCGCTAGGATCGCCAGGGCAGTGGATGGGGCTACAGTTTGTGTATTAGAGTGTGCTTTATTTCATATGAAAGCTCGTGTCATGGGCAGTCCAGAAAGGCTCTTTGTTTTCGCCCATGTCAAGGCTTTATATATTTAATTGTAAAGTATATATTTTATCATTAACTAGTAATGATAGGATCTGGGAGAGAGAGAGGGAGTAGAACAGAGTGAGAGGGGGAGCGCAGTGTTTTTTGTCCCGCTCGATGACGTCATGGTTTCTAGAACACGCCCATCTTTTTTCCCTTGCTATCTGTCCCCGCTCCGTACCTGAGAATCTTTTCCTCTGCCTATCTCTCTAATTTTCCATATCTTTCACCACCTTTTAAGTAATAATTATATCCCCTCTGGTTAAACTCTGCAACAATCAGCTTCATGCATGGCACCAGTTGTATTGTGTTGTTAATGGTCTGATATAAGCCTATGTATGTTAGCTGTTAAGATAAGTGGATCACGAAGCATTGGTTGGCATTTATATTGTTTAGTACTGCTTCCTTTAGTTATTAGTGTTCTGCTGGATTAGCTACATTGCTAGACTAGGAGTCTTATATTATAAGGTATTGTTTCCTATGAGTGCTGGCTTCAGTTAAAAAGCGGCACGACATACCTCTGAGGAACGGTTGATTGAGTAAATTCTATGTCTGTGTGCCATTGAGAGTAGACGCATGACACGAATGAGGGTTTCTTGCCTATACCATTTCTGCACTGTTCTAGTCCTCGTATTGTTTGTCTTTGGAGGTACGCCAGGAGAACTGCTTAATACTTCTTCCCCACCCCCCCCCCCCCCCCCGGTATTAAGGTTTTCTCAAGAGAGGCCTACCCTTCCATTATAACGTAATATTTGACGCACAGACTTGAGATTTTAGCACTAGGCTAAAAAAATGCGGCATGCCATGCGCCACCAGTATCTCGTATCATTGACTCTAGCTAGACTTTATCAATCATAGTAGACATTCCAGTATATTAACCTAATTACTCTTTTTATGCATACCCATTATGTATTACACAAGATTTCGCAGCCTAGTTTGATGTATTGAGACACAAAACGACTTAGGCTGGCTTTTTTTGTTGATAGGAATACGCATTGTCGTGGCGATTATTATGATTGTTTTTGTGTTTTAGGATATTCTTGGCTCTGACGGGCATTATATTATTCTTTGCCTTTTTGTGTGCAATAGGGCCGCACGAGCATTGTTCCGCTGCCTGCCTTTTTGGGTTCCATTTCCCGATACGAGGCATCTTTATAGCATCTAACATTTAAAGAAGATTCCTTGTTAGTGTTGAAGGACTTTAGTGCACGTTTCTTTCATGCAGGAGTGCCTGACATTTATTGATTAAAGTAACGTAAGCTGTCAACTTCTCATTACCACCTTACTTTGCATACCATAACCAAGCACCTTCGGTTATAGATAGTAAATAGGCTGTTTTTCACATAACACATTAAAGCCCTAGAGTAGGACGCACCATTTATTGAGTGGGAAAAGTTTGATAGCCTATTATTGCATATTATAGAAACTCTGTAGAGTACTTTGTGTTCTTTGTTCACTGGGAAATTATACATCAGAGGTTGGAGCTAGCGCTTTCCGTTTTTAACATTTATTCCATTACTAGTCCAATGAATTAAGAGCCCTGATATATTTGAACCCCAGTCGTAACACCAACAACAGAGTATCCCGCCCTCATGCCGATCCCCTGCCCATCCAATCTAAACTGATTACTTGATACCTCGATACTTTGGCAGGTCCTGGCGCAGGCTTCAATAGAAAATGGAGCATGGCTTAGAGGAGAGCAGCTAGATTAAATGGGTAACTATAACAATTCTTTCTCTCCTTCGCTTTCTCTTCCTTCTTTAGTCATCGCGGAGTGTGTACATACGTGCTGAGTAGTGAATTGAGGTGGCAACTCTAGAGATTATTTGGTACTTCGCGTGAGTACCGATAATTCGGGCCCGCTGTGGTAGCGGCTGGAATCATAAGCCGCTACGTTGGATACTCCGAATGGGACTGCTACCAAAATAAGAGGTTTTTCCTTATTTGGTTATAATGGAGGTTGTCAAAACCTCCCAATCATTCCCCATTTCCTCTATAATTACATAACAGTTTTATTATATTGAAACTGTGACCACCAGAACATTTTCTTCCTTAATGCTAACCCTTCTCACCATTAATCTTACCCCTGTCTGTTATGCTACCCAAGAGCTGCCTTCTGCGGATCCGCTCTACGTAACCGGGCAAATGGTATCACATTATCTGTCACCCAAGTCCAAACACCCACTTTCTTAATTTATGTATCGATATGTTAAAAAACACCACCCCTTCACACATGTTTAAGAAGAAGCCCCATAATACAAAAAACTATGTTTGAAATGTAAAAGACAAATTCCCCACAGGAGACGGACCTTTAGGCCAGACACTCTTGTTTGTTTTAGGGCTCCCACACATCACACACGACTCATGGATTGTGGCTTGCCACTTCGGATTTTTTGCATAATAAGAATTCGGGAGGATCGGTTCATGCTACAACAAGCATTGAATGATATACCCTTTACTTATATAATAAATATGAATGTCTCATTGCATTTGTCAAACCCAAATTGGTCTTATGTGTGGCAACAGTTGCCCCTGACACACCTCGCCAGTCCGTGGTGACCACAGCGCATGCGTGACTGTGAGGTGTAGAGTGTAGATGGGTGTGATGTTTGTCAGTGTTGGGCCGCGGGTTGGTTGGTTGGTGATGGCGAGTTTTGTTGTTGTGTGAACTAATAGATAAACGGGCGGATCACGTGCGGACAGAGAACATCGACCTGGTAATTTCACGTAATCAGTGACCATAATGTGTGTCTGAAGAAAAAACAGTTAACTTGTGTTAGGAGTGGTTGACAGTCGGCTGTGCTGTCCCGTGGCTGTGTTGGGACATCCTGCTGACCTCTAAGGCTGCCAAGACCACCACTGATGCTGTGGACAGGACAGAGGCAACTGTGTTTATAAGGTATGCATCATACTAATTATATTTTTTAATTAATGTATATAATA
>CM064547.1:2126530-2236127 GCA_032716605.1 Paralithodes platypus | reverse complement strand
GGTTTTAATATTGACAACAGAAATGAAGCGAAAGGTCTCAAAATCGCCAAACTAACGGAACGAACGTCTTAAAACTGCAAAACTAATATGCTAAACATGAGGGAGAAGGGAGTCCAGAAAAAGCGAGTAGTACCCCTAATTAGTAGTACCAAATTATTAACTATTGAAAAATCACAAAACAAAATAATTAGAACTATATCACATAAATCAAGATATGCCCACACAAATGAACTTTTTAGTAAACTTGAATTATTTAAATTTAAGGATATCAATACTTACTGCAGTGTGCTTTTCGTATTTAAATGTCTGCATAACCTTGATAGCACTGATTTGTTTACACCTAGTAACAATGAAAGGTACAATTTAAGTTTTAAGGGGAGCTGATCTATTAAGAATTCCTCTCATGACTTCTAGTCAAGCTCAGACATGTATAAAATATCCTGGAGTTAAGGTGTGGCACGGATTACCTCAAAATTTAAGAAATATACAGGAAATATCTCGGTTTACGGTTTACGAGACAATTAAAATCTTTTCTATTAGCATAATATCAACAGTGACTACTAAAATAGGTATATCACCAATTATACTACCAATAATTACAACATCCCTATCACCTAGATCGACAAATGTATAACCTTTAACAATATTTACGCTGACTGTGCGTGTATATATGTGTAGAGTTACGTAAAGGGTGGAATGAGCTTGAATACTATTTTGTAATAAACATGCTTCTATTTTTGTCTGTAAAGGTGTATATAATGTATGTGTAGTTGGCATTTGTATAGATTTTTTTTTTTTTTTTATAGAAATGGATATATAGTCTACAGTAAATTATTTACCATGTTCTCATATATAGGTCTAAATGAATGGTGTAAGTGTGTACTCCATGCACAACAAAGTTTATGTCCTTTACTAATTAGGCATATACTGTTAGGGAAGTGTATGTGTCTGTGGGTCGAATTGTGGGTATAATTGCGAGTATGGCCTTTGAACATCAAGTCAATAGTTGTACAATGTATATCATATATATTCAATTTTGTAAATGGTATTACATGGGTAATTGTGATAAAACACAAGCAGCTGTGAGCTCTGGGAAGTGAGTGTGATCTCAGTGTTAATCACCATTAATTTAATTTGTTTTATGTTATTATATTTTGCCTACATACATCCCTTTTCGAAGTTAGAAAAATTCTTTACAACACGTAGTTCCCGGGGCACATAGCTGTGACTAAGTATATTATATACAATTGCATTTCGATAGATCGAGTTATAGCCAGGTGCCTTTAAGAGAGACATCTCTCAAAAGGCTCAGCCTTATTTTTTTGTATTATTATTATATATTTTTCTTTTTAACAAATCATTTGTAAGCAAAATTGTATTGTATACTAAAGGCTAAATAAAAAGATTTCAATTCAATTCAATTCAATAAGTCTAATAAGTCATGTCTCGCCTGTTATTACGATTGGCTCTCTCTGTGATGTATTATTGTCTGTCAGATGTTGAATAGGATGGGTAAATGTAGGAATATGTTTGTATACCTCCCTCGAAATGAAGAAATCCTGTTTAGATATTGCAGATACTAATTATAGAACAAAATATACTTGGTGCCGAGACATCACTTATTAGGCCGACTGTACACTCTTTCTAGCTGAAGAAAATCGTCTAAAGGTAGTAAGCTTAAATATATACTAATGCGTCATGTTATTGGACGGGTAAAACAACAAGGGTCAGTAATTAGTATTTTACCAACCAGTAATAGACCACTTGCGAGTTTCAGGCTATAATTATGGAAGTTGGAGCTTTAGACATCGATATATAACAAAATGACCAGCTAAAAGACGGTTGTAGTGCATTTATAAATACATATAATACAATTCAGCACAATCTCTAATCACCACCAGCTCGTATAATTTGTGTATTTCTCCTAATATTGATGTTTACAGCACCAACTTCCTTATAGACCAAAATATTGATGTTTACAGCACCAACTTCCTTATAGACCAAATATTGATGTTTACAGCACCAACTTCCTTATAGACCAAATATTGATGTTTACAGCACCAACTTCCTTATAGACCAAATATTGATGTTTACAGCACCAACTTCCTTATAGACCAAATATTGATGTTTACAGCACCAACTTCCTTATAGACCAAATATTGATTACAGCACCAACTTCCTTATATCGATGTTTACAGCACCAACTTCCTTATATCGATGTTTACAGCACCAACTTCCTTATAGACCAAATATTGATGTTTACAGCACCAACTTCCTTATAGACCAAATATTGATGTTTACAGCACCAACTTCCTTATAGACCAAATATTGATGTTTACAGCACCAACTTCTTTATAGACCAAATAGTGATGTTTACAGCACCAACTTCCTTATAGACCAAATATGTTTTACAGCACAACTCCTTATAGACCAAATATTGATGTTTACAGCACCAACTTCCTTATAGACCAAATATTGATGTTTACAGCACCAACTTCCTTATAGACCAAATATTGATGTTTACAGCACCAACTTCCTTATAGACCAAATATTGATGTTTACAGCACCAACTTCCTTATAGACCAAATATTGATGTTTACAGCACCAACTTCCTTATAGACCAAATATTGATGTTTACAGCACCAACTTCCTTATAGACCAAATATTGATGTTTACAGCACCAACTTCCTTATAGACCAAATATTGATGTTTACAGCACCAACTTCCTTATAGACCAAATATTGATGTTTACAGCACCAACTTCCTTATAGACCAAATATTGATGTTTACAGCACCAACTTCCTTATAGACCAACATTAGCAAGTGGTCAATTGGTTTGGTCGATCTCTCAGCCAACACACATCTCTTCACAAATCTCTAATTTCTAAACTACCCTCCTTCGGTTTCTATCCCTCCATCTGTGCCTGTGTCTCTAACTTCCTTTCCGGCCGTTCCATAGCTGCGGTTGTGAACGGCCAGCGTTCACTTCCCCATCCTATCAACTCCGGTGTTTCTCAGGGTTCTGTCCTATCTCCAATTCTATTTCTAATTTTCATAAATTATCTTCTCAACTGTACCTCCAGTCCCATCCATTCACACGCAGACGACTCTACCTTACACTACTCAACTAGACTTCCAGAACGCCCAAGCCAGCAATCCCTCAAACACAAACGTAATAAAGCCATAGAACACTTATCCGCTGATCTAACTACTATTTCCAATTGGGGCAGAGAAAACCTTGTTACCTTTAATGCTTCCAAAACCCAATTTCTCCATTTTACTACCCGTCAGGAACCCCCAGAGGACTTTCCCTTATACTTCAACAATACAAAAATCCATCCTTCATCTCCTCTCAATATTCTTGTTGTCTCTTTTTCTTCTGCTCTTACTTGGAAGGACCATATTACCAGTCTTACTAAGGCAGCCTCCCAGAAGCTGGGTGTGCTCAACCGCCTCAAGGGGTTCTTTACCGCTGCACAGCTTCTTGCGTTGTACAGGGGCACAGTGCGTCCTTGTATGCATAAGAACATAAGAAAATGGGAGTCTGCAGAAAGCCGATTGGCCTAAGCAAGGGAGATTCCTGTCCCACACAACCCCAATTACAAAGCCCAATTATAGGCTCAACACTCTAATACCCTGAGGATCATCTTACCAAAACGGTTAGAGATTAACGCAGGATTACGGGGGTCTGCAGAGCTCTGATTGGCCCAACCCTGCTGATCCCCCTTAACACCCAACCCTTCTCATCCATATGCTTATCCAATTTTATCTTAAAGCTCCCTACCGTTTTTTTATCCCACTATAGCACTTGGTAGTCCATTCCACCCATCTACAACTCTGTTACCAAACCAATATTTGCCTATATCTTTTCTGAAACGAAATTTATCTAATTTGAAACCATTGGTACGAGTTCTTTCGCTATCACTGAGCTTTAGTACATTTGTCATGTCCCCTTTATTAATCCCACTAACCCACTTGAACACCTCTATCATATCCCCTCTAACTCTGCGTCTCTCTAACGAATGTAAACCTTATTTCTTCAACCTTTCTTCATACGGAAGATTTCTAATATTATGGATCATTTTTGTCATTCTACGCAGTGGTTCCCAAACCCATGGTCGCGACCCAAACAAGGGTCGTGAGCCTGTTTCTGAGGGTCGTGGAAGGGTCTGGAGAAAAGAGTTAGCAATAATACTGTGTCCCCTTTATCTATTAGTATCTCTTTTCCCTTTATATCTGTAGACCCCTCCATTCATCTTATGCTATTACCCATTACTCCCCCCCCCCTCCACAATCTTTGACTTCACTCTCTTTCTGTCTATATAATTTTCTTAGGCGTATTATCTAATTCTCCCCTCCCTCTTTTTTCTTTATTCTCTTTTTCTAGTTCCCGTCCCGCACCCTCACCCTCTTTATTAATTGTTCGGTGTCCACATTATATCTAGAGTTTTCTATATACAGGTATATTATTTTGTTTTGTAGGGGTTGACCCTCCATCTCATTTATAAACCCACAAAAGTTTTGATCCCTATCCCATATCATAGAATGGTTTACTTTGTACTTTGTGTCTTCCGTTCTCAATTCTTGCCAATCCCTCATCCCTTCCCTTGCTCTGAATTCCCTTCCCACTTGGTGTTGCTATATATTTACCCTTTCCAATCTTTTTCTACACTCCCTGCTCCACTTACTTTCACCATTTACCCATATATATACATTTGTTTGGCCATCGATCTTCTTAAATTTCTTACAGCCTTACCTTAAGAACATAAGAACATAAGAACATAAGACAATGGGAGTCTGCAGAAAGCCGATTGGCCTAAGCAAGGCAGAGATCCCTGTCCCACACAACCCCAATTACAAAGCCCAATTATAGGCTCAACACTCTAATACCCTGAGGATCATCTTACCAAAACGGTTAGAGATTAACGCAGGATTACGGGGTCTGCAGAGCGCTGATTGGCCCAATCCTGCTGATCCCCCTTCACACCCAACCCTTCTAGTCCCTATGCTCATCCAATTTTATCTTAAAGCTCCCTATCGTTTTTAATCCCACTATAGTACTTGGTAGTCCATTCCACCCATCTACAACTCTGTTACCAAACCAATATTTGCCTATATCTTTTCTGAAACGAAATGTATCTAATTTGAAACCATTGGTACGAGTTCTTTCGCTATTACTGAGCTTTAGTACATTTGTCATGTCTCCTTTGTTAATCCCACTAACCCACTTGAACACCTCTATCATATCCCCTCTAACTCTGCGTCTCTCTAACGAATGTAAGCCTAATTTCTTCAACCTTTCTTTATACGGAAGATTTCTAATATTATGGATCATTTTTGTCATTCTACGTTGTACTCTCTCCAATGAATTTATGTCCATTCTGTAATAAGGACATCAAAATTGAACAGCATAATCCATATGGGGTCTCACTAATGACAAGTAAAGTTTTAAGATAACATCAGCAGTTCTGTTACTCACACTCCTAGAGATGAACCCGAGAATCCTGTTTGCCTTGTTTCGAACGCTTATACACTGTTGTCTAGGCTTCAAATCATTGCTAACAAACACACCTAGATCTTTCTCACAATTCGAGTTTTCTAACTCCATATTAGCTAGTTTATATTTAACATTTGTATGCATCTTCCCTATCTTTAATACCTTGCATTTGTCAATGTCAAACTTCATCTGCCAATTTACTGACCATTCGTGTAAGGTATCTAGATCCCTTTGGAGGCACTCTATATCTCTATCTGAATCAATTGTTCTCCCCATTTTGGTATCGTCTGCAAATTTACTTATCCTACTAGTTATACCTAAATCAAGGTCATTTATGTATATAACAAACAACAGAGGACCTAATACAGATCCCTGGGGGACACCACTATTGACTGCTCCCCACTCTGACTTCGTACCATTAATGCTGACTCTCTGCTTCCTACCAATTAGCCATGACCTAATCCATCCCAACAACGCCCCACCTATTGCATGCGCCTCAACCTTTCTCATCAATCTCTCATGGGGGACTCTGTCGAAAGCTTTACTGAAATCTAAATATATTATATCATAATTATGACTTGTCATTTTCTACTGCTTCATATACCTCTGAGAAAAAACTAAGCAAATTAGTAAGGCAAGAACGTCCCTGAGTGACTCCATGCTGAGAAGAATTTATTAAATTAAATGTATCTAAGTGGTTTCTAATTTTACTAGCAATAATTGACTCTAGTAGCTTTCCTATGATTGATGTAAGACTAATGGGACGGTAATTGGATGCTATTGATTTGTCACCTTTTTTGAAGATCGGAACTACGTTTGCAAGCTTCCAAGCTTCTGGAACTATACCTGTCTCCAATGACTTGTTAAATAAAAATGTTAATGGGTAACTTAACTCAACCCTACATTCTTTTAATACTCTAGCATATACCTCATCAGGACCAGGCGATTTATGAAGTTTCAGTGTGTCAATTTCCTTAAGCACATCATTTCTACTTATAGTAATCGTACTTAACCTATTTTCTATACTATCGCTATATACCTTACGGACTTCTGGAAACTGTGCCAAATTTTCATTAGTTAAAACGGAAAGAAATTGACTATTCAATGTACTGCACATTTCTAAATAATTTTCTGTCATTTCTCCTATCGAAGTTTTAAGGGGACCAATTACATCTCTAACCTTGGATTTATATAGTTGGTAACAAGCTTTAGGATTATTTTTTGAGTCATTGGCAACCTTAATTTCATAATTTCTTTGTTCTTTCCTAATATCCTTTTTTACCTGTCTTGATAGATTCTGATAGTAAGCAAGTAGGTGAATTTCGCCTTTCCTAATTTTTCTATATATTCCTCTCTTTTGTCCTAGAAGATCTAATAGTCTATTATTCATCCATTTGGGTTGGTTCTGTGTTGATCTAAATTTTCTTTTGGGGATGTATTTATTTTGTGCATTGAATACTGACTCGATAAAATTATCGTATGTATCTACCAAGGTTGACGTCTCTTCCTGACTTAAGATGACAGGTGCCTGAGAAGGGGTACACTCATTTGGACACCTGGATCGACTTAATTTTTTGACCATAGGGTCAGCTAATAGGGCTCTTCTTAACCCTCCATAATTGGCTTTTCTGAAGTCAGGTATTAATGTTGTATTCTCTCTGGTATTACCTTTCCATTGTATATTAAAATACACAGAATTGTGGTCACTATTTCCTAGGTGGTCCCCTATCTCTACATTATTTACCATATGTTCATTGTTACTGAAAACTAAATCGAGAATATTATTACCTCTAGTCGGCGTATCTATGAATTGAAATAAAAAACTATCTTGTACTACCTCTATAAACTCCTCAGAATCAGAGTCTCCTATTTGATGCTGCCAATCTATATTCGGAAAATTAAAATCCCCCATAATGCACACATTGCTAAATCTTGATGCCATTTTAATTTCCTCCCATAATGACGTTCCGTCATTTCTACTCATATTTGGCGGTCTATACATAACTCCAATAACTATGGTCTCACTACCTTCGTTAACCTCTACCCAAACACTTTCATTATCGTTATTTAGTCTAATACCTGATTTAATACAGCTTTTTAATGTACTGACAAACACTGCTATACCGCCACCCCTCTTACTTGTTCGGTCATATTTAAACAAACTATATCCTGGTATATCAAATTCTGCTAAAAAATGCCTGGTTTCTGTATTAATCCACGTTTCAGTTAGCGCTATTATGTCTATATTTTCTTTGCTAACAAGGGCTCTAAGTTCGTTCATTTTGTTACATAGACTCCTACAGTTTGTGTAATATACTCTCAATTTACTTCTTTTCTTTATACCTAATTTACCTTTATTTCTAACGACATTTCCATCTTCCGTTGCACCATCACTACTATCATTTGCAATATAGTCATCATTTTTAGCATGAGACTGAATATCCTTATCGCTTTCGCCTGACGCTAAAATTGTTCCATTTAACCTCTCATTTACACTCTCAATATTTCTGTTCAAAACCCCACAACCACCCTATCTAAAGAACTAGCTAATGTAGAAACCCCTAACCGTGAAAGATGAACCCCATCCCTTGCGTACATCCCATCTCTCCCATAGAAACTATCCCAGTTATCAATGAATGGTATTGCTTTTTCTTTGCAATATTTCTCCAAACGGCAATTGACACCAATCGCCCTGGATGTCCATTCCTTGGGAACTCCTCTTCTGGGTAGGATACAATTTACTTTGTACTTACCCTTTACTTTCCCAATCCACTTATCACATGTATTCCACCCCATTCCCCCCCAACCCCCGATAGCTTCTTCCGCTACGTACTTATTTGCCCCAAGTCCTGCCCTCCCAATTTTGTTCTGTATTGCTTCTAACTTTCTTAGCTATTCTACTGTGCATCCCAACGGCTCGAATCTACCACTCCTATTATTCAGTGGTATTCAAGAAGTTCGCTAATGTATGGTTAGTATTGTCTGCATCCTACTTGTTTATGCGTAATTGCTGGACTTAGTATGCCCATCATTATGATATATTGTCGTATTAATGCTACTCGCAGTTAACACTTTCATCTTTAAGCCTTGGTAGTGAAGTTATTTTTTATGTATTGCATGTTACTTCAAGTAAAACTTCCTTATAACATTTAAGTTTTATTTATTACTAGAAGTAACAATGCCTTTATAATTTTTACTTTTTACTGGTTACCCGTTTTCACACCACGATACAAGTAAAATTTAATTTTTCATTTACTTTTTATTTATTGCAAGAATTCACAGACGTGTTTTTACTGATTGGAAGAAGAAACATTGTCATTATGATGTTTATTTTGACTCATTGCCGTTTTTCACATCGCAGCCTTAAATCCAACATTGCCCAAATAATGTTCAAATGCTTTGAGATTTTCTATTTTTGTTTTATACGTTTATGTGTTTTTTATTTGTGTTTACTTATTACCTGTAACCTGCAACCTATAGTCTCAAAACCAATGTTAATAGTAATAGTTAATAATATAATACATTGATATAACAACAATGTATATAGATATAGAGATGAGGAATATTTTTGAGTTTGTGATGATGTTTTTGACGGGGCGAAGCCACAAAATGTACTTTACCAGTATATCATACATGTACTTTTTCGTTGTCTGTGGATTACTACGAATATATCCTTGAATGTGTGTATTATAATTATGTGAATGTGGGTTAGTGAGTGACTGAGAGGGGGTTTGATTGAATGTATTTCTTGATGAATCGTCCTTTTCCTAAAGCTTAACGTTGTGGTAGGCTTATTTTTATTTAATTATCGCAACAGTCAGATTTATATTTTGACTGCCTGATACACTGTTTGGAAGAACAAATGTGAGTGAAGAAGATGAGTTGTGCAATCAACTATACGGGGATCAGCTCAAGGATAAACCCATTTTGAATCGAGAAGCAAAGGAAACTCTTCTCCCTTTTCTAACAACCTACCTCTGTGACCAAGTGTTTTCAGACTATGAAAACTAAAGCAAGAGACCAACTTGATCCCCAACATCCATCAACATAAACCTATACTAGAGAAGCTCAACAACAAAATGAGGCAGCATCAGTTTTCTTAATAATAACTATTTGTTTGTCATTGCTCATAGCGCAGCTACTGTTACAGAAATAAGATATCAAGTGTTACATGCTAAATTATATGTATCTAAGTTACTGCCTTGAAAACTAATTATGAATTACTAAGAATCAATATAAATATATAACCTACCAATCCAGTGTTTCAGGGTGTAGGGTCGTAAGGACGATGAAATATTGTATTTAGGGTCGCCATCATAATAGTTTGGGAACCACTGGTCATCTACGCTGTACTCTCTCCAATGAATCTATGTCCATTCTGTAATAAGGACACCAAAATTGGACAGTATAATCCATATGGGGTCTCACTAATGACAAGTAAAGTTTTAAGATAACATCAGCAGTTCTGTTACTCACACTCCTAGAGATGAACCCGAGAATCCTGTTTGCCTTATTACGAACGCTTATACACTGTTTTCTAGGCTTCAAATCATTGCTAACAAACACACCTAGATCTTTCTCGCAGTCTGAATTTTCTACTTCTAAATTAGCTAGTTTATATTTAACATTTGTTTGCATCTTCCCTATCTTTAATACCTTTCATTTGTCAATGTTAAACTTCATCTGCCAATTTACTGACCATTCATGTAAGGTATCTAGATCCCTTTGGAGGCACTCTATATCGCTATCTGAATCAATTGATCTCCCCATTTTAGTAACGTCTGCGAATTTACTTATCCTACTAGTTATAACTAAATCTAGGTCATTTATGTATATAAGAAACAACAGGGGACCTAATACCAATCCCTGGGGGACACCACTTTTGACTGCTCCCCACTCTGACTTGGTACCATTTATGCTGACTCTCTGTTTCCTACCAATTAGCCATGACCTAATCCATCCCAACAACGACCCTCCTATTCCATGTGCCTCAACCTTTCTCATCAATCTCTCATGAGGGACTCTGTCGAAAGATTTACTGAAATCTAAATATATTATATCATATGACTTGTCACTATCTACTGCTTCATATACCTCTGAGAAAAAGCTAAGCAAATTAGTAAGGCAAGAACGTCCCTGAGTGAATCCATGCTGAGAAGAATTTATTAAGTTAAATTTTTCTAAGTGGCTTCTAATTTTCCTAGCAATAATAGACTTTAGAAACTTTCCTATGATTGATGTGAGAGTAATGGGACGGTAATTGGATGCTATCGATTTATCACCTTTTTTGATGATTGGAACTACATTTGCAAGCTTCCAAGCTTATGGAACTAAACCTGTTTCTAATGACTTGTTAAATAAAAATGCTAATGGGCTACTTAACTCATCTCTGCATTCTTTTAATACTCTAGCATATACCTCGTCAGGACCAGGCGATTTTTGAGGTTTCAGTCTGTCAATTTCCTTAAGCACATCATTTCTACTTATACTAACTGTACTTAACATATTTTCTATACTATCACTATATACCATATTGACTTCTGGAATCTGTGCCAAATTTTCATTAGTGAAAATAGAAAGAAACTGACTATTTAATGTACTGCACATTTCTAAATCATTTTCTGTTATTTCTCCTATTGAAGTTTTTAGGGGGCCTATTACATATCTAACTTTAAATTTATATAGTTGGTAAAAAGCTTTAGGGTTACTTTTTGTCACTGGCTATCCTTATTTCATAATTTCTTTTTGCTTTCCTGATTTCCTTTTTGACCTGTCTTGATAGAGTCTAATAGTATATAATTATGTAGGTGATTTTTGCCTTTCTTTATTTTTCTATATATTCCTTCCTTTTTTCCTATAAGATCTATTAGCTTATTAGTCATCCATTTTGGTTGGTTCTGCGTCGATCTAAATCTTCTTTTAGGGATATATTAATTTTGAGCATTGTGGAGTGAAGCAATAAAGTGGTTATATGTAGGTGGCAATTTTAACTCTGGCATATCCTGACTTAATTGCTTAACAATAGGGTCCACCCTTAAGTCTCTTCTTAGCCCACCATAATCGGCTTTTCTGAAATCTGGGATAAGTGTCATATTCTCTTTAGCATTCCCTGTCCATTGTATATTAAAATAAATAGATTTATGATCGCTATTTCCTAGGTGGTCACCAATCTCTATATTATTTATCATATGTTCATTGTTACTGAAAAATAAATCAAGAATATTAATACCTCTAGTCGGCGTATCTATGAATTGAAATAAAAACATATATTGTACTACCTCAATAAACTCTACTGAATCGGAGTCGCCTATTTGGTGCTGCCAATCAATGTTCGGAAAATTAAAATGATAATTATCGCGAATAGACTCGCAGCAGCGTTATTATACATAATTTATTAGGGAAAGTGAAGCTCTATGGAATCCTTATAATATACTCACATAGATTCCGTTGTGGTAGAATAGTTTTGATAAGTTTTGTAACTCGATTTTGTCGATATAAAGTCCCGCGCGTAAACAAACTCAGTCCCGCAATCTTGAGAGCTCTGCTAAGGACGTGTTCATGTTTACAAAAAGTTTTCGAAATGGAGTACACTCGCTACGGTAAAGTGTTATGTTCTACAAAGATGTTACTGTATGTCTAATATATGAACCCACAGTAGCTGGCATGCAACTTGCAAGGGCTAGTGTTGTATCCCACGTACTGGGTCTAGGGCACTCTAGGGTTAGGTTAGGTTAGGTTGTTTGGTTAGGTTAGTATACTAGGTCTCGGAAACAAGATTCGTAGTTGCGGTAATATTTACATCAAAACTATAGTTAACTATCAAAACTATTCTCCCACAGTGGAATCTATGTGAGTATATTATAAGGATTCCATAGAGCTTCACTTTCCCTTATACATTATGTATAATCACGCTGCGAGTCTTTAAAAAAACAATACCATTAAAATCCCCCATAATGCACACATTGCTAAACCTTGATGCTATTTTAATTTCCTCCCATAACGATGTTCCGCCATTTCTACTCATATTAGGCGGTCTATATATATCTCCAATAACTATGGTCTCACTACCTTCGTTAACCTCTACCCAAACACTTTCATTATCATTATTTAGTCTAATACCTGATTTAATACAGCTTTTTAATGTACTCCTGACAAACACTGCTATACCCCCGCCCCTCCTACTTGTTCGGTCATATTTAAACAAACTATATCCTGGAATATCAAATTCTGCTAAAAAATTCCTATATTCTGTATTAATCCACGTTTCAGTTAGCGCTATTATGTCTATATTTTCTGTGCTAACGAGTGCTCTAAGTTCGTTCATTTTGTTACATAAACTCCTACAATTTGTATAATATACCCTCAACCTATTACTTTTATTTGCAACTATTTTTCTATTGTGTTTAGCTAACTTATTATTTCCTGTTGAACTACTAGCTCTAGACGGAAATTCTACTCTATCAGTATTCTCATCTTTACTATCAGTTACATGTGTAGTGTTATCGATACTACTATTACACATCACTAGATCCGCACTATCTTGACTGATTATTTCTATTTTACTCACTGGTTTGTCACATGAAGTACCTGCTCCATATAGAGACAGTATTTTACTTACACACCCAGGTTTTTTTAACGAAACCACGCAACAATCTTGTCCAGTGAGCTGGCTAAGGTCGAAACTCCTAGTCGAGAAAGATGTACTCCATCCTGGGCATACAGTAATGAGTATTGAGTATTGTTCAAATGTTCACTAAGGAGTACAAAGGAAATCAAGCAACAACATGTCTAGTGACCCCTCTAGGCTGCTTGTCCTCCAAAACACTGAGGATCAAGTGTCCAAACAGTGGTTTAGAGTGGGTAAGGGAAAATTTGAAAGGGAACTACTGCCCTGGAACTAACGTCTGTGGCAGGATTAGGAAGTTTATATAGCTATATTTGTCTATCTATCTATCTATATGCTCAGGCCCAATCCCCATTTTAGGGGTAGCCGATTCAAGACAGAGCAAGAACAGGGAAAACACAAAAACAACACAAAACAACAAATAAACACAGATAAAAAGCACAAACTCACACACATCCAGGTCACCCAAGAGAAGACCCAGAGACCAGGGTCACCAAGGTCGCTCCAGCACTCCCCCGGCCCCCGACCACCCGGAGAGGTTCTGATCTCGGCAGGCAGACATGCAGCGGAGCCAAAGCCACAAGCCCTCCCACCACACTTCCAGGCGCAACCTTCATATTAATCGTCTCCCCGGGCCAGGCGCCTGATGGACTATTATCTAGTCCAACTTGCGCCCGACCCCTTACTCCAAATGACCACGTGTTCACTCAACTATTCACAAGCATTCTCCATTCACTCCTGTCCACCACCACTTCCCCTGCCTGATCTATAGTCATTCCTCTATCATCCAAAGCCTTTCTTACACAGTCTCTCCATCTCAATGGGGGTCTTCCTGCCCTTCTATCTCCCCTTGTACCTGACTCACATATTCTCTTTGTAAGCCTTTCATCTCCCATTCGTTCAACATGACCATACCAGCTCAGCACCCTTCTGTCCACTCTGGCTGACAAATGTTCCTGCTGACCCACTCTCCTATGTATCTCTTCATTCCTCAATCTGTCTCTACGAGTAACTCCACACATACTCCTCAAGCAGCTCATCTCCATCACATCCAGCCCTCTTTTCTCCTTTTTCTTCAGAGCCCATGTCTCAGCCCCATACATCACTGTTGGCACAACAATTCCTTGATACAGTGCACTTTTTACTTTCACTCCGAGATTTCTCGTCTTCCACATACTTCCCATTGCTCCGAAAACCTTCCTGCCCTCACACACTCTCTGTTTTACCTCCACTTCCATACCTCCACTCCTGCTTATCGTTCCTCCTAGATATTTAAAACACTCTACTTGTTCCAATATTTCCCCATCCAGCCTCACATCTAGATTCACCCTATGCTCTCCCCTATTACACACCATTACTTTACTTTTATTGACGTTCACCTTCAGTTTCCTCCTTCCACAAACCACACCAAACTCTTTGACTACCCGCTGCAGTTTCTCATCAGAATCCGCCACCAATGCTGTGTCATCAGCGAACAGCAACATAGCTATATATATAGCTATATTTGTACAGTTGGCAAAATAAGTTGTGTTGCTGCTGTCATTACGTTTTGCTCATTGTATGCTGTATTAATGTCTGTCAGATGTTGAATAGGGTGTGGAAAGATAGGAAAATGCTTGTATGTATCACTCGAAACGATGAATTAATGCTTAGCTAGTGATGATACAAATGAAAATGTGTTTTAACCCTTGGCAAAACCTAATAAATAATTACGGTACTGATTGTCTTTTTTGGTAACAATTAGGTTGTCAATACTCTCCTATAGACGGCGCGGTCTTCGTGCACGCCATTTTTTGTGAACTCGAGAACTCTCTCTATCAACCTGTCAGTAGAATACAACGATGTTTTATAAAATAGGCTATTACTCACTCCATCCCAACTTAATGTTTACCGTTAGCAGTTTTACCCAACCAGCGGGTGTGTGGGGGAGGCAGCCCTGACCCATAATACTTGATAGGTTAGGTAAGGTTGTTAGGTTATTCTAATGTCTCCTCAATGTTATCTCTATGTTTATAACATAGGCTATTACCCACTCCACCCCGTGAAATCCGTGAAAACCGAGCCAACTTTTGTCAAAAGTTGGCTCGGGTTTTCACAAAATATGGTTTTATGGATCTTGAAAAGGCACAAACCGAGCCAATTTTTATTTACAAATGCAACATATTCCCTTCATATGCTTTTTACCCCTCAATTTCCCTATTCTTCATAGCCCTTCCCACTATCGGGGGCCGTGTTTTTAGATTCTTGGATAATGGGTAAATACTAATTTCCATGAAATAATTTTATTATAGAAAGCTTATAAACCATAAAAATAACAAATCCCCCGCAAAAAAAAAAAAAAAAAAAAAGGAAAAACAGAAAATAGCTGTGGTGCGTCTCGTAAATATTGACCAAATAAACTAGGTTCTAGGAACACTACCTGGTAGGTAAGGGTTGCTTTTGTAAAACATGTACTAGCTACTAAAACACGTACTACCTGGTAGGTAAGGGTTAGTATTGTATCCAACGGCCTAGGTCTAAGTTAGGTGACTTAGTTATTTTTGCATTTAAATATCGCAAAACCCGCGCCAACTTTTGCCACAAGTTGGCTCGGCTTTTCAAATTTGTTTATGGGTTTCAAGTAACAGAAAATCCAAAATAATGTTACTGGGTTTTTTTACTCTAAAAAATCAGATAACCCCAGCCAAAGTTTGCAAAAACTTGGCCCGAGTTTTCCAATTTTGGGTTTAAGAGTTTTAAAAAAACGGAAAACCCGAGCCAAGTTTCAAAATTAGGTAAAAAAAAATTGTTTTTACTCTGTGAAATCGAAAACCCCGAGCCAACTATTGACAAAAGTTGGCTCGGGTTTTTCAAATTTCGGGTTTTATGGGTTTCACATTAATGAAAACTCGAGCCAGGTTTCGTGTAAAAACATTATTATCGCATTATTACGCCTTTTACCCGCAATCCCTGATCTTCATAACCCTCCCCACTATCGGGGGGCGTATCTTTACATCGATCGATAATGGGGAAAATAGGTTTTCCCGAGTTTTTTAATTAATTACAAACACTCTATATTGATGCAAATGAACAAAACAAAATATAAAAAAACACTCGGAAAATTTCGTGGTATTAAAATAAATATTGCCCCTTACCCATTTTTACTACCACAGATCCTTCTTAAACTATACAAAATCGTCTAAACATAGCTACAGTAAAATCGGAAGTGGTCGCCGGTAAAGAAGGGGTTAAATATTGTTGATGTCGTCAGTAGTAGCTCTGGCGCTAGTTCAAAAGCGACCACCAGAGGTCTCAAGCTTATCCTTGGTAGCAAGAAATACAGGTTGGGACAGGATTGGTATATTATAGGCTATACTTATACCGGCTGATGTTAATAGATACTGATACATTGAAATATATTTTACCCATCTACTTTGAGAGGTAAAGCTAATTTGATCTTTCTAATTATTAACACCTTAAGAGCGGCCTAGGCGGTAATTTCTATGTACCGCCCAGCGTTTTTTTTTACCATAAATGGGGTTGTTTCCGTGCTCTTTTTCATGCATAAACAAGATCCAGAGCGTAATACAAGTATGTATCCCTGAAAGGGCGTAAATTGAGCTTTCCAATGAAACCCGAACCATCCTTCTATGATCACTGGTTGTCTTGCAACGATCGTGCAACCGAAGGGCAAAATTGCTAAAATACGGTAATTTTCTTACATTATTACGTGTAAAACGAGTGAGAGAGGGTGGAGTACAAAGTAGTACATCTCTGTAGCTCCACGGCCACCGTGGCGAGTGGTCAGGAGGTAATCTACGCTCCTACCACCGCTCCGCTCTCTCTCGGAGCACATTACGTGCTCAAAATTACATTCGACAATAGCCGGGCCCCGCCCATAGGCCCCATTTATTTCATTCGACAATAGCCGGGCGCCGCCAGTTAAGGGTTAAACAGAAAATTAATGAAACGTCATCAGTTTGAAAGGATTGACATTATATAAAATCCACTATGTCAAGTTGAAGAGCATATTGAGTGTTACCGATAATCAATATAACTAATAGGCTAAGCTCCAGCAGCCCTTGTGTCTTCCTGATAGCCTACCGGTACACTCGCACACAAACATTCCCGAAACCCTTACCATGTATTGTTTTATATCAGTATATATACAGTATATATACAGTATATATAATCTGTATATATATATCAGTACATACAAGTGCATAAAAGGGAACTGATTAAATAATAACATTTCGTAGTTGAAATATCAAGCCATATTTATTACTCGATATAAATGAAAGTAGCCTAAGTGAACATGCATCCAGATAGTTGTGTGCATAAAGCACATGAGAGGTCCAAAATGTTTTAGTACTGTAACTGCACCCAGCTATATGGCCGGACAGTACAGGTGGCTTGACAGTATAGTACCATATAGGCCAATCTGGCTTGACTATATAGGGTGACATGGGGCTTATTGGTTAGTGTGTTTAGCTCAAAACTGAATGAACCCGAGTGTGACTCCTGGATAGGTTAAGACGGATGGATAGTCTCACTAGATGTCTTTTTTCTTTTTTTATGTTAAAACTCTCTCCGGCTAATAACATGGACATTCGACCATTTAACACAATTAAATCATGAGATCTTATTCCCCATTACACTCATCTTATTTCCTCTTCCACATTATTTTTACCTTGGGCGACGCAAGAGTCGTGAGTCTTTTAACTCCATTCACAAATGGGAACGAATACATGAATTTCAACGAGACCTGGTTGGAAATGTCGTGTAGTGCCCAAATTGATTCCATTAAATTGTGTATAACATTGGATGGCGACCCTGCTCCTCACTTCCTTGTTCTTGGACTTTATTTTTAATAAGACCATGGCTAATTTTAATTCGGTAGTCAGGATATTCAAAGTACTAGTTTTTAGTTAGTTGCTGAATTCAGACAACGTTTTGGGGGAACATAAGAACATAAGAAAATGGGAGTCTGCAAAAAGCCGATCGGCCCATACAAGGCAGATCCCTGTCACACCCAACCCCAATTACAAGGCCCAATTATAGACCCATCTCACTAATACCTTGAGTACTGACCCCACCAAAACGGTCAGAAATTAACACAAGATTACGGGGGTCTGCTGAGCGCCGATTGGCCCACACCTGGTAGATCCCCCTCACACCCAACCCATCTCGTCCATATGCCTATCTAATTTTATCTTAAAGCTTCCTATCGTTCTAGATCCCACTATATCACTTGGTAGCCTATTCCACCCATCTACAACTCTGTTTCCAAACCAATATTTGCCTATATCTTTTCTGAAACGAAATTTATCTAATTTGAAACCATTTGTACGAGTTATTTCGCTATCACTGAGCTTTAGTACATTTTTCATGTCTCCTTTATTAATTCCACTAACCCACTTGAATACCTCTATCATGTCACCTCTAACTCTGCGTCTCTCTAACGAATGTAAGCCTAATTTCTTCAACCTTTCTTCATACGGAAGATTTCTAATATTATGGATCATTATTGTCATTCTACGTTGTACTCTCTCCAATGAATCTATGTCCATTCTGTAATAAGGCCACCAAAATTGAACAGCATAATCCATATGGGGTCTCACTAATGACATGTAAAGTTTTAAGATAACATCAGCAGTTCTGTTACTCACACTCCTAGATATGAACCCGAGAATCCTGTTTGCCTTGTTATGAACGCTAATACATTGTTTTCTAGGCTTCAAATCATTGCTAACAAACACACCTAGATCTTTCTCACAGTCTGAGTTTTCTAATTCCATATTAGCAAGTTTATATTTAAAATTTGTAGGCATCTTCCCTATCTTTAATACCTTGCATTTGTCAATGTTAAACTTCATCTGCCAATTTACTGACCATTCGTGTAAGGTATCTAGATCCCTTTGCAGACACTCTATAACTCTAACTGAATCAATTGTTCTCCCCATTTTGGTATCGTCTGCAAATTTACTTATCCTGCTAGTTATACCTAAATCAAGGTCATTTATGTATATAATAAACAACAGAGGACCTAATACAGATCCCTGGGGGACACCACTCTTGACTGATCCCCATTCTGACTTAGTACCATTTATGCTGACTCTCTGCTTCCTACCAATTAGCCATGACCTAATCCATCCTAACAACGCCCCACCTATTCCATGCGCCTCAACCTTTCTCATCAATCTCTCATGAGGGACTCTGTCGAATGCTTTACTGAAATCTAAATATATAATATCATATGACTTGTCATTATCTACTGCTTCATATACCTCTGAGAAAAAACTAAGCAAATTAGTAAGGCAAGGAAGATGGGATAAAGCTAATGGGGGGTGCGGGCCTTGACCCTCCTATAATATATTAACATTATCTGTATGTCACGTCATACCGTTGCTATAATATATTAACATTATCTGTATGTCACGTCATACCGTTGCTATAAGGGGGGCTACGTTTATTGGGCCATTATAAATACATGATTAACTTCTATAATCGATTCTTTGAGAGGGTTTGACTAAGTGTTTAAGTGTATAATTCATTTGTCTGATTGTATGTAATGTATCTCCAGAGCGCATAAATGAAATCCCTTTTTTGCGCTTGGTTAGCATATGCTGCATATTCTATTAGGAACCAAGTAGATCTCAATATCTTGAAGCTAACATTGTAATTTGTCCCCGCCCCAACTCCCAAATAGGATCTAGAGAAGTTGTATTGGTTTATACGCAGTACAACAAATATATATTGGTTTATACGCAGTACAACAAATATATATTGGTTTATACGCAGTACAACAAATATATATTGGTTTATACGCAGTACAACAAATATATATGTTTTTGTTTTACTCAAATTCCATAATGACACAATTGCAAATCCGGTACAAATGTGTTACCGTCAAAGGGGATAATTGTGGACACTTTGTGCAATTATGGACAGTTCATTATAACCTCAATTGCAATAATTCAGGAGTTTTGTCCTTAGCAAAATGATGGCTTAATGGTGTTGTGCATATATTCCTATATTTTGAGTAATAAGGGCTTGATGGACTGCCCTCAATTGCTCCAGGGGGCCACAATTACCCCCTTTGATGGTACCGGTACTCTGAAACGTCTTTGCTCCAAATTACCGTAATGATGTTTTATGAGGTCAACAGCCTTATTAGTGTGTCACAAATGCCCTTCACACAGTACCACACACAGAGCTAGGACATTCCGGTGTAGGTATATTGACCCAATTCCTGCAACAATAACCACGGCAGTTACCGTACCAGCTAAAATAGTGTTCCACAATTCTCAGTTACAATTTATTTATTATCATTATGTGTTTTTCTTTTGATAACATAATAAACTACCTAATTATAATTGAATACTTTAAAAATGTGTATAACGTGTTTGTTTGATGCATTTAATATGTGTTAGTTTGTCTATGAGTGTTTCCAAATGTGTATAACGTGTTTGTTTGATGCATTTAATATGTGTTAGTTTGTCGATGAGTGTTTCCAAATGTGTATAACGTGTTTGTTTGATGCATTTAATATGTGTTAGTTTGTCGATGAGTGTTTCCAAATGTGTATAACGTGTTTGTTTGATGCATTTAATATGTGTTAGTTTGTCTATGAGTGTTTCCAAATGTGTATAACGTGTTTGTTTGATGCATTTAATATGTGTTAGTTTGTCGATGAGTGTTTCCAAATGTGTGTGTTTGACATGTAAACATAACCGTAATAATATGTTGCCCGGTTCCTGGAACATTATGTTGACCTTTGACATTATTACAGTAGTGGAGGTAGGGCCTTCACCAGCGGTAGTATATATTACCTGTATAGGGCTGTGAGTGCATAAGTTTATATGTGTATGTACATTATATATGTTTGTTTGTCAATGTGTTTGATATACAGTATATTATAGAGGTGTGTATAAGTGTGTGTGTACAAAGGAGTACAAATTAAATCAAGCAACAACAGGTTCAGTGACCCCTCAAGGCTGCTTGCCCTCCAAAACACTGATGGTCAAGTGTCCAAGCAGTGGTTTAGAGTGGGTAAGGGACAAATGGAAAGGGAAGACTGCCCTGGGACAAATGTCCGTGGCAGGATTAGGAGATGTTGATAGGGGACAGTTGTTGGTAATATAATATAGGAAAACAAAAACTATTAATTTACAAATACAGTCAGTCCAGGATTTAAGGCAAGGTGTTTGTCTAGGCGAAGTTTAGATGAATCAACGGTGCTGCAGTCTATGACATCTCGGGGAAGCCCATTCCACAAGCTAACAACTCGATTGAAGATTCTTTTTTAGATTCGTGTGAATTGAAAGATTTAACAATATTTTTGCAACCGTTCCCTGCGTGTGATTTGATTGGTCGCTAGTAAAATATTTCAGTTCATATTGTCCATGCCTTTGATGATTTAGAACACTTTAATTAAGTCGCCTCTTAATCTGCGCTGGGTTAAAGGAAATACATTTAATTCTCTAAGACGCTCTTCGTATGGTTTGTTCTTTAGGCAAGGTATCATTTTGGTAGCTCTACGTTGAACTTGTTCGAGCTTACCTATATCTTTTTGGTAGTAAGGGCACCAGGATTGAACACAATATTCCAGGAGAGGACGGACTAAAGAATTGTACAGAGTTACGATTACATCTTTGGATTTATGCTCAAATGACCTGCCTATAAAGCCAATTATTTTGTTTGCCTTCTTAACAACTTCTGAACATTGCTACCTTGGTTTTAGGTTAATCAATATTGTCAGTTTCTCTGTCTACACTCTTAAGCTGGGTGCCATTCATTGAATAGTTTGCTTTCTCATTTCTGTTTCCGATATGGAGTACTTTACATTTATCCGCATTGAAACACATTTGCCAAATTTGACCCCAATGTGACAAGTTATCTAGATTATATTGCATATCTTCAAAAAGTTCATTTGAGAGTACGCTATTTGCAATTTTGGTATCGTCTGCAAACTTTGAGATTGTACAGGTGAGAACCTCATCAATGTCATTAACACTAGGAAGAGAACTGGACCCAGTACCGATCCCTGGGGTAACGCGCTACTTACATTGATCCATTTGGATGCTTTACCATTGATGAATACTCCTTGCTTTCTGTCACTGAGCCAATTTTCTATCCATTTCAACACACCGTCTTGTATTCCATGCACTTTTAGTTTTATCAATAAACGTTTGTGGGGAACTTTGTCAAAAGGCATTTTGAAAATCAAGGTATGTATTATCTACAGCTTTACTCTCATCATATATTTTGAGGATATCGTGGAAGAAGTCTAAGAGGTTTGTTAACCCGGACTGTACCGTAGGATACAGTAATAAAAGTCCCCAGCAGTCCCAAGCAATGTGGCCAAAATGGCAGGAGAGACCACCTCTCCACCTCCAGAATGAGGCAAGATTGGCCCTGCCACCCTTCAGTGGGTCTTATATAGGCTGTGAGAAGTGTTGCCATATCAGTAGCAGTGCTCAAACGGTGGTGGTACATGGTACAACCTTATACGGGCAGTTACAAGGAAAGTACATTACTGACGGATATACTGTATACGTCGCTGGGATTGGGGAGTTACTTATCTACTGACGTAAATATACGGCGCTGGAATTGGAGGGGTTAAGCAGGAGCGTTTAATACGAAAACTGAAAACCGTGTTGAGTATCTTTAAGTATGTTGTTTTCCTCTAAGTGATTTAAGAGTTTGTCTCTTATGAGTGTTTCTAGCACTGTACATACAACTGAGGTTAAGCTAATTGGACAATAGTTACTAGGTAAGGATTTTATGCCTTTTTAAAATATGGTGTAACGTTGGCGAGATTCCACTGATCAAGTATAGTCTCAGACTGTAAGGATTTATTGAAGAGCAATGTCAGTGGTTTGGAGAGCTTATACTTAGCTTCCTTTAGAACTCTAGGCGAGATTGTATCAGGTCCAAGCGATTTATTTAACTTGAGTTTATCTAAACATTTCAAAACTTCTCTTTCTGTAATGTTGATACTGCTTAGAACGTCAGAATTATTTATCTGAACCGGCGATGCAATAGGGATATTACTAAGGTCTTCTGTTGTAAATCTGATGCAAAGAAAGTGTTATTCATTTTTGCTTCATCTTAAGTGTAATCTCCTTTCTCATCGACTAACGGTCCAATCGTTGAAGTCACTACTTTCTTCTTCCTGATGTAACTATAAAATTCTTTCGGGTTTGTCTTACTTGAATTTGTAACGTGTAATGCTAGCGTGTTTTTACTTTGTTTTATTAACTTTTTGGCTTTGCGTCGCAGATCTACAAATATCACTTTATTTTCATAGGTGTCGGAGATTTTTAATTTATCATGAGGATTCTTTTAAGCCAGCAGACAATCCGCAATGTCTATATTCCACCACTTAAGCTTATTATTTTGTACTGATTTTTTTTTTTAATGGTATACACTCATTTAATTGATAGAGCGAACTCTCTTGCAAGTTCGCATACAAATCATGTCTGGAGTGTGAAGTAAAAGTATCGCCCCACTTGCTCACAGGTAAATTAAAGTCGCCAACAATTACGGTATTTTGTGAGTTACTTACATCTGCAATTTGTTAGTAAATTTCTCGGTCAGTATGCACTGATTGAGCTGGAGATCTGTATATTAATGCAAGTAATATTTTTGTACCTATATTATTATTTATTAGAAGAAAGGTTGTGTCGACATTCACAACTTGGGGTTTTGACAAGAGAATCTGGTTAAGACTTTCTTTGATAAAAATTGAAACGCCACCTCCATTTCTAATAACACTTACACTGCGGGCATATTTCTGCCATATTAGTGCTCATTCAGACACTCCTGATTTATTAGGCAAGTGTCTGAATGAAATTAAATGTATTCTGTCAAAAAGCTTGAAAATTACACCAAGCATACTTCATAGCTCGCGGGCTTCACCCGCAGCGCTACCATAGACATTCGCTATGCAATTATCACTAGTGTTGCGCTACATTTGCCTTTGGCAGCACTGTATATCTAGCGAGAGTATGGCTCATACTCCTCAGTGCACCGGCCGGCTGGCTGGTGGAAGGACGGGTGGCCTGTCGTGCTCCCGCTCCCACACACTCGATTCTACAGGCTTTAAGAGGCTTAAAGACTGTAAATTGTTGTAAATTGCCATGGCATTCCGGAATGTCTCCCTCAGTCAATGGGTTAATTTGACTTTTCTCAAACATTACATAACCGGGAAGTGAATACTTTGCTAAAAAGTCTCTGTCTTCTGTATTGAGCCAAGATTCTGTTATGCCAATTACGTCATAATTTTCTTTAAACACTAGTTCCTCTAAATCTCAAAATGTATTGCGTATGCTACGAGCATTTGCATAGAAAAACTTTAAAGATATGGTTTTAGAACTCACAGAACGCTCTTTAACCCTTTATTGGCGGCGCGCAACTTTTGTCGTGTGAAAGAAATTTGGACTAAGTGGCGGTTCACAACTTATGTCGTGTGCCATTTTCAGCACGTAATGTTGCAGAGAGAGAGAGCTGAGCGGTGTGAGGAGCGTAGTAAGGCTATGACCGTCGCACACCACCGCGGTGGGCCAACTGAAGTGAAAACCACCCTTCCTTCCCCCCTCACACTCGCTACACAGGGAATTATGTAGGGAAAGTACCTAATTACATGGTTTTTGCACTCGTGTTGCGCGATCGTTGGAAGAAAACCAATGGTCGTACAAGGATGGTTGGGGTGTCATTGGAAAGCTCTGTTTATGCCCTTTCAGGGATAGATACTAGTTTTACGCTCTGGGTCTTATTTAGGCATGAAAATGATCACGTAAACAACCCTATTTAGGGTAAAAACACCCCGCTGGGCGGTACATATAAATTACCGCCTAGGCCGCTCGTTAGGTGTTAATAAAATATTTGGTTCTATTCGGATCTACATTTACGTTCACGGCTGTCCTCTGTCCTCATCCCTGGCGGTTTTGGATTTGGGTCTTGTTGATAGAGCTTTATCCAAATTCGTGATTCTTGACGGATTAGCATTATATATGCTATCATTAATTTCAATGGAGGTGTTTGGTGTTGTGTTGATATTAATAAAAATATGGATTATTAGTATGTTCAGGGATATTTCGTAGCGAGACCGGTCTATATGATATGTGCCCCATGAGTATTCTTTCCTCTCACTTAAACATTAGGCTGCCATAGCACGGTTGGGAATATGAACATGATTAGATTAATATCCAGTATTCGAGAATGGATAATAAGTCGTAGGCGTGTGCATAAACCTTTAACCGTCCTGGTGGTGTAATGGTTAGAGTGTATACAAATCTGTGTGTGATAACCCGGGTTCGAATCCCGGTGGATCACATATATGCTTTCATTAATTTCAATGGAGGTGTTTGGTGTTGTGGTGAAATTAATAAAAATATAGATTATTAGTAGGTTCAGGGATATTTTGTAGCGAGGCCGGTCTATATGATCTGTGCCCCATGAATATTCTTTCCTCTCACTTAAACATTAGGCTACCATAGCGCGGTTGGGAATATGAACATGATTAGATTAATGTCCAGTATTCGAGAATGGATGAGAATGGATAATAAGTCGTAGGCGTGTGGATAAACCTTTAACCGTCCTGGTGGTGTAATGGTTAGAGTGTATACAAATCTGCGTGTGATAACCCAGATTCGAATCCCGATCACATAATATGCTTTCATTAATTTCAATGGAGGAGTTTTGTGTTGTGGTGAAATTAATAAAAATATAGATTTAAGTCCTTCAGAGGTTGCCATCCTCACTGTCTTTGGTCCTCCTTCCTGGTTGTCCTGTGTTGAGTCGAATTCTTATCCGAATATCCTTCCACGCATCATTGAGAAGACGTCCAAAATGTGCTGCTCCCACCTGGTTCAGATGAACTCCATCATCCGAAAACAAATAGTCATCATAGTAAAAATTGTCTCAGGTGTCGACGAACCATACGTTTTCCTTCCTGCAGAGGTTAGCTAGACAACAATTTGTTCTGGTGGTTATGTTATAAAATCGGCCAGGGGACGATTCCTGAGACGATGATCCTGGACGACTTCTCCTTAACACTAGATTAGCGGGCTAGCGGTTTATTTATATGTACCGCCCAGCGGGGTGTTTTTAGCCAAAATAGGGCTGTTTACGTGATCATTTTCATGCCTAAATAAGACCCAGAGCGTAAAACAAGTATCTATCCCTGAAAGGGCATAAACAGAGCTTTCCAATGACACCATAACGATCCTTTTATGATGGCTAGTTTTCTTGCAACAACCGCGCAACGCGAGTGCAAAAAGCATGTAATTCGGCACTTTCCCCATACAATTCTGTATGTAGCGAGTGAGAGAGGGAGGGAGGAGGTGGGATTCGTGTCAGTAGGTTCGCCGCGGTGGTCTGGAGCAGTCATACGCTCGCTACTCTCCTGCCACCACTTGTCTCTCTCTCTCAGCAACATTACGTGCTGAAATTGCCACACGACCAATGTCGAGGGCCGCCAGATAGTCCAGATTTATTATACTCGACTTATTTTGCGCGCCGACACTTAGGGGTTAAACGACTTGATCAGCTGCTGGTACTTGAGAAGCAAATCTTCCGACAAGGTTCGCTGTACATCATTGGATCCTACCTGGATGACTTACATTGTATTAGCAGGGGCCAGCTTCGATACTTCGTCAACTGCAGCAACTACGTCCACACCACCACCAGGGATACAAAAACGCTTTGTGGTCTTAGGTGCCCTGGTGCAAAACTCTGTGAGCTGACCATGTAAAACCAATAAAAATATAGATTATTAGTAGGTTCAGGGATATTTCGCAGCGAGGCCGGTCTATATGATCTGTGCCCCATCAGTATTCTTTCCTCTCACTAAAACATTAGGCTACCATAGCGCAGTTGGGAATATGAACATGATTAGATTAATATCCAGTATTAAAAAATGGATAATAAGTCGTAGGTGTGTGCATAAACCTTTAACCATCCTGGTGGTGTAATGGTTAGTGTGTTTAAAAATCTGTGTATGATAACCTGGGTTCAATTCCCGGTGTATCACATATATGCTTTCATTAATTTCAATGGAGGTGTTTGGTGTTGTGGTGAAATTAATAAAAATATAGATTATTTGAAGGTTCTGGGATATTTCGTCGCGAGGCCGGTCTATATGATCTGTGCCCCATGAATATTCTTTCCTCTCACTTAAACATTAGGCTACCATAGCACGGTTGGGAATATGAACATTATTAGATTAATATCCAGTATTCGAGAATGGATGAGAATGGATAATAAGTCGTAGGCGTGTGGATAAATCTTTAACCGTCCTGGTGGTGTAATGGTTAGAGTGATTACAAATCTGTGTGTGAAAACCCAGATTAGAATCCCGGTGGATCACATATATGCTTTCATTAATTTCAACGGAGGTGTTTTGTGTTGTGGTGAAATTAATAAAAATATAGATTTAAGTCCTTTGCAGGTTACCATCCTCGCTGTCTTTGGCCCTCCTTCCTGGTTGTCCTGTGTTGAGTCGATTTTTTCTCCGAATATCCTTCCACGCATCATTGAGAAGACGTCCAAAACGTGCTGCTCCCACCTGGTTCAGATGAACTCCATCGCCCGAAAACAAATAGTCATCATAGTATAAATTGTCTCAAGTGTCGACGAATCACACGTTTTCCTTCCTGCAGAGGTTAGCTAGACAATGATTTGTTCTGGTGGATATGTTATAAAATCGGCCAGGGGACGATTCCTGAGACGAGGATCCTTGACGACTTCTCCTTAAACGACTTGATCAGCTGCTGGTACTTGAGAAGCAAATCTTCCGACAGGGTTCGCTGTTCATCATTGGATCCTACCTGGATGACGTACATTGTATTAGCAGGGGCCAGCTTCAATACTTCGTCAACTGCAGCAACTACGTCGTCCACACCACCACCAGGGATACAAAAACGCTTTGTGGTCTTAGGTACCCTGGTGCAAAACTCTGTGAGCTGACCATGTACCATCGAGTTTCCCACGAGCCGAACTTCTTCCGTTTCCATTTCGTCATCTGAGTGTGTGAGTATTTAGAACCGGTTGTGACACTCGGTAATTGGTATGATTTTCCTGGTCTTGGGGCAAATTATGTTCCTCACGACGCAGAAGTTGTCTTGGGGGGAGCAGAATCACTGTTTATTTCTTGTGCATTGGAAGTATCTGATGAAGTGCTTACTGCAGGCATTGGATTGTTGGCAGTTGACGTTGCGGCGGCGGTGGCTGCTGGAGTTGAAGCGGTAACAGTTGAAGTTGGTGATACTCCAACGTTGAGTGTTACGAATTCTTGGATTGATTCCAGCTTCATGGTGAGGGCGTTGATCTTGTTGTGGGCTTCATCCAATTTTGTTGTCAAATCCTCTCGTTGCTGGCAGAGTTGGCAGACTTGAGGATCGGCAGCAGCGAACATGGTAGCACCAAGCCTACCAGCGCAGCTCGTACAGGTGCGAGGCATGTTGACAGTCACTCTCTTCAGATCACTTTACTCACTTCAAGCCACTTCACTCACTTCAAATCACTTCAAATCACTTCACTCACTTCAAATCACTTCAATCACTTCACTCACTTCAAATCACTTCACTCACTTCACTTATTTCAAATCACTTCACTTATTTCAAATCACTTCACTTATTTCAAATCACTTCACTTATTTTAAATCACTTCACTTATTTCAAATAACTTCACTCAATTCAATTCACTTCACTCAATTAAATTCACTTCACTCACTTAAATTAACTTCACT
This sequence comes from Paralithodes platypus, assembly GCA_032716605.1. Classification (NCBI taxonomy): domain Eukaryota; kingdom Metazoa; phylum Arthropoda; class Malacostraca; order Decapoda; family Lithodidae; genus Paralithodes; species Paralithodes platypus. Next base: position 2,207,273 of record CM064547.1, on the reverse strand, counting down.
CACTTATATCACTTCACTCACTTCAGATCGCTTTGCTTACTTAAATGGCCGAAATCGAAAACAAAGTTTTTTAAATACGCAGACAAGGGTGTAATAGGCCTCTTAATATCACAGTCTACAGATATAAGGTCGGTCCACCAGGCGACCCAAAAATGGTCAGTTTCCCATAGTGACGTCACTCATCCTCACTGACCAAGGGTCAGTACCGGTACTCTTCCTCCCTTTGACTTGTGAAGGTCGTGCATCTCTCTCCCAAATTAAGTGAATTAAATATGCATAACCCTGGTGTCCAACTTTATTGATTGGTTTTATTCAAGTGTGAAGACATGCCCAGCAACTGTGCAGTGTTTAATTGTTTCTCAAACAGTAATAAACAGAGTGATAAGCATCTTTCTTTTCACAAGTTTCCTAAGAATGAGAGTCTTAGGAAGAAGTGGATTCACCTTTGCAGTAGGAAAGACTTTATTAATGCTGATTATGCAAAGGTTTGCAGTTTACATTTTGACCCTAGTGCATATGAAAGATATCTAAAATATGAACTGCTAGGCATACCTCTACCAAAACACCTGCAAAGGATCAAATGTGATGCACAACCATCTCTTCAATTACCAACATAAAGAGGTGAGCATTGTTTTTAACAAGTGAATGTGTTTTAGTGTTACGATTTCTTATTATTCCTATTTAGTAAATATGTTGTGTAAGTGCAAGTTTGTGTGTTTGTGTTTGTTTTAATCTGTGTATGTGAATTTGTGGAAGAGTGTGCATATGTTTGTGTGAATGTGTGTATGTGTGGGCGAGTGATTGTGCTTTCTGGTGTGTGTGAGTGTGTGTTTATGGGTGTGAATTAATGAGTGTGTAAGTGTTGATGTATGTGTATGAGGGGCTGTGAGTGAATGACTGTGAGTAAGTAAATGAGTTTGAGCAAGTGAGTGATTGAGTATCTGTGAATGAGTGAACGAGTGCGTATATGTGTTAGTGAATGAGTATATGTGAGTGAATTAATGAGTGTAAATGATTGCGAGTGTGTGAGTGAATGAATGAATGTGAGCGAGTGAGTGTGCATGTATATGAGAGAGTGAATGAGTGTTTGTGAGTGAGTGAATGAGAGTGTGGAAAGGTGTAGCAGGTAAAGTACCTTACATTTACATGTACATACATGCTTAAGCATACTAACAAACCATACTTACACACAAGAAGACACACACGCACATAATAATACAAACACGCACACAGACGAGTCTATACACACGCACATTTACCCATGCATGTCCTTTTTCTTTTGTACATACACATACATCATTATATTGAATAGAAATATATATTCAGCACGAAAGCAATGTAACAAAATGTTAAAAGTAGTTAAGTAAAACAGTTATTGCGTTGCTAATACAGTATAAATTCACAATCCTCTCTCAATTATTGTAAGAGACATTATTATTGTCCCCATATACTTCTCTTGTTAACTTAAATAATATACTGTTTATATCCAAATGTTATTAGACTTTTATGAATACCCTTGTTTACTCATCCTTTTTAACTGCTTTAATAATGCACAATTGAATTGCACATTTGCCTACAATGTGCAAGACTGAATATATATATATATATATATATATATATATATATATATATATATATATATATTTATATATATATATATATATATACGGTATATATATATATATATATATATATATATATATATATATATTATATATATATATATACATATATATATATATATATATATATACAGGTATATATATATATATATATATTAGTTGAATAGATAGAAACTTTTTTTAGAGATAATATGTAATGGAAATAAGAAGTTAAACACACATGCAAACAACCATATACTGTATATAAAATATTCAAACACAAATGCGCCTAGGCTTCACATTCATAAACACACACACACACACACACACACACATCTTACACACACAGAGGGGTCATTAATCAGTTTTGGTAGAGAGAGAGAGCGAGAGAGAAAGATAGAAGGAGAAGGAAAGAGCGCGCGTGGGACCGGTGACGGCCTGGTGGTCCGACCTTATGTCTGTAGACTGTATTATTTGACAAGTATTTTAAATGCGCTAATATAGGTTATCGAAAACTAATACCAGTAACTAAATTATTCTAACTCACTATTAAAACAATCTTAACATTTGTCAGTGTGTGCGATATATAGTCAACCAAGAGAAACAGTTCAACTACTGTAGGTACAATAATGGCTAGGCTTTGATATATACAATACAAGAGGGTTTGTTTTTGCGTACACAAGTGGCAATGGTGTCGGCGGCGGCTCTCTAGTTGACAAAGAAAATGTTGAAAAACAAACGTTTATCAGCCAAAAATACAGGTACAATGTCATGCAAGATAATTACTGGGTGGTTTACTAAGCACATATAACTACAGTGAGGGCTAAAATAACTACAGTAAGGGCTAGAACTTTATATTATGAAACAAGCAAATAGTTTGTTTACTTTAGTGCGTCGTCACTGCCCAGCACAATGTATAATAAGGCAGTCTCGATAAACAAACGTTTATCAATAAAAAAACATGACAAAATAACATGCAAAGCAACTATTGGGTGGTTTAACTAGCACTTAGATACAGCTCATGCAAACAAATAAAGGGATGAGCAATGGAATACTTAAATTATGGAAAAATATAAGACGGCGAGAACGAAGTGCTGTTGACGCTTAATTCGAGCAGAGCCGGTGATCGAAGGAAGAAACAAAAGGTTACAAACTCTCATTATAACCCTTGACATCAATAGATCCTTCCTAAGCTAAATACAATCGATTAATGAAAGCTAGAATAAAATAAAAAAAACATCGTAGTGAAAATTGTATAGAGATACCGTGCAGACTATTATATTACTACATACCACCACCAAACTGAGATACCGTGCAGACTATTATATTACTACATACCACCACCAAACTGAGATACCGTGCAGACTATTATATTACTACATACCACCACCAAACTGAGATACCGTGCAGACTATTATATTACTACATACCACCACCAAACTGAGATACCGTGCAGACTATTATATTACTACATACCACCACCAAACTGAGATACCGTGCAGACTATTATATTACTACATACCACCACCAAACTGAGATACCGTGCAGACTATTATATTACTACATACCACCACCAAACTGAGATACCGTGCAGACTATTATATTACTACATACCACCACCAAACTGAGATACCGTGCAGACTATTATATTACTACATACCACCACCAAACTGAGACACCGTGCAGACTATTATATTACTACATACCACCACCAAACTGAGACACCGTGCAGACTATTATATTACTACATACCACCACCAAACTGAGATACCGTGCAGACTATTATATTACTACATACCACCACCAAACTGAGATACCGTGCAGACTATTATATTACTACATACCACCACCAAACTGAGATACCGTGCAGACTATTATATTACTACATACCACCACCAAACTGAGACACCGTGCAGACTATTATATTACTACATACCACCACCAAACTGAGACACCGTGCAGACTATTATATTACTACATACCACCACCAAACTGAGATACCGTGCAGACTATTATATTACTACATACCACCACCAAACTGAGACACCGTGCAGACTATTATATTACTACATACCACCACCAAACTGTCAATCAACATGAAACCATTTGTTGGAGTGTGCCTTATGAACCTGATAATTCCTTTAAATCAATGCCTTCATATAATTATCATCCTGTCTAATAATTGACGACTGTATTCAGTTTTTTAAGGAACTTCAGAAGACAAAGATTATAAAGTATTTCCATTAACACCCAACCTACCATAGTGATCCTAATTAACCTGTGAATTAACTACCAGTGCTGCACAAAACAAACTACACTTGAACTCGATCATACTATTTGTCCTTCCATACATAGGATACTGGAGTGGGTACGATAATCCTGTGGACAACTGTACATCCAACTGCCAGTCACAGTACAAATCAGTAGCCACAACCAATATCTCAGCCTCACTGAATTTTTAAAAGCAATCACTTACAGGTTTCAAGGCTTCCAAATGACAAATTGCATGTTGTTCTTGTACCAAGTTTCTCAGACACTAATAGACCTTTAAATTTGAGTAAATTACTGGCTATAATTCGGTAAGAAGGTTGTAAGGGACCCAATCTGTTATGTCCCGATATAAAGGTCTCTTGTATGACAATCTGTGTTTGCAAATTTGGTGGTAATGTTGCAAACTACATAATTATAATTGAATGGGGCACACTGCACCTCTAGCGTAAAGACTGAGATTGTTTGGAAGGGATAGAAGGTCACTAGTGTACATTGAACCGTGAGTAAATAATTGATATACTGTTGCTCATATTTTGTCAATTAATGTAAAGGTGTGGTAATTGTTAATGATGACAACATAAATCTTACCAAACAACTAATCAATAACTATTCCCCTTGTGTTCACTACAATAACTCTGGTCATTATTACAAGGCTCTACCTCATAAATCATGTCAATATATCTCGCATTCACCTCGTTGTTTTCAGTAATTCTCAGGCAATTGAATTTGAGTGCAACAGGTGCCGAGGGTTTATCTTAAATTAAACAAATATATTGATGAATAGTCTGTGCGGGTGAGCGAATATTAATTAGTTTACTGTATCAATGAATTACCTTAAGTATCGATAAATTAATTTCTAGGGGATTAATTATTTCTCCAGGTGAACTAAGAACGGTATTTATTAACAAGACCTATACAAGAATGTCTCTAACTGTACACTGATACCGTGTTCGGTAATGGTAGTCTGACCTATGTCAACCCCTTCAGTATAATGATGAAGACATTCTTCGCTATAGGCTGGCTACCATTAGATGAATCGTTTCAGTTTCAGGAAACACCTTTAAGAATGAGAGTGGAAAAGACTATCTCAACTGATCACTTGAGAGTTTCAGGCTAAAAGGAAGTTGGAGCCCAAAACGTCGATATTTGACTTTTTATTTTGTATATTAATGGCGGTAGAATTACGATGTTGGCCTTTAGGAAACGATAATCAGACGGAGATAAAGCGTCGTAAATATTATAGTAACCAGGCCCAGACTCCCACCACTGGTTAAAGGCTAGTGCTACGATTGTTACACTTGGTTCAATAGGTTTTCTGAAATGTATATTTGATTTAGGATTTGTAGTTTATATCAATTAACAAGGCATCCTATTTAATAAATATGTGGGTGCAATAATTACGTATCTGCCTGACACTAATATGAATATTATATTTGATTTGTTTTCCTACCCAAGGCATTTCATAATAATATATAATTATGTAAATATACAAAAGGAATACACTTCTAAATATATTCGTACCATTCAACCAGCTCATGAAAATTCGATGTGAATACAAACTTACTGGTTCTCCTTCTTGTAAAGTTGGAGGAAGCTTATTGTTATTATGCTCTCTCTCTCTCTCTCTCTCTCTCTCTCTCTCTCAGCCCAGTACACCTCCACAACCAGTTTTCTCCACTACACCACTAAAAGATCCGACTGTGTTCCTCTATCACACACCACCACCACCACAACTCCAACACTATCACATTCAAGGGTGAGGTAGTTGCTGTTTCTGGACTCTTTCGCCATATGTTTAGAGATTTTTAGACGTTCGTTCCAAAAATGTGGCGATTTTGAGACCTTTCGCACCTTTTCCTTGTCAATATTAAGACCATTCGTGCCACTTAGGTGTCGATTTTTTTTCCTGGAGAGCGATACCGAACCTGTAATTTTGAAGGCCGAGACATTTTTATACCGAACAATGTACACATTTATCTTGAAAGAAAATTTAGGAGAGGAAAGTAATTGGCCAAAACAAATAACCACTAACCCCTAATCACACATCACCACTCATCACCATCATACTTCACCACTCATCACCATCATACTTCACCACTCATCACCATCATACTTCACCACTCATCACCACCATACTTCACCACTCATCACCATCATACTTCACCACTCATCACCATCATACTTCACCACTCATCACCATCATATACTTCACCACTCATCACCATCATACTTCACCACTCATCACCATCATACTTCACCACTCATCACATCATACTTCACCACTCATCACATCATACTTCACCACTCATCACCATCACACATCACCACCATACTTCACCACTCATCACATCATACTTCACCACTCATTATCATCATACTTCACCACTCATCACCACCATACTTCACCATTCATCACATCATACTTCACCACTCATCACCATCACCACCATACTTCACCACTCATCACCATCATACTTCACCACTCATCACCATCATACTTTACCACTCATCACCATCATACTTCACCACTCATCACCATCATACTTCACCACTCATCACATCATACTTCACCACTCATCACCATCACACATCACCATACTTCACCACTCATCACCATCATACTTCACCACTCATCACCACCATACTTCACCACTCATCACCATCATATTTCACCACTCATCACCATCATATTTCACCACTCATCACCATCATACTTCACCACTCATTACCATCATACTTCACCACTCATCACCATCATACATCACCACTCATCACCATCATACATCACCACTCATCACCATCACACTTCACCACTCATCACCATCATACTTCACCACTCATCACCGTCATACTTCACCACTCATCACCATCATACTTCACCACTCATCACCATCACACTTCACCACTCATCACCATCATACTTCACCACTCATCACCATCACACTTCACCACTCATCACCATCACACAATCACCACTCATCACCATCACACTTCACCACTCATCACTATCATACTTCACCACTCATCACCATCATACTTCACCACTCATCACCATCACACTTCACCACACATCACCATCATACTTCAACACTCATCACCGTCATACTTCACCACTCATCACTATCATACTTCACCATTCATCACCATCATACTTCACCACTCATCACCATCATACTTCACCACTCATCACTGTCATACTTCACCACTCATCACTGTCATACTTCACCACTCATCACATCATACTACACCATTCATCACCATCATACTTCACCACTCAACACCATCATACTTCACTCATCACCATCACACTTCACCACTCATCACCATCATACTTCACCACTCATCACCATCATACTTCACCACTCATCACCATCATACTTCACCACTCATCACCATCATATTTCACCACTCATCACCATCATATTTCACCACTCATCACCATCACACTTCACCACTCATCACCATCACATTTCATCACCATCACATTTCACCACTCATCACCATCATACTTAACCACTCATCACCACCATGCTTCACCACTCATCACCATCATATTTCACCAATCACCATCATACTTCACTCATCACCTTCATACTTCACCAATCATCACCATCATACTTCACCACTCATCACCATCATACTTCACCACTCATCACCATCATACTTCACCACCATCATACTTCACCACGCATCACCACCATACTTCACCACTCGTTATAATAACACTTCACCATCATACTTCACCACTCATCACCATCACACTTCACCACTCATCACCATCATATTTCACCACTCATCACCATCATACTTCACCACTCATCACCACCAAACTTCACCACTCATGACCATTATACTTCACCACTCATCACCATCATACTTCACCACTCATCGCCATCATACTTCACCATTCATCACCATCATACTTCACCACTCATCATCATCACACCTCACCACTCATCACCATCACCACTCATCACCACCATACTTCATCACTCATCACCATCATACTTCACCACTCATCACCACCATACTTCACCACTCACCATAATAACATTTCACCGCGCATCACCACCAAACTTCACCACTCATCACCATCATACTTCACCACCATACTGCACCACTCATCACCATCATATTTCACCACTCATCACCATCATACTACACCACTCATCACCACCATACATCACCACTCATCATAATAACACTTCACCACTGATCACCATCATACTTCACCACTCATCGCCAGGACACTATAAGTAAGGTTACAGTTCAACCTATAAAGTTATATTTGCTTAACCTGGGAACGGCGAGAACAGTCTTAACCCCCCCAGTCTGATATGACGCAACCGCGTATATAAGTACTTTGGTCAAACACCGATTTTAACGCGATTGCGTATATAATACCAGGCGAAACATGCTGAAACTTATTTAAACCTAGCAAAGTTATTATATACGCAATCGTGTATATCTTTTCACCAGCGTGTCACTGAAAATCTCAGGATTTATGGGAGGTAACTAACAACACTGTAAGGTAAAAATATCCCTAAACGAGTAAGGTCAGAATATAGAAATTCCTTAGTTTGACTCAGCCAGTCATGCTGGGAGGTCACGTGGCTGCGATATTTAAAAATGGCTGCCCGCTGGATGTATCGTCAAAGAGTGGCTTTATGTGATATATGTGATAATGTATAGCATTGAAAATTACTGAAATGTGGTTGGATACCATCAATACATAAGGGGTTATCATATTACGTTCACGGTCGACGGTTTAACCCTTAAAGAGCGGCGGCGGACTTAAGTCCGCCTCCTATTTGCAGCAAGTTAGGAGCATTATTAAGGCTTTTAAAGGGTTAACATCGAGTGCAAATGGCCGGGAGCGCAGCGGGCCAGACAGCCAACTCCCAGGGCTTACCGCCGCCCATTAACTCATGTTCCCTGTGTTCTCGAGAGGCCGGCAGTGTAGCCAGTAGTGAGCATAGCTGGGAAAAATATGCCGCTATACGCTAAACTCCCATGTTACTGGTATCACTGTATGAGAACCACGAGTGCTACGTAGCTCGTTCTGGTCTCATTTTGAAGCTTTTAGCGCCTAGTATTTTGCTGAATAAATTTCTTTTCATGCAGATACTTGATTTATCATTCAGGAGGGCCTGAATATGCCTAAATAAGCCCAAAACTCCCCGCTCGACAAGGGTTAAGGTAAGTTCTGGTCAAATTTTTCGATGTAAGGTATCCGCATTTGAAAATATTCATATAATATTATTTTTATTAATCTCACCACCACACACCCAATGAAATTAATTAAAGTATATATGATCCACCGGGATTCGAACCCGGGTTATCACACACATATTTTTGCCACCTTAACCATTACACCACCAGGACGGTTAAAGGTTTATGCACACGCCTACGACTTATTATCCATTCTCGAATACTGGATATTAATCTAATCATGTTCATATTCCCAACCTTACAGAGCTGGTTCAAAGAAAATAATAATCTGTATGCATTGCCGATATACGAAATAAATATATAAAAACTGTATCGATCCTTAAATGATATTTAAATAGAGCATCAAGTGAAGCAAAAATCTTGACCAGTCGGCGATTGTGACGCACGGACAAAAACAAATTCTGGAAAAATAGAAATTGTTGTCGTACATTGATGATATACATACCATTGGAAAGCTAATGAAAAAAATAAGCGCGTTTTAAAAATATCCATTGTCCCACATTTGATTGGTGAAAATAGGGGGGAATGTGGAGGAAAAATCTTGGCGGACGGAACATTTCGATCGACGTATGGAGCCATTATTAAAATATTCATATAAAATAAGAGTGTTTGTTGTACAGAGCTGGTTCAAAGAAAATAATCATCTGTATGCATTGCCGATATACGAAATTAATATCTCAAAACTGTATCGATCCTTAAATGATATGTAAATATAGCGTGAAGTGAAGCGAAAAAAAAATCCAGTCGGCGAGGGCTGAACACTGTCTAAAAGTATGCGGCACATGGACGAAAATATTCTGGAAAAATAGAGGGTTTGATCGTACATTTATGATATAGATACCAATCGAAAGCTAATGAAAAATCCTAAATATTGCTTGCTTAAAAAAAAATCCATTTTCCCACAATGTATCCGTTAAAATGGGGAGGGAAAGTACGGGCGGACTGAACAGCTACCGAAATTAAAAAAACAATTTGTTTTTCTTTTATGAAATCCTATAGAATAACCTTTCCTCTTTCCGTTCATAAAAAACAAAAAAAAAAAAAAAAAAAAAAATTATAGGTGAAAACCGACAGTTAATATTTTGTTGCGGCATGGATTCTACAAGAGCGTAAAACTATCGTTCTAGATTTAATTATACAAAATCCAATATTGATGATAGAATATTCTAAACACCGCCACCATGTTCAGCGGAAAAAATAGCTGTGATTTAGAATGAAAATAAAAATAAGTTATTCAGTAAGTTTCGGAAATATCTATAAAAAAAGTGAAAACATTCACAATTTGCGGCAGAAATATTTACGGATATTGATTTTACAGGATAACCATTATAGATACACTATTTTTGTTGATAGAAATATTGTTCTATAGACTTCCTTTTATCTCTTGAAGTGTATTTAAATGTAGTTGGTGTGATATTTGTGGGTGAAAAACGAGCGATAAGATTATTATGTTGGCCGCGCCTAGAAGCTTTTTGGGCGGGAAGATTCGAATTTCAGTGATGTCTGTCCACAGCTCAATAAGTAATAATGTTCAGACTGAAGGGGTTAAGAGGTTTCAGTGGGCAAGGGCTACAATCCTCTTAAGAAGGCCTAAAAAAAGCCTTTTAAAAGGCCCCACTAGCACTTAAAACAAATTAATAGGTGTTTAAGTGAGATAATTCCCCTCCATTCCTCCACATGTGTCAAAACCCCCCCTTCCCCCCCCCAACTTCAATTATCAACTATTTTTCCTCTTATTCCCTTGTTTATCAGTTTATTTATCGTGCCAACATCACCAATCCGGTTCTAAGGCATGGTCATGTGCCAACCGAGTGCGTGTTGTGAGAGAATGAGAGAGAGAGACTCGGTCTGCTTCTAGGGTTTGGAGAGAGTGTGTACGTCGCGTCTGGCTCACATTTCATGAATGAACAGTCGGCAATAATTCGCAATTGTGACCCTCTAAACACTATTCCCACTTGTTTTATTGCTGTTACATGATAATATCTTCATATTAAACGTAAAATAGGCGCATATGAATAAGTATTAACGATATTTATCGTAAAATGACTATTTTAGACGGGAATGAAACCTAATATGGCCGCCCAGTAGTATGGTGTTCACTACATATAGCTCGCGCTTATCGGGTTAATAACAAACCATGGAGGTCCAGGAATGTTTTGGAGTGACTACATGAGCGGTGTCACAACAGACCATCTCCGGTAATAGTCTACAACAACAATTTGGGCTTGACAGATCCTATATTCAAGCCTTATCACCATACTAATATTTATATTTTTCTACATGTATTCTATTTTATTTATACCAAGGCAAAATAAAATAAAATACAAATAACATAAAATAGATTGCCATATTAATACATATTCATGGACATTTGGGTGGAAATTCGGTCATGTGACACTGTCTTAAATCAGACCAAATTCAACCTTGTAATTCAAACCCAATTCAAACTTTTAAACTTCTGAACTAATTTTCCACGAGATTTCATCAAATTAGTATCTTCAACACATTATACAGTAGTCCTGTGGTTATAAATGATGGTTGTTACACAAATTACCACTAAGTCAGTGTCACATCAACAGTTTTACCGGTAAATTATAGCGGAGTTTCCAATACACTACAAGTTACTTTGAAGTATTTATGATGTGTATATTTGTGTTATAATATACATATGAAATGTTATTCCTGTATCATCTTTGTACATTTTTAGTGACTATTTTTTTACCTGAGAGTCTTTTAACTTGGGTTGTTTGTCGACAGGATGTAAACAATTGGGCTTAACTAGTGTTTGTTTGTAGTTGTTGTCGTTGTGTGCGTGGCAGCGTGTTTGTTTGAAGCTGCTGTGTGTGTATACGTGTGTGGGTGTTTGAAGTTGTTGTGTGTGCATAAATGCGTATTCGTAGTAGGTGTGAGTGTGTTTGTGTGTGCGCACGTACTTATGCATAATTATACTGTAGGTGTAGGTGTATATTTTGTTATTTAATAATTATTCCACTTTTTACTACAGAGTAAAATTATTCAAGTAAATATGCCATCACTAAAGGGCTCAAAGAGGATCAACTAGATGTTATTAAATGGCCTTGTCTGCAAATACATTAACCTTTGTTTATATTATATGGTGTACTGCAAATATATTATTGTACGTAGCCTACACATTTTTTCACTACACCCTCAGCACTAACTGTAGTTGTTAATTGCATAGTTATATTACCTTTTACATAGTTTCCCTCCCCACTGTTTGGTCCAATCTTTTCTTCACCGTTATAACTGTTCGCATCAGTCCAACTAATACTGCTTTACAACCCATTTCCTGCACCTCAAAGTCCTGTTGATCCCCTCATTTCGCAACTATAGCCAACACACTCGTAAAGACGTCTTCAACACTGTCCGCCACGTTTGTTTAAGTCAGTCTTGTCTTGTCTTGACCCCGGGACAGCGGTCTTGTAACAAAGACAATATGCGCTATTCTACTCTATTACACTGAATATCGATGTTTTTTATTGTACATCAAATCATTAATCAGCTATTATACTCTGGGAAAACACTAACGCCATTGAACTCTTTCCCGAATATTCAATTCTAGGTGTGGGTCGTCAGCTGGAGCTAGGAGCTACCACGTCCAGGTTCATTAGTGTGTGTGTGTGTGTGTGTGTGTGCGCGCGTGTGTGTGCGTGCGTGTGCATTATATATTATATTATATAGTATTTTCATAACCTGAGGAGAGCCCTGATGACAGACAGTGGGAATGAGTGTGTAGTTGTGAGTCTAGGATAGGTGACCCCCAAGCCTCTGTACCTCAGGGAAGGCTGTAACAAACGGGCTGTACATTGTCCACGCATAATAACAGTTTGACTCTGCCCAAATATTAGAAGTGCAATTTTGTTTTAAGTTAAGAAGGTTAGGCGTCGACAATTGTAGAGCCATCATAATAATAACCGTGGTGATGAGTGTGTGTGTGTATTATGTTGTTAGGTTGGTCCCACTTATACGGTATAATAACCCCTTCATTATGTTCAGTTTTCCTGAGCTAAATATATTTTTCGGTGATGCAAAAATTACAAAGTCTGCATAATACAATGTTGAACGAAACAAATAATACTGGACACAGTTATTGACCCTTTGATTGTAATACATCTTGCTTAAGGTAAACCAAACTATTTTTTACATTTGATATTCTTTATATTATTCAAGCTAAGTATTATAAAAAGTAAATGTACCAATATATTGTGATCATGCCACCCTTTCAATGTTGTTTTTATGACTGTGACCTCTGCTGTTTTCACCATAAAATTGAGATTATTTTTTTCCAACGAATGTCTCCGTTATATATTGTGTTTTCGTCCAGGTATTTTTACTGTGAGTCATTTAGCTCTGGTATTTGGTCGACCGGATGTAAACAATGTGGGTTTACAATTGATAGTTTGTTATCATTATCTGTGTGTTTGGCTGTTGCTGTGTATGTCTGTGTGTGTGTTATAACGGAGCCCCCCTTAGGGGTGGCGTAGTATTGTAATGACCGTGTGTGTCTGAGTGTCTGCAATAATAAATATTATAAGTAATAATAATCGGTTAATTTCGACCCGGCAGCCAATGAGGCTGAGAAAACGCGATTCCTTAACCTAACTTATCCAAAGCAGTCAACAGGTTGACTTTGGCTACCACAAGAACATATCCCCAAAGGTGCAGGGAATCAAAAGGAGCCCAGAGGTGGCGTCCTACGACATGGGTCTTACGACTGAGTACCGTCTGGAATTAACTTTCCCAAAGTAGGATTTCCTTTCTCGTATATATTATACAGGTATATGGGAAAAGGTTGGCAAGGTTTTATCACATCGTGGCCGAGTGGGTTAAAGCGTTGGATGTCTTTCTGATTGACAGTGGTTCAAATCCTGGCTGAAGCCTAAGCATTAGTTCATGCAAATAGTCTACATATAAATGATACCTGTATGCTTGCCAGGAGGAGAAATAATTGAGTAGTGTTGTCTGAAATACTGCTATATATTGTGATATGATATTATGTGGTATGTGATGTGACGTGGTGTGGTGTGATATGATGTAGGCCTATGTGATGTGATATAATATGATGTGATATGATGCGATGCAATGTGATGTGAGAGAGAGAGAGAGAGAGAGTACAGAGAAAGAGGAGTAGCTCCAGCTGTAGTTCTCTCTCTCGCTCTCTCCGTCACAGTATTCACCTCCTGTACTTTCCTCTTTCTTCCTCTCCTCTGGTCTATATATATATATCACTCTTTCTTCCATATTTCCTCACCGTCCTGTACTTCACTCACTGCTTGCTAATCAAATACTGTGTATAATATTATGTTGGTCATATATAAGCGGGAATTTGGCTTTAGTATATTAGAAACATTATGTCAAGCCCTTTTCTTATGCTACACCATTCGAAGAGCACATAATTATATGGTGTCGATGATTCACAGGCATTAATATAGATATAGATATAATTGATTCTATAATATTAAACACCGTAATATAAATAGTATCATAATATACAATATATGAACAAAGGTTTGGAAGAATTTTACCCGAGAATAGAAGACTGAAATATTAGCCTTAAATTAGAACATAAAATATATTTTAAGTTCAAGATATGCTTGGTGAACCTTTGCCTTAACCCTTATTTAGCGGGCTAGGCGGTTTATTTATATGTACCGCCCAGCGGGGTGTTTTTAGCCAAAATAGGGCTGTTTACGTGATCATTTTCATGCCTAAATAAGACCCAGAGCTTAAAACAAGTATCTATCCCTGAATGTTGCGCCCCGACACTTAGGGGTTAAGGAAGGAAGAGAATACGCTACCGCTAGACGCTGCAGACGCTGCTCCGTCAACGCTCCCAGGATATTCGATCATAATTTGAGTATTATCTATTCATCCTCTTCATTTTTGTGCATGAAAGGTGGTTAAATACACGCATAACCATGTTCTAGCTTAGTAAGTAACACTACACGATGTTTTGCTGTAAGTTGACTGGTAAACCTGTCCCCTGCTCGGACAGGGCGACACTAACGCCATCTATTGTTTTGTAAACAAACGCTCTTACTTTTATGTATAACATTTTAGCCCCTAATGTTACCCATTACCTATTGTAGTAAGTATCTATTAAACTGTCGTGTATGTAAGTAAAGCTTTGCATATTAATTTGGTGGTAAACAACATTGTTTACTAATCTGCCTACAGGGACAAACGCTGAAGCCATTTTGTAAACAAACTGTTAAATTCCAGCCAATTTTGTACCAAATCTAAGTGCACTTAGTTATCGTTTGCCCCTAGATATATTTTTGACTATTTCTCCTCAGACTGACTTTGCTTTACGTTAAGGGTGGTATTTGTAAAAACTAACCTAGCTAACCCAACCTGCCAATCTTTTAACCTAACCCAAACCTAGCCTATCCTATAGCCAGCCAATCTGTTGTAAGTAGTTGCATGATATATTAGCCTATTTGTGTGTACTGCATTCCTGAATTTCTGTTTCTGTAAATATGCTATCCTTGTATTCGGGAATTTCTGTTTTTGTAACTAGGCTTTGTCAGTCAGCCATGTTCTGCGTATTCTAGTTTGTTTTGTGTGAGTTTGTTTTTGCATTTGATTTTTCTGACTAGGCTACGTCAGTCGGCCAAGATTTTAGCACTCCAGCAATTTTGTTTTCGTGACTAGGCTACGCCGGTCAGCCAATTTCTGCGTATTTCAGAATTTTTGTTTTTGTGACCAAGCTGCGTCAGTCGGCCAATTCCTGCGGTTTATGGAATTCTCTTTTTCGTTTTTGACTAGGCTATCCCCTGGTGGCATTTTGTCATGCATTACATACTTTTTGTCTTTGACTAGGCTAGTACCCCTGATAGACTATTTTTGTTTTATTTTCTTCCAGAATCTTTGATTGTGACAGTGCTAGCACCCCTGGTACCTTATTTCCAAGCACTCCAAATTTTATTTATTTTGCCTTGACCGTTACTGTGAAGTCCACAGCAAGATGCCTAATCTACGTGACTGCGGATTGTGCAACAGACGCTTCGGTACGACAATCTTCGAGAACAAGAGCGCAACGAACTGCAGGTTCTGTGTCCAGCGGGCAGAATAAGAGCTAGGAAAGGCTCTCCAATTAATTGATGTGTTAACTCGCAAAGTTAATAACCTTTAAGAGTTCCTGAGCACAAACATCGGAAAAGAAGCCTCCCTGCCAGCAACAAGACACAGGGATTCAGAATAGCCAAGGTTGGATGTAGTGCCACCTCAGACCTCAACCAACACCCAGACCTCTGCCAATAAGCCAACCCTCATTCTTAACCCACTGAGCACCAGGCAATATAATATAAATGTACACTCCAGGACCGGCAGGTTGTCAAAAAAAATGGTTTTCCAGAAAACACCTGGAATGGGTTAGAAATTAAGGAAAACCCACAAAAAAAACGATCCCTTAGGTCATTAACCCGTACAGCCCCAGCGACGCGTCTGACGCGTCGGCGATGTATGTAACGCACAGCCCCAGCGACGCGTCTGACGCGTCACCCTAATTGCGCCGACCGTAACCTCAGGTGTAGACACTCAAGAGGGCTCAGATTTGTATGGGAACTGTGTACGTATCCCACGCAACCATGCCGATGGTTGAAAACTCTCAAAGTCCATGTGCGTGCACGTGAGCGCGCAATTACCTGTTTTTTTGGGGTAATTGCCTTCAATTTTTTACTCCTGTAAAATACGTTTTCGGGGGCTCTGTAGGACCATTCTTTAAGCTTTTTGAGCGGTTTTTCGTGGTTTTTCCTTCATTCCTAACCCATTCGCTATTGTTTCTGGAATAAAACCATTTTTTGAAAACTGGCCGGGTTCTGGTGAACAAACATTACAAAACTAGCTGGGGCTCCATAGGTTAAGGGGTCCTACGGGGTACCCGAAAGTCGGAATTAACATGGGGAAATGGGTAGGCAAAAACATGCAAAAACATGCAAAAACACGTTTTTGCAATCTCACGCGCACGTGGTTGGACTTTGAGGGTTTTCAACCATCGGCATTGTTGCATGGGATACTTACGCAGTTCCCATACAAATCTGAGCCCTCTAGGTGCCATAGGACCGGAGTAATTAACCGCGACGCACCCTATGCGGCGCTGGGGCTTAGCGTTCCATACATTGCCAATGCATCACGTGCATCGCTGGTCCTCAATGGGATAATGAAGATAATTTTCAGCTCTCAAAAAATAGTGTACACCCAGGTACTGCTACCAAGAAGGTCATCCCTATAACAATGTGTCAAAACCTTTTCCAAATTCTAGCTACCGATGAAGAAGAAACTGAGGAAGTACGGCTTGTGGGGGACTCTATGGTACTCGGCCAGCTCAAGAAGCTCTCCGCCTGGTCACCCAGGACCAGAAAGCGATTCTGTATCCCAGGTGGCGGCGTGGATGACGTTGCTGCTGCTGTGGATGAGGTGACCAGGATGGCCCCTACAAACACTACCTATGTCAAACATGTCTGATCAAAAGACGTCCAGCGCACACAATCAGAGGAACTCTTGAACAAATACAAGCAGCTTATCAAGAAGTAACAGGAAAAATCTAGCAGGATCGTTATCTCAGGCATCATTCCCCGGATTAACGCAAAGAATCTCTTCTGGTCCACAGCCATGAATATAAATCGTCAACTCGCCAGCATCTGCAGGGAAGAGGACATCGGCTTCATCAACACTTGGGATAATTTCTACCACGATCAACATTTGTTCACAAGAGACGGTGTCCACCTAAACCCGGTTGGAGCTGCCCAGTTTGGCCGTCTGCTGAATGATGCCGTAAAGAACCTTCATTAAATGTACAGGGCCAACAGTCATCAGAATGGGAGGACAAATTAAATCTCAGAAGAAATACAAACCTAAGACAAGCAAAATCATCAAATACATGTGGCGACCATCAAATGATATCAAGAACCACATATCTAAAGGTCTTCTACGTGAACGCCGCTCGAAGTATACGCAATAAATTTTCAGAACTAGAGGAACTAGTGTTTACAGAAAATGTTGATGTAATCGGTATTACAGAATCTTGGCTAAATACGGAAGATAGAGATTTTTTAGCAGAGTTTTCACTTCCCAGCTATGTAATGTTTGAGAAAAGCAAAGTTACTAAAAATGGAGGCGGCGCTATATTTTTCATCACAGAAAGTCCAATCCCTTGTCAAAATCTCAAATAGTAAATATAGATTAATTTTACGTGCTAATATAAAACAATAAAGGAACAAAAATAATCCTAACATTAATATACATGCCCCCAGCCCGACCGACCAAGAAATGTACGAGCAAATTGGAGAAATAAGTAACATACACGATACTATAATTTTTGGCGACTTTAATTTACCAGTGACCAAGTGGGCCGACACTCTTACTTCACAGTCCGGACATGATCTGTATGCCAACCTACAAAAAAGATCCCTTCATCAATTTGTTGAATCTCCAACCCGTGGTAATAATGTTCTTGACCTTGTACTTGCAACAAAAGAAGACTTGATCGATAACGTGACTGTTGTTGATGAATTCTGCAATAGTGACCACCGTATGATTACTTTCAGTATAAAATAGAATAGCAATAAACTCAATACGAGCAATGAGAAAGTTCCAAATTTCAAGCGAGCAAATTTCCATAAACTCAGAACACAATTTAAAGAAGCCAATTGGAGTTTTCTAAACAATAAGGAGATAAACCAATCATGGAAAATAATTTTCACAGAAATTTACACAACGCATTACGTGAATGCATGCCATAAAAAACCCAGAAGATTTGCACATAACAAACCTATTCTATTTTATTTTATATACTCAGGCCCAATCCGGAAAAATGTTATTTTAATACCACGAATTTTCCGAGTGTTATTTATAAACAAAATTGGTCATTTGGATCAATATATAGTGTTTGTAATTAATTAGAAATCTCGGTTCAATGTTATTTTAATACCACGAATTTTGTTGATATATTTGAAGATAAATATTGAATCTATATGCTCTAAAGATCATAAGAAAATTTGTTTTAACCCTCGGCAAAACTTAATAAAAAAGTATGGTTCTAAAATGTCTTTTTCGTAACAAGGTTGTCAATACGGTAATTCCAGTTATCGATAGCTCTAAAGATCATATGAAAATGTGTTAAACACTCGGAAAACCCTAATATAAAAGTATGGTACAGTCTGACCTGCCAATACGCGAGCTTTTAATACGCGATTCACCTTATACGCGAGGAGGGGGTCGAATCATACCCAAAACTTTCAAAACGCGTGATGTACCTTTAAAACGCGAATCCGGGCCCGATATAAGGGCAATTCCGGGGAGTTCAGCTAATACGCGAGGCCCCCCACCATTCCGCGCCAGTTACGTAGGCACGCAGGGCATTGTGGGATACGCCAGTCTACCCTCAGTCCATGCTCGCGCAACAGCTGTCCGACTCGTGTTGGACATTTACTGTTAATTTTAAGGCGAGTTTATTATTATTGTTATATTTTCTTATGATTTGGATGTTTATGTATACATATATGTACCTTTTGTGGCAATTGACGGAGATAAATAGGCCTAAAGTAGACAACTTGGAGTCAGTGCCGCCCATATCGATTTATTCCCATATAATACTCTATTGCTAATACGCAAATTTTCATTCCGCGCCCTCGCGTGTCGCCCATATTCTCGCGTATTGGCAGGCCAGACTGTACTAAAATTTAAGATTCGTAATAAGGTTGTCAATACGGTACTTTCCCGTTATCAATGTACAATCAAAGCTGAAGATTGCAGAGTAAACACTGTAGACTTCATCGGGGTTTTTTTTCACCTTCGTATAATCGACAGCCATTTTTTTTTTTTTTTACCAAGGGATTAGTACTCAACCAGCGGGGGTGTGGGGGCAGCAGCCCCCACCCATAATACTAAGTTAGGTTAGGTAAGATTGTTAGGTTAGGCTAATGTCTTTTCAAATCACTATCGGGGCATGTCTCAACATCGATCGGTACCATTCAAGGAGACTACTGCAGGACTCTTCTTCTTCTTCTTCTTCTTACCTCTGACCGGGTATAGGCTATCCTAGTGTTTACTACCCTATACCCCTTTGAAAGGACATTAGCCTAACCTAACAACCTTACCTAACCTAACCTAGTATTATAGGTGTGGGCTGCTGCCCCCACACCCCCGCTTTGACTTAGATTTTTGGTCTATTTGTCTGTGAAGTGGGTATTTTTCAATTTGTTGATAACGAAAATCCTCCATGCGGATTATATGGAGAAAAATATGGCGAATCTATTGGTGCCTATTTTCCCTAATAAATTGTTTCTCATAACGTCGCACTAGTGTCCTTGAATATTATCCATCGATCAATAGGCCTAATGGGGAAAATAGGTTTTCCCCGAGATTTCTAATTAATTACAAACACTATATATTGATGCAAATGAACAATTTCTTTTATAAAATACACTCAGAAAATGTGTGGTATTAAAATAAAAAATTTCCCCCAATCCCCACGTCTCCTTTATTTTATTTGGGGGGGGGGGGGGGTGCTGACTCAAAACAGAGCCAGAATAGGGACAACACAACAGAAAACAATGAACACACACAAACAAAATACAAAATCACACATCGAGGTCATCCAGGAGAAGACCCAGAGACCAGGGTCACCAAGGTCCCTCCAGCACTTCCCCGGCCCCCGACCACCCGGAGAGTTTCTGATCTCGACAGGCAGAGCGAAACCAAAAGCCCGCCCACCACACTTCCACGCGTACCCTTCATATATACCATCTCCCCGGGCCAGGCGCCTGATGGACTATTATCTAGTCCAACTTGCGCCCGACCCCTTCCCCCAAATGACCAGTGTTCACTCATCTATTCACAAGCGTTCTCCATTCATTCTATTCTCCATTCAAACCTAAATAGTGGAATAGATAAATAACTGAATGTCTACTCCCTAAAACGAATGCTCTTAACCTCTGAAGTGCGCATGGTGGTAATTAGACACCTCTCCCTGTGCGCATGTATTTGAGCTGTTTCCGTCACTAAAATATTCATTGTACCATTAATAGCATTAATACTTATCCATATGCACCTATTATGGGTTGATTATAAAGGTATTAACCTGAAACAACAATAAAACGAGTGAAAACAGCGTTTGGATGGTCAAAATCGGAGATATAGCCCGCGAGTTGTATAATGTATGGGTGAGGCAAGCTGCTTTCCCGCCAATTTCCCCCAAGGCCACTGAGACACAGTCGATCGATACTCTCTCTCTCTCTCTTGCATTCGCTTGCTATCAGTGATGACCACACCCTGCAACCGGATTTCTAATGTTAGCACGAAAATATATCTCAGAATAAGGGAATAACAGGAAAAATAGGTGATAACTGAAGGAGAGGAGGAAAGTGGGGAAGGAGGGGAGGTAGAGGACTGAGATTTTTCATGGCCCAGGGGCCAAAAAAAATAAATAAATAAATAAAATTAAAAAAAAAAAAAAATCGATGTCAAAAGTTGATTTTTTTTTCTCTGACTCTTAAGAGTCTCCCCGCAGTCCGCCGGGGAAACTCTTAAGAGTCTCCCCACAGTTCCCGGGTTAAGAGATTACAAACTCCGATAACGATAAAACTAGACAGGCCTTCAGAGATCTATGACGTAAATCCAAAAGTTTAATTAAACAAAGTAAACACACTTTGGAGTTACATGTTGCGAATCAAAGCAAGACTAACCAAAAATAATTCTACAGTTACATCAGGATTAGACACTTGGTAGATGAAAATTGATATTTTACCAATGATGATGCCAAAATGAGTAATACTCAACAATGTCTTTGCGTCAGTCTTTACATCAGAAGAGCTAAGTGACGACCCTTCAGTACCGCCAGTGCAGACAAACAATTTGGAAGTTTTTAGAAATATCAGCATTACTGAGGCAGAGGTACAGAGATTTTTAGATAACCTCAATGAAAGCAAATCACTTGGACCCCCCCCCCCCACCCACACACACACACAAAGTTAGAAAATTAAAACAAAATATGGAAAATTGTTGGTGTGACGCTGGTTTATATTGAAGTTTGTTCATCACTATACAGTATATCTATCATCCCACTATCTGTCCCCTTGACCTACAGACTCTCCTCTCTCCCCTCTGTTATTTAAAGTGGTCCTCTCTTTTCATGTAGATCTTATATTACTGCCATCCCTGAAAATTGCAATAACATATATATATATATACCGGTATATATGTATATATATATATATATACTATATATATATACCGGTATATATGTATATAAATATATATATATATATATATATACCGGTATATATGTATATATATATATATCTTATTTGCTATCCTTTCCTTCCATTTTCCCTTACTATCGGGTTTATTATCTCTACTAGAATTAATTCAAGGCCCCCTCGCTTGGAGCTGAAGGTTTGTGTGGCCAGTGTATCCGTTATATCACACATTCTCTTGTCACCCCGTCCTTGTCTTGCTTTCGTAATATATTTCATTTCAAAGTCTCTCACATACTCCTGTCGTTCTTTAGAGCGCAATATACAGTATCTTCCAGACAAATGTACAGCATTACTATTACTATGTCCCCCCCTCCCCCTCCCCCCTCCCCCTCCCACTTTGTTGGGCTGCAATGCCCCCCTCTATTCCTGATCATTAAGGGGGGGGGGGGGGGGATTTATTTTGTCTCCATGTTTAGTCCCATTACCTTTGAGATTCTAAGACGTTCATTCCATTAGTTTGGCGATTTTAAGACCTTTCATCCAATTTCTTTGTCAATAAAGAAATTTCCTGCCATTTAGGTGTTGATTTTTTCCCTGGCGAGCGATAGCGAGCCTGTAATTCTAGGAGGAGCCGGCCTACGGCCGTGAAATGTTTCTATCGAAAAATGTACAAATTAATCTTGTAGGGGGATCTAAGTTCTTTGTGTCATTCTTTTTTAATTAAGCTTGATTGAGGCATAGCGAGGTTACTGTCGAAATAGATAAATAGACCAAAAACTAACCACTACCTACCATTAAAGGTTTTCTTGTTTACATTTCTTCCATATATACCTACCATTAACCCCTTCAGAACGATGACTTAATTTTCATCATAATCTGGTTACCATTACAAATAATTTGTTACCTTATTATTTACCTCTAGGACATAAAGGGTTAAATTAATACGACTTCAATAAACCCTCTGAATAACATAGGTCCTTCTTAAGCTACATAGAATAGTGTAATGTTAGCCCGGATAAAGGATAAACAGGCGTCGTGGTGCTGAAGGGGTTAAAGGTTTGCCTATGTTTACCTTTCTTCCATATAAACACAAACATACTTCCACACAATTGTCACTTCTATATCACTACCTTCTGTACAACTAGTTTATCCCCTCCCTTCTACGCTTGATTCATAATTGTTATCTATGTTATATATATCAAAATAGTCCTGTCAATTGTTATTTATGTTATATATATCAAAATAGTCCTGTCAATTGTTATTTATGTTATATATATCAAAATAGTCCTGTCAATTGTTATTTATGTTATATATCAAAATAGTCCTGTCAATTGTTATTTATGTTATATATATCAAAATAGTCCTGTCAATTGTTATTTATGTTATATATATCAAAATAGTCCTGTCAATTGTTATTTATGTTATATATATCAAAATAGTCCTGTCAATTGTTATTTATGTTATATATATCAAAATAGTCGTGTCAATTGTTATTTATGTTATATATATCAAAATAGTCCTGTCAATTGTTATTTATGTTATATATATCAAAATAGTCCTGTCAATTGTTATTTATGTTATATATATCAAATAGTCCTGTCAATTGTTATTTATGTTATATATCAAAATAGTCCTGTCAATTGTTATTTATGTTATATATCAAAATAGTCCTGTCAATTGTTATTTATGTTATATATATCAAAATAGTCCTGTCAATTGTTATTTATGTTATATATATCAAAATAGTCCTGTCAATTGTTATTTATGTTATATATATATATCAAAATAGTCCTGTCAATTGTTATTTATGTTATATATATCAAAATAGTCCTGTCAATTGTTATTTATGTTATATATATCAAAATAGTCCTGTCAATTGTTATTTATGTTATATATATCAAAATAGTCCTGTCAATTGTTATTTATGTTATATATATATATCAAAATAGTCCTGTCAATTGTTATTTATGTTATATATATCAAAATAGTCCTGTCAATTGTTATTTATGTTATATATATCAAAATAGTCCTGTCAATTGTTATTTATGTTATATATATCAAAATAGTCCTGTCAATTGTTATTTATGTTATATATATCAAAATAGTCCTGTCAATTGTTATTTATGTTATATATTAATGTTATCTTTTCTAATGATGCACACTCCACCTTGAGCCACATACAAGATTTTGTAAAAATTGGAATGGAAACTTTTATTCCTCATCAAAAGTACAGTAAAAGATGTAATTCACCTAAATGGTTTGACCATAATTGTGCTAGAGTAACTGAACAAAAAGCAATAGCCTACAATGCATACAGAAGTTCAAAAACACATGAAGCCTTTAATTTCTTTAGAAACATCAGAAATCAAGCCAAAACTGTATTAAACCTAACTAAATCAAACTTTCTCCACAAGCAGGCAAATAAACTTCTAAATAATCCAAATGATAACAAAATATTTTGGTCTACTCTTAACTCATTCAAATCCAACTTCACTACTGCTTCATCCATTCCACCATTAAAATCTCCGACTGGCAATCTTGTAAGTGACCCACGAGGTAAAGCTAGCCTTCTTGCGGATATTTTCTCCACCAACTCAACCTTAGATGAAATAAATCAAGATGTCCCTGTACTTAATTTTAATTCGCCTGAAATTACCTCACTTAAGATCCACACCAGACATGTCAAAACTATTTTGCAGAATCTCTCAGTAGATAAGGCTCCTGGTCCAGATGAAATTCCTCCAATAGTACTTAATAATTGCTCCTTGGTGCTCGCTCCTGTATTGGCAAAACAATTCCGTCTGTGTACTCATACCTCATGCTTCCCAGTACCCTGGAAAGAAGCAAACATCCATCCAGTTTCTAAAAAAGGTGCCTCTTCAGATCCATCAAACTACAGACCAATAGCTATAACTTCCACTCTTGGTAAATTCTTTGAAATTATATTAAATAATCACATAATTAAGCATCTTGAGAATAATAAATTAATCAGTGATAGGCAATATGGTTTTAGACGATGTCGATCAACTGCAGACATTCTTTGCCTTCTTACGCATCAAATCAACCAAGCTACAGACCAACATGGTGAAACACATACAGTAGCACTGGATATATCAAAGGCATTTGATAGAGTCTGGCATCAATCCTTATTGTCGAAGATGTCACACTACGGCCTTGCATCATTAGTTCCACTAATTTTCTTCTTATCTTCATAACAGAAAAATATGTGTAATGGTAGATGGCCTTTATTCTCAATTTCACTCAATAAATGCTGGTGTTCCCCAGGGATCAGTTTTGGCCCCAACTCTATTACTCATTCATATCAATGATCTCATATCTACCACTCATAATCCAATACATTCCTACGCAGATGATTCAACACTCCACAGTTCCTTCACATTTACCAATTCTTTCACCCAACCCGATCTTATAAATTCAAAAATAAACACTGCAATTTCTCTGAACCAGGACCTTTCTAGAATTAATGAATGGGGACAAAAGAATCTAGTTTCCTTTAATGCACAGAAAACCAAGTACATTCAATTTTCTAACCGACAGAATCTCACTGACTCCCATATATTTTTTAATTATGTAAATATTCCCACTTCCCCTAGTATTGACATTCTCGGTGTAACATTAACTACTAACTTGAGCTGGACACATTATGTTAGAAGCATTGTTAAGAATGCCTCTAAAAAATTGGGACTCCTGTACAGAGTTCGAGAATTCTTCACTGACGAACAATTGGCCGTAATATATAAAAGTCATGTGCGTTCTCAGATGGATTACTGTTCACCTCTGTGGGGTGGAGGTGGAGTGGTTGCATTGAGGCAGTTGGACAAAATTCAAAATAATGCTATTAGATTATTCAATAACCCTGCAATCACACAGGACCTTCCTACATTATCCATACGAAGAAACAAGAAACGTTGCATCCCTTGCATTATTCTACAGATATTTTCACAGCAATTGTTCCGAGGAACTTGCTTCAATTGTGCCGCCTCTCCACATCTTTCCCCATAGAACTAGGGCAGCTGAGAGCACCCATGAATATACACTTTCTCCTCCACAATGCAGAACTTCTGCTTATCAGAATTAATTTATCCCCAGAGCTACTACTCTTTGGAATTCACTTCCCTCGAATTGCTTTCCACAAACTTACAATCTACATATGTTTAAATCCAGTTGTTACAAACATTTTATGAATGGAGGATGCCTTTAGGCACATGGACCTTTTTGTTTTATCTGTGTTTTTCCTTCCTCCGTTCATTGTCTCAAAAAAAAAAAATATATATATATATATATATCAAAATAGTCCTGTCAATTGTTATTTATGTTATATATATATCAAAATAGTCTTGTCATTATTAATAACTATATATTCTGGAAACTCTATATTATTGTCAAAATGCCTATATCAGTTTCTCTTTCACTGTTCCAGCTATGTTAAAGCTTTCCGGTTTTCATTTTTCACACATATACTAATCCCAAGCTACTGTCCTTCCATTACTGCCTCTATCATTATATACTGTGTTATTACATAGTCCTCAACACTTATCCTTACCCTTCCTCACTATATACAGTATACCCTACACAATAACAGTGTTCTCTTGATCACTACCACACTCCACCCTAAAGATAAAGTGTCTCTCCTTATCCTGTTGACGTCGTGCCCATTCTCTTCCTTTCCGTTTATCCATCCATTCGTGTGTGTGTGCAAAAAAAGTATCTTCTCTTCCGAATCGAAAAAAAAAAAATGCCCTGAAAATGGTTTGTGTGACGATGGTAATATATCAACCAACTATTTCCACCCAGCTATCTCTCTCCCCTTGACCACCAGTATTTCCACCCAGCTATCTCTCTCCCCTTGACCACCAGTATTTCCACCCAGCTATCTCTCTCCCCTTGACCACCAGTATTTCCACCCAGCTATCTCTCTCCCCTTGACCACCAGTATTTCCACCCAGCTATCTCTCTCCCCTTGACCACCAGTATTTCCACCCAGCTATCTCTCTCCCCTTGA
The DNA here is from genome assembly GCA_032716605.1 of Paralithodes platypus. Classification (NCBI taxonomy): domain Eukaryota; kingdom Metazoa; phylum Arthropoda; class Malacostraca; order Decapoda; family Lithodidae; genus Paralithodes; species Paralithodes platypus. Next base: position 2,179,929 of record CM064547.1, on the reverse strand, counting down.
CCACCAGTATTTCCACCCAGCTATCTCTCTCCCCTTGACCACCAGTATTTCCACCCAGCTATCTCTCTCCCCTTGACCACCAGTATTTACCCTGTCATCGGTTTGTACGCTTTAACAGATTTCCCCTCCTGAATATTTTTGCCATCCTTGAAAACTACACAAAGATATTCTCTTTACAATGCTCTCAAGCAGCTTCTCTTTGATCACCAACAATCATCTTCCATATGAAGTCAGTCCTTCGTCCCTCCCAGTTTCTTCTAATATAAGTTATCCATTGTAGTTATTTCTCTCATATTCTCCTGCTGCCCTTAACACAATAATAACATTTTGTATATTATATATTTCTACTACGATCACTTTCTCTAACCCTTTCTGCTTAAATAAATCAACTTCTCCTCGAATAGTTTAGGTTGTGTTTACCCGTTTGGCTTCTCTCAACATATTCCTGCAATCTCTGGTAGTAACATACTGTATCCCCAACTATAATATTATCTCCCATCAATATTACTACCATCACTTTCTCTCTCTCTCTCTCTCTCTCTCTCTCTCTCTCTCTCTCTCTCTCTCTCTCTCTCTCTCTCTCTCTCTCTCTCTCTCTCTCTCACTATAGTATCTTTCCTCTTCTCAATATGTATTCCATTTCAATGTTTCCCTTTTCAATCCTCTAAACATATATTCCTATCCATCGCGAATATTGGAGAACATAGGTATATCCCCAAAGAAATGTCTTATACTTACTACCATCATTATCACTATTTCTCCCCCCATCCCCTGCAGATAAAATATTTCCCCTATCACTATTACTAGTCCTAGAGGATTATAACCTCTCCTTTCCTCTCTCCTGCTGTGTACATTGTTCTGTGTTCATGTCCCTGAATATTCTCCCGCCCTCTTGAACAAGGGAAAACTACATTATTCTCAAAAACAACTATACAGATACATTCAATTTGATCTACATCCACTGTTTTCCCCTCTCCCAGAGCGTTTGGATTGATTTCAAAGTTTTAGACAATTTCATGTATTTCCAAATATTCATCACATCCATCCTCTATCCATCCTGGCCAAAGGTCTTTTGCAGCACCACTGGTATATAAGTTATTGGCAAACATTTCCTATTACACAATATGTCTCCCCTTGACACATAGTATTTCCGCTCTACCGTTTCTGTTCATTTAAACATTTCAGTATACCAAAACACACATATACAGTACATACATACATACATACATACATTATAATATATATATATATATATATATATATATATATATATATATATATATATATATATATATATTATATATATGTATAACAGTATATCAAGTGTTCACACTACAGACTTTTCTTCCCTTCCCTTCCCTTCCACCAGTTTCCGGCCACTCCACACCAACCTTCAATATTTTACCTTCCGCCTCCCAGTATATCAATCACAGTCACCCCGGGGTAGGCTAAATGCTGTAGCCTACATGCATGATAGCACTGCGAGAGGGACATTTATGCTGCCTTAGTTTATGTTGCTTTAAATATTATTGTTTTACATGTTCAAATCTCATTTATTTACGATTTTAAATAGTCAGTTTGGGTTTTCAAATCTTATTTACATATTCAATCCTGTATAAATAAGCTTTTAAACCCTAACTATTTTAATATTCAAATTTTTACATACTTACGCCTTCCACTCATATCCAGTTGTGTTTTGCACTCCTATCAAATTATATTTTCAAATGTTATCTCTGTATATTTGTAAATGCTTTCCATTAACACTTTTCAGCCATATCTATTTAAGTTTTAAAATCCTGTATATTTTCGTTTCCCATTTGGTCCTAAATTAACGCCAAGAATGGAACTAGTTGAATTACTAGTTTATCTTGCTATTTCCGTGTTCAAACATTTACTTGGTACTTCCGCAAACACTATAATATGTACAGGGGGTTCAGAATAGTTGCGTGGGTGGCGGTGACGTCATTCAATATTTAGCGAAGGTTATTGGGATCTATTCGGTTGCCTAATGAAGATGTTGAGCAGGCTTTGTCTTGATCCATTAAAGGGGAAGGGTTTCTTTTTTGGCCGATTATTTCATACATTTATTTGATTTATTAGTTTCCACCCTAGACCTCCATTTAACATAAAAAAAAACATCCATTAGATCCCACTTCTAAATTAATTTGTAAATTTTTCGGTAGAAAAATGTCCCGGCCTTCCAAACTTAGAGGCTCACTATTGTTCGCCAGGAAAATAAAATCGACACTTAAATAGCACGAAAGGTGTTAATGTTGATAAAGAAATGGGGCCAAAGGTCTTAAAATCGACAAACTAATGGGGCAAATGTCTTAAAATCTGAAAACTAAAAGGGGCTAAACATGAGGAAGCAGGGGGACCAGAAAAAACGGCACAGGTCCCTTTAAATCGGTCTCGAAATTATTTGCGAACACAGAGAGAATTACAGACACAAACTGAGAAGTAACAACAAAACCTTCCGCTTTCCACCTAAGGCAGCGCACATGGTGATAACAGATATTGGTGAAAGACATTTGGAAGAGAGATGAGGTTGCATAAAAGAAAGGATATGCAAAGTGGTGAGGAAACCGTTCTAAAGCAAAGTGGAAGAGCCAAAGAGAAATATGTGTTGCTGGAATGGTTAGATTAACCCGTCAAGCGTGAGCTATTGGTAGTGCACACCCTACCGCCAAGCGACGATATTTGGCTTCATTCCAGCCTAAGATCGTAATTTTACGATAAATATCGTTATTACTTATTCATATGCGCCTATTTTACGTTTAATATGAAGATATTAACATGTAACAGCAATAAAACAAGTGGGAATAGTATTTGGGGGGGTGAAAATGACTAATTATTGCCGACCCTCCAGTCATGTAGTGTGAGGCGAACGAGACGTATACCCTCTCTCTCTCCGAGGCCTGGAGGCAGACTGAGGCCTCTCTTTCACTTCTCTTTCCACACGCACTATATATGCACAGAACACCTTGGAACCGGGTTGGAGAGATTGGCACAATAAATAAACCGATAAAAATGGGAATAAGAGGAAAAATAGGTGATAATTGAAGGGGGGGGGAGAGGAGGGAGTTTTGACACATGTGGAGGAGTGAAGGTATGGAGGGGAATTATCTCACTTAATCACATATGTGTATATATAAATATATACACAAATAAATAAATGTCAATATTTGAGATATAATTAGTATTTATTTCAACAAGGGTAGGTTAACTTAGGTGGCTGAATTTATATATAACTTCAGGCTCACAGACGATTTTATCAAGCTTAGGAAGGATCTGTAGAAATTATATAAGTAGACCCTTTTTCATTTACATAATTGCCTCCCAGACATCCATTCTATGCGGACTAAAATATCGTGTAATGATATTCAGATTAAGTCTCTCTTATGACGCCCAAACACCATTATAATCACCTTCATTAAGCTTCTATTGTACCGTTCATTATAATCACATCTTCATTATGCTTCCTTAAATTGTCTTCATTGTTCTAGTTTTTGAGAGAGAGGCATTCGGTCTACAATAAAGTGGTTTAAGACGAGGGAGAGAGAGATAGAGAGAGAGAGAGCAGGGTGTTGTGTGAGTGGCTTCAGACGAGAGAGAGAGAGCGAGAGAGCATGGTGTTATGTGTGAGTGGCTTCAGACGAGAGTGAGAGAGCAGGGTGTTATGCGTGAGTGGCTTCAGACGAGAGAGAGAGAGAGCATGGTGTTATGTATGAGTGGCTTCAGGCGAGAGAGAGAAAGAAAGCAGGGTGTTATGTGTGAGTGGCTTCAGACGAGAGAGAGGGCAGGGTTTTATGTGTGAATGTGTGAGTGACTTAAGACGAGAGAGAGAGAGAGCAGGGTTTTATGTATGAGTGACAACACGAGAGAGAGAGGGAGAGAGAGCAGGGTTTTATGTATGAGTGACTTAAGACGAGAGAGAGAGAGAGCAGGGTTTTATGTATGAGTGACAACACGAGAGAGAGCAGGGTTTTATGTATGAATGACTTAAGACGAGAGAGAGAGAGAGCAGGGTTTTATGTATGAGTGACAACACGAGAGAGAGAGGGAGAGAGAGCAGGGTTTTATGTATGAGTGACTTAAGACGTAATTTCAACAGTCAGGAACATAGACGGTCACTTCGTTCAAATGTGTATTTCTCCTACATATACTATATTCTATTAAATTTCGTATGGTGGAAAATTTAATCCAAAATGTGTATCTGTTTTAGTATAGTTCAGTGTTGTATAATGCACACATTATTTTTACAGTATAACGTATCTATCATCAGTGTGTGGACGAAATATATGGCGTTTTGGAAGGACTTGTGGCCAAAATGTCAATTAAGTGAAACGACCCGTAATACCAACAGACGCTGAGTGGTCCTTAAGACGTGGAATCCTGGAAAGTGGAACAGGAGAAGGAAAAAGGTGGAGGAAGAGGAATATGTGGAGGTGAAGGGAAAAGAAAGTATACAAAGGAGTAACATTAAATCAAGCAACAATAGGTCTAGTGACCCCTCTAGGCTGCTTGTCCTCCAAAACACTGAGGATCAAGTGTCCAAACAATGGTTTAGAGTGGGTAAGGGAAATTGGAAAGGGAACTACTGCCCTGAAACTAATGTCCATGGCAGGATTAGGAAGTTGGTAAGGGACAGATGGGTTAGTAACGTAACGCAGTTATAAGTGATCTTTCTTATATCTGGGAAAAAGAGAGTAAAGTCTTAGTAATATTATACGCAATAATCATTAATGAATCTGAGGGGGGGGGGGGATAAAACAAGTTATTCATTTACAAACTCCAGTCATTCACGGGTTTGATGCAAGATATTTGTTGTGGCAAAGTTTAAAAGAATAAACGGTGCTGCAGTCTATAACTTCTCGGGGTAGCCCATTCCACAATTTGACAACTATTGAAGTAGAAATTCTTAGATTCGTTTGAGTGAAGAGATTTACCAATAATTTTGCAAATCCCCGTGTGTAATTAGATTGGTGGATAGTAAAGTACTTACTACTGTTCATATTGTCGATGCCTTTGATGATTTTGAACACTTGAATAAAGTCGCCTCTTAATCTGCGCTTTGTTAAAGGAAATATATTTAATTCTCTAGGATGCTCCTTGTATAGTTTGTTCTTTAGGCTAGGTATCATTTTGGTAACTCTACGTTGACCTCTTTCTAGCTTTATCTATATATTTTTGGTAATAAGGGCACCAGGATTGAACGCAGTATTCCAGAAGAGGGCGAACTAAGGAATTGTAAAGAGTTTGGATACCTACTTAGGATTTATGTTCAAATGACCTGCCTATAAAGCAAATTATTTTGTGTGCCTAACAACTTTTGAACATTGTTGACTGTTTTAGGTTACTCGATATGGTTACTCCCAGATTTGTTTCTCTCTACACTCTTAAGCTAAGTGCCATTCATTCGAATAGTTTGCTTTCTCATTTCGGTATCCGATATATAGTCTATCTATCTATCTATTGCCTGACGCCGCGATCCCCGAAGGGGTGGACACGAACGAACCGCCCCCATGCACCTCTGTCCCCAGTCAGTCGACGCCCCTCCCCCCAACCACCACCGCCTTCGTTCATATACTTCCTCACTCCATCCTTCCACCTCTCTTTCGGTCTACCTCTCCCTCTCTGTCCCTCCACCTCGCTCTCGTACACCCTCTTAGTCATTCTCTCGTTTTCCATACGTTTCATATGGCCGAACCATCTCAAGTTGTTCCTTTTCACACTTTCCAGCACATCTACCTCCACACCACACCTCCTTCTTACTTCTTCATTAGTCTGTCTATCCCTCCATGTAACTCCGCACACACACTCCTTAACACCTTACGAGCGGCCTATGCGGTTTATTTATATGTACCGCCCAGCGGGTTGTTTTTAGCCAAAATAGGGCTGTTTACGTGATCATTTTCATGCCTAAATAAGACCCAGAACGTAAAACAAGTACCTATCCCTGAAAGGGCATAAACAGAGCTTTCGAATGACACCATAACGATCCTTTTATGATGGCTAGTTTTCTTGCAATAACCGTGCAACGCGAGTGCAAAAAGCATGTAATTCGGTAATTTCCCCATATAATTCAGTATGTAGCGAGTGAGAGAGGGAGGAGGGAGCTGAGATTCGTGTCAGTAGGTTCGCCGCGGTGGTCTGGAGCAGTCATACGCTCGCTAGTCTCCTGCCACCACTTGTCTCTCTCTCTCAGCAACATTACGTGCTGAAATTGCCACTCGACCTATGTCGAGCGCCGCCACATAGTCCAGCTTTATTTAACTCGACTTATGTGGTGAGCCGCTAATTAAGGGTTAAGTAATTAATTTCCTCTGCTCTCACTCTTGGTCTGAGTCTCTCAACCAACGTCCATGCTTCGCTTCCGTAAGTCAGTGTCGGGATTACCACACTGTCATGCAAGGACTTCTTCACTTCCATACTGACCACCCTATTTCTTGTTACGGCTTTCAGCGTTCCTATAACCCTCTTCCCCTGTTGTACCCTCTCCCGCACTTCTTCATCCATAGTCCCATCTTTATTCAACACACTGCCCAGATACTTAACACTCAACGAGCGGCCTAGGCGGTATATTTGACCGTGCCGCCTGGGTTTTCTACCATAAATGGGGTTGTTTCCGTGCTCTTTTTCATGCATAAACAAGAGCCAGAGCGTAATACAAGTATGTATCCCTGAAAGGGCGTAAATTGAGCTTTCCAATGACACCCGAACCATCCTTCTACGATCACTGGTTGTCTTGCAACGATCGTGCAACCGAAGGGCAAAATCGCTAAAATACGGAAATTTTGTTACATAATTACGTGTGTAGCGAGTGAGAGAGGGTGTAGTAGAGTGAAGTAAATGTCATTGGGCCCACGACGGTCGTGGCGAGCGGTCATGAGGTAACCTATGCTCCTCCCACCGCTCGGCTCTCTCTCAGAGCCAATATTGCGCCAAAATTGCACACGGACTTAAGTCGGGCCCCGCCACATTGTCCAGCTTTTTAGATACGGATTTAAGTCGGGCCCCGATAGACAAGGGTTAAAAGAGTTGATGATCTCCATAGCCTGACCATTCAGCTTCACCTCACACTCTGTGACTTCACCCCTTTCGAAGACCATAACCTTGCTCTTCCCCGCATTTACCTTCAAATTCCGTTTTTCGCACACTGTTCCAAACTAATTTACCAGACCCTGCAACTCCCATTCATTATCACTCATCAGAACTGCATCATCCGCAAACAGCAGTATAGGTAGCTTCCACTCAATTCCCTCCCTTTTCAGCGATACACCAACATCCACTGCTCTTGTTAGTATTTATTTCATGACTCCATCCATATATATACAGTAAACAACCACGGGGACATCACACACCCCTGTTTCAAACCAACATTCAGGTCAAAGAACTCGCTCTGCTCACTCTCCACACGTACTGCCGCCTTTGCACCCTCATAGATGCTCTTCACTGCTTTCAGCAACTTGCCATCTACTCCGTATATTCTAAGTACTTTCCACAAACCTTCTCTATTCACTCTGTCATAGGCCTTCTCCAAGTCCATAAAGGCAACATACACCTTTTGTTTCTTCTCCAGATATTTCTCCAAAACACAATTCAGGGTAAAAATCTGATCTACACATCCTTTTCCCTTCTTAAAACCTCCCTGCTCGTCGCCTATCCATTTCTCCGTTCTCGTTCTCAATCTCACTCTCTCAATCACTACCCTACTGTATCCCTTCCCTATGCTTAGAAGACATATTCCTCGGTGGTTACCACACACTCCTCTTTCCTCTTTGCCCTTATATAGGGAACTATTATGCCAGTCTTCCAGTCATCGGGTGCACTCCTCTTCTCCCATGCTAGTTTGCACATTTTCCACACCCATTCAATCACTATCTCACTACCATACCTCAACATTTCCCCACACACTCAATCTGTTCCTGGTGCTTTCCCCAACTTCACTCTTTTCATGGCTTCCCACACTTCTGACCTCCGATATATAGTACTTTACATTTATCCACATTGAAACTAATTTGCCAAATTTGGGCTCAACATGACAACTTATCTAGATTGTGTTGCATATCGTCAACTTGTTCTTTTGAGAGTACGCTATTTACAGTTCTTGTATCATAAGCAAACTTTGAAATTGTACAGGTGAGACCCTCATCTATGTCGTTTATGTAAGTTTGAAAGATAATTGGTCCTAGTACCGATCCCTGGGGTACCCCGAAATTTACATTGGTCGATTTAGATGCCTTACCGTTTATGACTACTCTTTGCTTTCTGCCTATGACTACTCTTTGCTTTCTGTCTCTGAGCCAATTTTCTATTGGGGAACTTTGTCAAAGGCCTTTTGAAAATAAAGATATATAATATCTACAGCTTTATTTTCATCATAGAGGTTGAGGATACCGTGGAAGAAGTCTAAGAGGTTTGTTAAGCAGGAACGTTTGTTACGAAAGCCGTGTTGAGTAACTTTAAGTATTTTTATTTTCCTCTAAGTGATTAATGAGCGTTTCTAGCATTTTACATACAACGGAGGTTAAGCTAATTGGACGATAGGTACTGGTGTAGCGATTTGCTGTTTTTTTTTTATAATATCGGTGTTACGTTGGCTAGCTTCAACTGATCAGGCATAGTTCCAGACTGTAAGGATTTATTTAATAGCAATGTCAGTGGTTTGGAGAGCTCCTCCTTAGCTTCCTTTAGAACTCTAGGTGAGATTGTATCAGGTCCAGGCGTTTTATTTACCTTGAGTTTATATTAACATTTCAATACTTCTCTCTCTGTAATGATATTGTTTAGAATATCAGAATTATCAATAGGAAGAGGAGAAAGATAGTTGAAGGAGAAGAAGGGAAGAGCAGGAGGAGGAGGAGAAAGAACAGGTGGAAGAGAAAGAGAAGGAAGATCAGCTTGAGGAGAAGGGAGGGATTAACATAACTAACATTAATGCTAAGATCATTATAATGAGGAGAAGAGAGAGGAGGAAGACAACGTTTATGAAAGAGGAGGAAGAAGAGAAAAATGAAGGGGAGGAGGAAGAGGAGAACGAGGAGCAGGGAGAAGATTAGATGGAGGAAGAGGTGGGAAATTAGGAGAAAGAGGAGGAGAGAGAGAAGAGAGGAATGGAGAAGAAAATTATACACATGAAAGCAGAACAAAGGGAAGAGATAAGAGGAGGAGGAGGATATGGAGTAGGAGGGGGGGGGGGGAGAGATAACAGAAGAAGAAGGAAGGGGAATGAAGAATGAGAACAGTTTATACCACACATACAAACAAGAGAGAAGAAAGAAAAAGAAAAACAAATAAGTGATAGAGCAAGAGGACACAGTGTAAGAGAGGTACATTAACGTCGGTAAAGGCCGCGTCCCATACAGTACGTCAAGACACAACGGCCGATGTGAGCCGATTTAACAACTTGTTGCCGAATCGACACGTTTGACACGAGGCTCGCCAGACAAGGACAGCCGCACGTCACTCACACGTCAGTCACACGTCACTCACGACACATTTACGTCTGCCACACGTTAACTCGTGACCCTATTAAGATGTCAGTACGACACTCACGTCCGCGCAACACGTTCACAGTACGCTAAGTTGGATGTTGATAGGATGTTAGTCGTCTGCCAGACGAGCAGCATATGTGCTGCGCAAGTGTGTCGCACGATACATACGTGTGTCATCCGACAGGGTCGACTCCTACGACAGAAGCACGACCAAGTACCCAACCCTATATAAAGGTCGGGGGCCGTAGACCCCCACACAGTCTACCCATAGGTGGGCACTAACGCGATAAAGTAACGCGATAATGTAACGTCCTCGCCGAAAACAAATCGTAGCAGCGAAACCACTGCACCTATGGCTTTCATATTTTTACCACATGTACCTTACCCTCTAGGCTACCCACCACAACAATCCCAAATCCCTCCTCCCACCCACTCGCTGACTGTCGGTCCCGTCAGAAGGAAACAAATGGAATATCTGTGGCGGCGAAACGACTGCACCAATCGGTTCCATATTTGTGTGACAAGTCCCTTACCCTTCTGCCTTCCCCCCACCACACCCCCAACCGCCTCCCACCACCCACTTCTAGCGTATCCGTACGAAGAAAAGGAAAAAAAGGAAAATCCGTGGTGGCGAAACTACCTCACCAATCGGCTTCATATGTGTAACACAAGTCAATTACCCTTCTACCTTCCCCCCACCAACCCCAAAACCACCCTCCCACCCATACATTCCGATACCATAGAAGTCTCTGTAGTCTATAGTGTCTTTTCAGCTACTTTCGGGACCATCGGGGACCTGATTTCTGGCGAGGGGAGTGTTTTTTTTTACCATTATCAGGTGCAGGTGGTTTTTTTTCTAATAAAATAATGATAGCATTGCTGCATTTAAGATTTTTTATTTAAAATATGATAAATATCCATATCTTCGATAAATAACGATACAACGAAGTAACGATATCGTTATCGAAAGGATCGGATTGGTTGTCTGTTTTTAGTCGGACGTTTGTCATGTCATGGTCGTGTCGAGCTTACTATAGTCTGGTTCGAACATTTTGCCCGATTAATTCCCGATTATTGTACGTCAAAAACGATTGCTGCACGTCCGAAAACCGATCGACATACGTCAGCAGCACGTCCAATATTTAACGGTTTTTTTCCCCGACCATCAAAAACAGTCGGCTGAAAAATAGTGCATACACTAATTATTGGCCGACTTCACGGACCTGTCGGCGGGCACCCCATCCAGTTCCAGATCAACTCGAGTAGAGCCGATTTATTTACACGATGTTACTCGATCATGCACAATTTTTCAAAAATTCAAATATTTTGAAAAGATCGGCTCTTGTCGGGTCTTGACGTACTGTATGGGACGCGGCCTTAAGTCTTAGACCAGGGGTGTGCCAAAGTCCTAGCCACACAATGGCAGCAGGTTCGAACAATTTCTACCTTTGGTGGTTCAGCGGGCACTACACCAGTGAATCAAGTGTATTGATAGTTAATAAGCTTCGCCCATACACAGTTGCGTATGTACAGGCATATGTAACGTCAAGAAAATAAACGGCAAGTGATTATTGTATTCCGATATATTTAATTTATTTCTATCTATCTATCTATATGCTCAGGCGCAATCCCCATTTTGGGGGTAGCCGACTCAAGACAGAGCAAGAACAGGGAAAACACAAAAACAACATAAACAACGAATACACACATAAAAAGCACCAACTCGCACACATCCAGGTCACCCAGGAGAAGACCCAGAGACCAGGGTCACCAAGGTCGCTCCAGCACTCCCCCGACCACCCGGAAAGGTTCCGATCACATATTAATTAATTTAATTTATTTAATCTATATATTTATTTGTGGTTCCTTACAGTTGAAATTTAACTGTTTACAATAAAACTTAGCCTAAAACATGCATCAAAACTCCAGTAATTAGATATACTACATAATACAATCTGTTCACGTGTTTGGAAGACATATTTAGTAATCTTGAATGGGACAATAAAGGAATAAATGTTAATGGGGAACATCAAAGCAACCTCAGATTCGCTGATGACAAAGTTTATCCTAACGCCTCAAAAGAAGTTACAACAATTGATGAACGATATAAACGATGGAAGCCTTAAAGTAGTGTTGGCAATGAATAGAAACCCAAAAGTATGTTGAATGATCATGTGCAACCACAACAAATTAAGTTTGAGGATTATGTGCCAGATTCAGTGGAGGAATATAATTATATACCAAGGCCAGGTCATAATAACAAACTGATCACTAGAGAAATCAGACCAAGGATAGATATGGAATGAAGCGCATATCGTAAGCATACTTAATTATGCAAAGCTAGTTACACCTTGCATTTAAGCTAGTTACACCTTGCATTTAAGATAAAAGTATGCAATCAATGTGTCCTTCCCGTACTAATTTATGGATCAGAAACTGAGTAATAAACTATGACAGTTTCCTAAACGAAAACTTTGTAGTGTCCATGAAGATATGGAAAGAATATTAGGGATAACTTTGAGCGACAAGAACAGAGCTTCTTGGATAAAGAGAAGAAACAAGTAGAAGATAATCGCATTGACAATGGGGAAATGGGCTTCGGCAGATTATATATTTAGAAGATATTATAGCGGATGGACAAATAAAGGATCACAGTGGGAATCCAGAGATGGAGCTAGAGGAAGATATTATAGCGGATGGACAAATAAAGGATCACAGTGGGAATCCAGAGATGGAGCTAGAGGAAGATATTATAGCGGATGGACAAATAAAGGATCACAGTGGGAATCCAGAGATGGAGCTAGAGGAACAGTGGGAATCCAGAGATGGAGCTAGAGGAAGATATTATAGCGGATGGACAAATAAAGGATCACAGTGGGAATCCAGAGATGGAGCTAGAGGAAGATATTATAGCGGATGGACAAATAAAGGATCACAGTGGGAATCCAGAGATGGAGCTAGAGGAAGATATTATAGCGGATGGACAAATAAAGGATCACAGTGGGAATCCAGAGATGGAGCTAGAGGAAGATATTATAGCGGATGGACAAATAAAGGATCACAGTGGGAATCCAGAGATGGAGCTAGAGGAAGATATTATAGCGGATGGACAAATAAAGGATCACAGTGGGAATCCAGAGATGGAGCTAGAGGAAGATATTATAGCGGATGGACAAATAAAGGATCACAGTGGGAATCCAGAGATGGAGCTAGAGGAAGGGATAGACAGAACCAGATGGAGGGCTGAGATCGGAAACTTTGCTAAAGTAGGATGGAACAGGATAACATCTGACCAGTTAGATTGAAAACGTATGGGAGAGGCCTTCGGCCTGCAGTGGACTAAGGCTGCAGATGGGATGATTATGATAATAATAAAATAGAAATATACTAAAGTAACTACTGTTAATGAAAAACTACAAATATAGTAATATCCTACCGTAGGTCAATTTACATGTATACAATAAACTCACGTGGCAACAGGTAACAGAGTTTTAAGAGCGCTACACAACGTATCACCTAGCAAATATACTGAGAAAACCGGGGATTTGGAAGTAATTAGCCCAACAATATATGTGTTACTCAATACAAATTAACATTTTACCGAATAAAACTGACAAAGGACTGTAATTCTCGAACAGAGGCTCCAATCTTTTTTTGCCCACAGACATAATTATCCTGGCTTAAAAATACAGCAGGGCTGATACCCATTAAGGCCTACTTTAACTAAATATATAAACTACGAATATTGTGTATATATATTTTACACCGTTATTACATAAATTAAGGAATACATTAGTCTCATTTACACATATAGCACGTTCATGGGGTAGTGATATGGAAATTAACCTTTCGAATGGAAAGTGGCAACTATAATGGTGGTAGTTAGTAAAAATAGGACTTTGGAGAATATGAACCCTTAAATATTGCTAAACCGGCACATCAGGACATAAAAGCCTGGAGTCCCATTTGAGAAGCCGAGTCTTAAATCTTGTTTTGTGTTAGCACATCTCTTTCAATCTCTCTCATATCACACGAATGGTGAAAAGGTAGAGAGCGTATCACAGATAAAAAAACAAGAAGTGCTTATAAACGAAAATCTAAAAGCCACAAGCCAATACACCGCTGCAGCTAACTAAACCAATAGAGCACTAGGATTCATTAGAAATGTTCATTGCCATAGTAAAGACAGTTATACCATTATACAACAGTACTGTGAGGCCGTATCTGGAGTATGCTGTGCAGTTTTAGTTTCCTTACTTAACAAAAGACAAAAACTCAAATCCGTTCAGTGCAAGAGATTAATCCCACCCCACAAAAATATACCACACAAGAGATTAAGGAGACTCTTTTTTTTCGGTAAATAAATTAAAATATGAGGACAGCTGATAGTGTTTAAAGATTGTCAAACGATTTAGTCATGTAGATTCCAATAATATATTTAAGATATTGGTCCGACCGGGACTACGAATAAAACAAGGGCACTCAATGATTGGACTAGTAATAGGGCACTATGCAACAACGGTACGCTAGATCCAAACCCTCGAACTTATATGCCGGCGAACAAAACACCTATACCCTGCAGGGTTAATCTGCGATAGTGGGGTATCCTTAACTGGGCATAAATGTACTCTACTTCAGGCTAACCTGCACTGGTATAGCCTGATAACAAACAAGATGCAAGTTACGTTAAAATGCATAAAAAGGAATCTATGGAAAGATCAATTAAATCACTGCAAGATTTAATACAATAAAAAGATGCTTCAATACAGTTACTCTAAACAACAATAAACTCTTCACTCCTATCTGAAAGAAAGTGAAGTATAGTCCTCCAACATAGACCTGGAAACTTCTGAAGAAAGTCTGATGCTCATAAGATGCTCGTACTGATTTAGAACTATATAAAGGCAGGAGGCAGGACACCACACGTGTAAATCGAATACACTAAAAGATAGGACATATAATGTTAACTACCACGAGAATACTATAAATGCGCAACGGTAGCAATGCTCGACACTAAAAGAAGTACTTCCTCATCAACGAAACAGTCTGCTATGGTTGTGCGGCTCAGCAACAACCTAGACTAATAAATGCTGTGAATAATAATGCGCACATATCAAAGAGCTTATATTAAATACTAACAAGTGTCTACTCGATTAATAATGTCTAGCTGGGATACTCTAGGTAAGGAACTGGGGTTGAGCAAGACAGGCTCGTAGCCTAGCGATGTCCTTAAGACTGCATCCTTTAAGTTACGTTAATTGACTAGGGGGCTCTCTCGATAGATCCAGATCACAAGTATCTGGTTCTATCCTGGCGACCCTCTAAAGACAAGCAAAGAGGCAGCAAAGTGTGGAACTGGTACAGGCCAAAACCCTCAGTCAACACAATGCTGCACTCGCAAAGGACGCAACCGAAAAGACCACCCAGGCTACCACAGGACCGGTCGAAGTCGTGTAGGTATAAGCAAATCGTACACACATCGGAGACAACGACTACAGTTACCTTATCCCAGTCTAGCATTAAATAAAAGAACAGAAACACTAAATCAATAATGGAGACACACAAAGTTCTTAACCTATACTAACTAAGAACCCTCAAACCTATTCTAAGTACATGTAAATATCTCTGAGGACGGCGCATGCAATGCAATGGGCCGGCTATGAAAACCGTATGCAGAACCCAAGGGGAGTGTTGTGCAGTTAATAAAGGTTAGAGTATGGAAAGAGAGAATCGAGTGAGAGAAACAGTGATAAAGGTGGTGATCGGGAGAGAGTATGCAAAGGGATGTTAGAAGCACGCGCGCCAAGCCTGTCCTGACGAGGACAGCTCCTGGGGACCCTCATGGAGGAGGTAAGTTACACAGGAGACCGCAAAGGCGCGATGGTCGGCCAATCACGGGCCGAGACGTCACAAGACAGCAGGCGTCATAGGACACAGCCAGACACGCCGTCCAATGGCGAGCGAGAGGCAGGAATGCACCCGTACATACAGACACTTACTACTTCCTCGCTCTGAAAGTCTTTCTCATTCACACGCTGGTACTATTATCACTACTGTTGATATAAAATATAACCCGTTGTCACACACAAAAACAAAGACCGCCACTGGACTGTCTGTGACAATGCGATTACTAGGAAAGAAAGAACAACATTCTCTGATAATTGTAGCCCATTTCGATGTCCCTGGCGAGCGCTAGTGGCCAACGAGAGGCCATTCTGCCAACGCTGGTAGACGTCACACCCCGCCCAAGATATGGGACGCTCAACATTAGGCGAGCACCATATCTGACAAGGCAGAATGCCGACAAGACCCGCCACACCTAGCCACTCCACCAGAAATGAAATGCAAAGCTCAATCTTAAATAAAACAACATATTAGCATAAAGAAAATCTTACAACCCCTCCCAAACACAATAGTATAATTTAGCCTGCTATCCTCCCTGAGCGAGCTTCACAGAGCCCAGCCTAGTAAGTGAAAGAGAGGTTCAACTTAGGACTTTAGCTATAACATTGGCAACTTACAATTAACTATCAAAAAGAAAGAGTTTTTATGTGATTTTTGATTTAATTTTAATTTTGTTTTTGACGGCTGCTCTACAGGGGCAAGCCTGGTTTTTCTCCACTCAAACCCACACACCTGTGGTGATCTACGCCGGATCCTCCACCCTCGAAAAACTGTCTGCAATCACATTCTCACAACCGGCAATATGGCGAATGTCTAGATTGTATTCTTGCAACATGAGTAACCAACGTGTCAGCCTCATATTCCGGTTGTGGAATTGGTTCAGAAATTTAAGAGGGTGGTGGTCAGTGTAAATCACCACGACTGGCCCGTAGGCAGGAACATATACTTCAAAGTGCCTGAGTGCCAACACTATTGCCAGCAGTTCTTTCTCCACCACAGAGTAGTTTTTCTGAGCGGAATTAAACTTCTTGGAAAAGAAACTGACTGGATGCTCCAAACCTTCCTCATCTGTTTGCATTAAGACGGCACCAGCCCCTACACCGCTGGCATCAGTTGCCAGCTGGAACGGTCTTTCAAAGTCAGGGGGCCTGAGGATTGAGTGAGTGCATAGTAGGTGCTTGACCAGCGAAAAAGCCCTTTCACACTCAGGTGCGCACTTGAACTTTTTCTCTTTTGCTAGCAAATCTGTCAGGGGAGCTAACACAGTAGAATAACCCCGAATGAAGCGGCGATAGTAACCGATCATGCCCAAAAATCTCATGATCTGCCGCTTGGTGGACGGCCTGGGGAACTGGTTAATAGCCTGTATCTTGTTTTGGGGGGGGCACACCTGGCCAAACCCGACCACAAACCCAAGATACTGCACAGTTGCCCGGACAAAGTCGCACTTGCCCAGATTGACCACCAAGCTGGCCTCACTGAGCTTCCGAAACAAGGCTTGTATGTGCTCACAGTGACTCTCAAAGTTGTCATCGTAGATTATAAAGTCATCTAGGTAGACAGTGCAGTTAGGGATGTCAGCTACTAACTCATTCATAAGACTCTGGAAGGTTGCTGGGGCATTTTTAAGGCCATACGGCATCACATTGCAACGGTAGGTGTTCCCATCAACCACAAACCCGCATACCCCCTTCGCCCGCTCAGACAAGGGCACCTGCCAGTAGCCTTTCACTAGGTCTACCTTAGTTAGAAACTGTGCCTTACCAATCTTGTCTACACTATCGTCAACATGGGGAAGTGGATAAGCATTGGTGGGAGTCAACACGTTCAATCTCCGAAAGTCAATGCAGAAGCGAACCTTCCCGTTAGGCTTGGGCTGCAGAGTGACGTGATGTCTACCTAACTGCCCCCTTCTCAATCAGCCCCCGTTCCAACATATACTCTAACTCCGCTCTGAGGGCCGGGAGTTTAATGGGTGGAATTCTGTAGGGTACTGATTTAAAGGGGGGGTGATCTCCCACGTCCACGTCATGCACCACTCGAGTTGTGAGGCCTGGATGCTCTGCAAACACAGTGGGGTATGAAGCAAACAGGCGTTGCACGGCTGCACGCTGTTGCTCAGGCAGGTGCACTAGAGCATCGTCAGCCAGCTGTCTGGAGTTCCCCGCCCACTGGTCAGCAGAGACATGACACTCCCAGTTATCCTCCACCTGGGCTTCACTGTCCCTCACTCCTTCTCCTCCATGACCGCTGCAGGTCAACACAGGGACAGCGAGAGGCTCAGGGGGGCGCCTCACAAACTCTTTCACCAGATTCACATGGCACAGCTGATTCTTTTTACGCCTATCTGGAGTAGCCACAAGATAGTCTAGGTCAGAGATCTTTTTTACCACCTTATAAGGACCAGCGTACTTGGCAGACAACGGATGACCTGGCAGAGGTAACAGAATCAACACCTCCTGCCCCACCTTAAACTCCCGAAGTTTTGTCTTCTCATCGTACCTGTCCTTCATAAGTGCTTGCGACCCTACCAAATTCTTACCTGCCAACTCTAGGCTTCTCAGCATTCTCTCTCTACTCTCGAGGACATACTTTAACATGCAACCTGGTTTGCTCTGCCCTCCCAGATTTCTCTAACCATGTTGAGGAGGCCTCTGACCTGGTGTCCGAAAACTAACTCATTGGGACTGAACCCTAGGCTTTCACCAGGTACCTCCCGAGCAGCGAATAATACATAGGGCAACCCAAGATGCCAATCCTTGCCATTCTCAACAGAGTAACAACGCAGCATGCTTTTCAGAGTCGAGTGCCACCTCTCCAACACCCCTTGACTCTCTGGGTGATAGGCTGAAGAGACAACTGTACTGATACCGTGCTGCTGCATGGTCTGTTTGAAAAGGTTAGAAGTAAAGTTGGACCCTTGGTCTGACTGCAATTCCTGCGGGTACCCGTACCTAGAACAGTACAATAGCAAGTTACGAACAACACTCTTAGCAGTACCATTTCGCATGGAGTATGCATCCGGATAACGAGTGGCAACATCCATGATTGTGAGGAGGAACTTGTTGCCTGCACTAGTAGGGGGTAGAGGGCCAACCATGTCGATTATAACCTTACTGAATTGTGGCCCGATTACAGGAATAGGGTGTAACGGAGCCTTGGGAATACACTGGTTTGGATTACCTACTGTCTGGCAGGTACTGCACATTGCCACCCATGACACCACATGTGCCTTCATACCTGGCCACCAAAACAATTTCGCCAATGATGCTACCGTCTTACGTACACCCAAATGCCCTGCCAACGGTACATCATGCGCCAACCTCAGTAGGCTATCACGGCACACACTAGGCACTACCAACTGGTCAACCACTCTCGACCCACCCTCCCAACTCCGTCTGGGATCTAGAAAACGCCTGCACAATATGCCCTCCACACGAAAGAAGTCCCCCGGCTTTGCATCCCCGTCCTCATTGTTACGACCGGGGCTCGTATAAAACAAGGGCTCTTAATCATTGGACTAGGAAAGCACACAGCCACAACGGTAACACTAGATCCAACCCCTGAACTTATAATGCCGGCGCACAAAAACACCTATACCCTCCAGAGTTAAATCTGCGATAACGGGGTATCCTATAACTCAGTATAAGTGCACTACAACTACAGGCTGATGATCTCTGATACAGCCTGATCACAACAACATACAATTACGGTAATAAGGTATACTAGGAAAAGATAGAGATCTTAATTAAATCACTGCAATGATTTAATGCAAACTAGAAGAAGGTATATTTAAAGTTTCTCTAAACAATAATGAACTGTCACTCCTATACTAAAGAAAGTGAACGAAAGTCCCAAAGCATCGAGCAGGAATCTTCTGAAGAAAGTCTGATGCTAGGTTAAGATGATCGTATCGGATTTTGAACTGTAGTATAAAGCAGGAACAGGATATGACAATTGTAAGGACATATAGGGTTAACTGGCACGGGAATAATAACTGCGCAATAGTAGGAACTCAAACAGCAAAAGAAGTACTTCCTCATCAACGAAACAGCCTACTAGGGTTGTGCAACTCAACAACAACCTAGACTAATAAATGCCGTGAATAATAATGCATACATAACAGAAAGAGTTTATAATCTAAATCTGGTGTCTGCTAGGCGAATAAAGTCTAGCTGGGATGTAGTAGGCTAGGAAACAATGGCTGAGCAAGCGGCTCGTAGCCCAGCGAAGTCCTTAAGGCTGTGCGGCCAAATTACGTTAATTGACGGGGTGCTCTCTTGAGAGATCCAGATCGCTAGTATCTGGTTCTCTCCTGGCGACCCTCTCAAAGTCAAAGCAAACGAGTTAGCACTGTGTTGGGTGGCAGAGGCAAAAGCCCTCACTCGCAACACAGTGCTAAACTCACAAGGTACACAGTCAGAAAGACCACCTAGGCTTCCCACGTCTCCGTTGCGATTGTACAGGTTCAACAAAACCTAGTACACCTGGAAATCACAACACCAGTAGCCTTATCCCAGTCTAGCATTAAATCCCCCAGCAGACCACCAAGATACAGGACGGGAGACACCGTGAGTGTGTCAACCTCTACAGACAAAATTGGTAACCCTTCCAAAATGCCTAACTAAACATGTGTTATCTGAGAGCTTCAGCATATAATACGATGGCGGATATATGAAATCGTGCAGAACCAAAGGGAAGTTATGATATTAAATAGAGTAGAAGAATGAGAGGTAAGAAGTTGAGAGAGAGAGAAAGTGCTCTATAGGTAGAAGTCGGGAGACAGGGGGGCAAGGCACATGTGAAGGATATGCTAGTCAGGAAAGCTCTGAGGAGAATAGCTCCTCTGGACCCCTCCAGGATCCCACACAAAGGCACGGTGGTCAGCCAATCACAGGCCGCTACGTCACCCGGCAGCAGGCCTGCAGAAGGCGCCAGGAACCACCAGCCAATCAAAACCGAGAGAAAAGGCCATGCGGGCGATCAACTCCTCCGGGAGGGAGGAGGTAGGAGGAGGAAAAGCAACATTCACCTCCCCCACCCTGCTCGCTCTCTCTCTCTCTCTCCTTCACTACAATGCATCTTATGTTCAACTCATGATATAAAATACAATGCATTGTCACAGGCGAAAACAAAGACCACTTCTACCCTGCCTGTGACATGACGATTTACAAGAAAGAAAGTACAACATTGTAGACAGACTGTAGCCCATTTCACTGCCCTGGCGAGTGCTAGTGGCTACCAGGAGGCGATTCTGCCAACGCTGGCAGGCGTCACACCCCGCCCAAGATATAGGACGCTCAACGTTAGGCGAACACGATATCTGACAAGGCAGAATGCCGACAAGACCCGTCACACATAGCCACTCCGCCAGAAATGAAATGCAAAGCTCAATCTTACATAAAACAACATATCAACCTAAAGAAAATCTTATAACCCCTCCCAAACATAATAGTATAATTTTAGCCTTCTATGCTCCCAGAGCGAGCTTCACAGAACCCAGCCTCCTAAGTGAAAGATAGGTTTAACTTAGGACTTTAGCTATAACATAGACAACTTACAATTAACTATCAAAAGAAAGAGTTTTTATGTGATTTTTTATTTTTTCAATATGTTTATGGCGGCTGCACTTACAGGGGCAAGCCTAGTTTTTCTCCACTCTCAACACACACTGACTGAACGGCGAGGGTTCTCCTGCAAACAAACCCTCCCGTGACAAACAATCAGCCACAACATTATCAGTGCCCTTAGCATGCCACACATCCAACTTGTGTTCCGGCAGCACAACAACACCTGGCTCTGATAAACTGCCCAGTTCAACACAAGACTGGCATTTCTCTTCGCTCTTTCCGGCAACGGGGCCTGCCAATAACCTTTCACTAGTTCTACCTTCGTGATAGGCGATGCAGCCCCGAGGCGGTCTATGGTGTCGTCAACTCTCGATAAAGTATAGGCGTCTGTCAGGGATAATGCACACACACTCTCGCAATCAACACACTCACCGATCTTGCCACTTAACACAGGTTGCAAAGTTACAGGCAACGACCACTCACGACATTCCTTATCCCTCAGACCCTTCGTCAACACGTAATCCAGCTCTGCTTGCACCACAGGCTGTCAAGCAGGATTTATACGGTAGGGAATTAAACTGAGCAATGCACTATCTCCAGCCTGCATGTCGGATTCTACCCCGTACATCAGGCCTGGAGAAGCAACAAACATGTGGATGCACTGCCACAGCCTAGTAAACAACTAATCTCGCAGAATAACAATCCTAGTGTCCATACACAACCCAGCCGAGACCGCAGCTTCTAACCTGTAGTCTCCCTCCTTCTCCACCTTCGTCCCTAGAACAGCCAGGTCATGAGAGGGACAATCAGTACCATCTGTGCAGTCACTCCCATAGTTCACAATTGCTAAGGCTTCCCCACCGATACCGTACATGCGCACCCCCGCATTCCTTACGACTACATCTGCCTGCACAGCATCACCGCTTTTAGCGACATGGCCTGATACAGTCGGTCTATGGTAGGGCTGTTGCATTCGACTAGAGCAGCATTGGGAGGCTATGCGACGACCGGGCACTTCTATGCCACAGCCAACCTCACCAATCTGCTCAAAGTCCTCCTTTTGACCACCACCCTTGGCAGCCATGGGTCGACCTTGACCTGACAACCATGTCCAAGCCTCGTCGCCCACCTTGAGCCACCGAAACAACGAGGCTAACGGTCTCCCAACATTCACGTGACCTGCCCGCTGAACATCTTGCACCGCCTGAGTTGTGAGGCTCAGGGGCTCGGCACGACCAGTGGGGTATGAACCGAGCTGGTGCTGGAGCGCTGCACACTGCTGCTCTAGCGCTTCCACAGCCACCGGACTCGTGTCCCCCGCCCACTGCTCCGCCGAGACATGATAATCCCTACTCTCCTCCACCTGTGCCCTACTGCCCCCTTCTCCTTCTCCACCTTGGCCGCTGCAGACCAACGCAGGGACAGTAGGCTGCTCAGGGGGTTGCCTCACAAACTCCTCCAACAGGTTCACATGACATGTTTCCCCGTCCTCGTGTTTGATCTCGACAGCACCATTACCACACTTCTGAACTTCCGGATCCTCCAACTGCAGTTTACAAATATCTGAGGGAACCAACCTGTCTAGATGCTTCCGAAGCAACCCAAGTCCTCCCCCAATATCAAACTGAGCAACCCTTTTTTCTCTCCGTGTGTAACGTTGCTGCCTCGGAGTCTCTTCCTGCCCTACCTCCTCACTAGCTGTGACAGGTCCTGGGGCTTCTCCAGACTCCAACAATGGTGCCAATACTGAGTTGCCAAGAAGAGCCGCTGGTACTAAACTCTTCAAACTGTTACCAACATTAGCCATCTTCTTCCAACCGTTCCTCCGTTGATCAGAAGACTGAGGAATAGGCTGTGACACTTTGGATGCAAGAGGTCTTGTAACAACGCACGCCATAGGTTGTACTTGACATTTCTCTACCCACTCCTGTTCCTCCCTACTCACGTCGGCCGGCTTCTCGGCAACGACTAAGGGTGAAACCTCAGAAGTAGGCACCACAAAGTCGTTGCCGAGAAGGAGGTCGACGCCCCCAACAGGCAAGTTCTCCACAACACCCACATCCAACTCTCGTGTCACACCATCCACCTCCAGTTCCATCCTGACCAATGGGTATGACTTGACAGCATTGATACCCTGCACCACAACCACCCGTGCCGCGTTTATTGGTCTACCAGTAAAGTTCTTCATTAAAGTCTGAGAGGCACCCGTGTCTCGCAACAGCTCAACTCCATGCTTCTTACCAGCCCACTTCACGCAGCCATGCCCTCGATGGTCACAAAAGACATCGCGGACAGGGTTCGAGCCTTCCGGATTCTTCTCCACTGGCTGTGTCCCAGCCTCTGACGTTATACCCCGGGCAAACTCAGACGACTTCGGGGACACCCCAATGTTGCGAGCCAAAGACACGACTGCATTAGGTAGCTTGCTTGGACAGGCTCTTGCAAAATGGCCCTTCTCATGACAATGAAAACACTCTAACTCCCCCTTGGCCTTCCCTTGAGGTGGGGAAGGGCCCTGACCCTTCTTAAACGGGACGGTATTAGGTTTATGGTCAGACTTAGTATCGTTGCTCTTGTTGTAATGGTTATATGGTGTATCACTGACTCGGGGGGGTGGAGTGTTGCGCCCCTTGTTACCTGCATCGTTCCGTTGTGCAGACCCGCACCCACGAATCAGTGACATCCTAAGGTCAGCCATCTCAGCTGCCTCCTGAAGAGTTCTTGGGTTTTTCTCTTTAAGATTCAACGTCAGATCGCTGCCCGTACACTTAAAAAATTGTTCTAGAAGCATCAGCTGTTTCAACTCCTCAAACGTCGATGCCTTCTCAGAACGCAGCCAGTTTCTAAATGCATCGGACAGATCGGCATGCTCAAGAAAGGTGCACTCACGACCCTTCGTTATACCCCGGAACTTCAATCTGTACGTCTCTGGTTGTAACTCATATGCCCGCAGGACAGCCTCCTTCAATACCTCGTAATCGATGCATGACTCCAAGGGCAACGCATCATATGCCTTGAGTCCTTTGCCAACCAATCTAGAGGAAACAAGGGCTGCCCACTTAACCTTGGGCCATTGGTGCTCCCGGCACTTCTTCTCAAAACGCATACAAAATTCAGTGACGCCCGACTCATCAAATACAGGGACCAACTTGAGCAGGTGCGACAAAGACTGATCAAGACCTCGATTCCCAGAACCGAGACGCTGCCCTGTCGTCTCCACCCGAGACCTCTCAAGATATTTGTCTGCACAGTACATGGCCTTTCTCTCCTCAGACTGAATCCTGGACATCTCAATCTCAGATTCCTGTTTTCGTTGTTCAAGCTCACTCTCATATCTGGCCCTTCTCTCCTCAGCCTGAATCTTAGCCATCTCAAACTCCCGCTGCTGCTGCTCAGATTCCCGCTTCTGCTGCAGCTGCATCTTAGCCATCTCAAGCTGGAAGAGCATATCTGCAGTTAAACCTTGAGGAGGAGGAGATGCAACAATTGGAGACCCACCCGGTGACAAACCACGCTGCCAGTGACTATCGGCCTGCGGGAACGTACCCGGCTCCGGAGCCCGAGGAGGCGCCATGGTAGGAGTCAAGTGGAATGGGGGCTGGGCCGAAGGTGCCCCAGCTCCCGTTCCACCCGAAGCCCCACGCACCCCACCGAGCACACAGGCCACCAGGTCACCTCTCGACATGCTGCTAGTGCCCACATGCCCCATGACCGTGGCCAAACACTGGAGACCATACCGATCAATCCCCGACACCCGGTCAGTAGTAATAGGTATCTCCAGAAACTTCCTTGCATCCTCCTCACTAGCTATAACTCTAATGTCATCTAACAAAGCCCGCTGCTGCACCTCAGAGTCTGCTTCCCTTACTGTGTCCTCACTGTATATTGATCCGTCGTTCGACATAGTGTCCACCAAAAATTCTCAACGTTTATATAAAAAAAAATAGAAGTACCTAAACTCTTATGTAGCACTATTCACTCAAAAAATGCTTGAAGACTCTTAAGTGTTATACCACTTGCCAAAAAAAAATCCACGTGTCCACTATATTCCTTCAAACAAAAACAAATGACCACAACACTCCTGCAATATTTCTCTAAGTTCACAAAATCCTAAGCAAGGTCGCCATTTGTTACGACCGGGGCTCGTATAAAACAAGGGCTCTTAATCATTGGACTAGGAAAGCACACAGCCACAACGGTAACACTAGATCCAACCCCTGAACTTATAATGCCGGCGCACAAAAACACCTATACCCTCCAGAGTTAAATCTGCGATAACGGGGTATCCTATAACTCAGTATAAGTGCACTACTACTACAGGCTGATGATCTCTGATACAGCCTGATCACAACAACATACAATTACGGTAATAAGGTATACTAGGAAAAGATAGAGATCTTAATTAAATCACTGCAATGATTTAATGCAAACTAGAAGAAGGTATATTTAAAGTTTCTCTAAACAATAATGAACTGTCACTCCTATACTAAAGAAAGTGAACGAAAGTCCCAAAGCATCGAGCAGGAATCTTCTGAAGAAAGTCTGATGCTAGGTTAAGATGATCGTATCGGATTTTGAACTGTAGTATAAAGCAGGAACAGGATATGACAATTGTAAGGACATATAGAGTTAACTGGCACGGGAATAATAACTGCGCAATAGTAGGTACTCAAACAGCAAAAGAAGTACTTCCCCATCAACGAAACAGCCTACTAGGGTTGTGCAACTCAACAACAACCTAGACTAATAAATGCCGTGAATAATAATGCATACATAACAGAAAGAGTTTATAATCTAAATCTGGTGTCTGCTAGGCGAATAAAATCTAGCTGGATTGTAGTAGGCTAGGAAACAATGGCTGAGCAAGCGGCTCGTAGCCTAGCGAAGTCCTTAAGGCTGTGCGGCCAAATTACGTTAATTGACGGGGTGCTCTCTTGAGAGATCCAGATCGCTAGTATCTGGTTCTCTCCTGGCGACCCTCTCAAAGTCAAAGCAAACGAGTTAGCACAGTGTTGGGTGGCAGAGGCAAAAGCCCTCAATCGCAACACAGTGCTAAACTCACAAGGTACACAGTCAGAAAGACCACCTAGGCTTCCCACGTCTCCGTTGCGATTGTACAGGTTCAACAAAACCTAGTACACCTGGAAATCACAACACCAGTAGCCTTATCCCAGTCTAGCATTAAATCCCCCAGCAGACCACCAAGATACAGGACGGGAGACACCGTGAGTGTGTCAACCTCTACAGACAAAATTGGTAACCCTTCCAAAATGCCTAACTAAACATGTGCTATCTGAGAGCTTCAGCATATAATACGATGGCGGATATATGAAATCGTGCAGAACCAAAGGGAAGTTATGATATTAAATAGAGTAGAAGAATGAGAGGTAAGAAGTTGAGAGAGAGAGAAAGTGCTCTATAGGTAGAAGTCGGGAGACAGGGGGGCAAGGCACATGTGAAGGATATGCTAGTCAGGAAAGCTCTGAGGAGAATAGCTCCTCTGGACCCCTCCAGGATCCCACACAAAGGCACGGTGGTCAGCCAATCACAGGCCGCTACGTCACCCGGCAGCAGGCCTGCAGAAGGCGCCAGGAACCACCAGCCAATCAAAACCGAGAGAAAAGGCCACGCGGGCGAGCAACTCCTCCGGGAGGGAGGAGGGAGGAGGAGGAAAAGCAACACTCACCTCCCCCACCCTGCTCGCTCGCTCTCTCTCTCTCCTTCACTACAATGCATCTTATGTTCAACTCATGATATAAAATACAATGCATTGTCACAGGCGAAAACAAAGACCACTTCTACCCTGCCTGTGACATGACGATTCACAAGAAAGAAAGTACAACATTGTAGACAGACTGTAGCCCATTTCACTGCCCTGGCGAGTGCTAGTGGCTACCGGGAGGCGATTCTGCCAACGCTGGCAGGCATCACATCATCAAGTTCAATCGCACCATTACTACACTTCTAAAGCTCAGGACATCTGTCTGCAGCCGACAGATATCCGAAGGAGCCAATCTATCTAAGTGCTCCCGGAGCAACTTATGGCCTCCCCCGATACTGGACTGTTCGATCCTATCTTGCTTAAGTGTGTAACGATGCTGTCTCGGAGTTTTCTCACGCCCTACCTCCTCACCAAGTGTGACAGGTTGTGGGGCCACTCCGGACCTAAACATTGGTGCTAATACTGAGTCGCCAAGAAGAGCCGCTGGATCAAAACTCACAAAACTTCTCCCAACTTTAGCTTTCTCCTTCTGACCGTTCCTCCGCTGGTCTAGAGACTGAGGAATAGGCTGTGACACCTTAGATGCACGAGATCGGGTGACAACACACGCCATCTGCTGTAATTGACACCTCTCGACCAACTCCTGCCCCTCCCTACTCACGTCGGCCGCCCTCTCGGCAACGACCAAGGGTGGAACCTCAGAAGTAGGCACCGCAAAGTCGTTGCCGAGAAGAAGGCGACGCCCTGTACTGGCAGTTTCTCTACGATTCCAACAGCTATCTCTCGTGTCACACCATCAACCTCCAGCTCCACTCGAACCAACGGGTATGACCGTGTAGCATTAATACCCTGCACCACACCTACCCGTGCCGCGTTTATAGGTTGGCCTGTAAAGTTTTTCATCAGAGTCTGGGATGTACCTGTATCACGCAACAACTCCAACCCATGCTTGCAACCAGCCCAACTCACGCAGCCACGCCCTCTATGGTCGCAAAAAGCATCGCGGACTAGTTTCGAGCCTTCCGGACACTCCTTCACTGGCTGTGTCCCCGCATCTGACATATCACCCCGGGTAAATGCAGAAGACCTCAGAGACACCCCAATGTTGCTAGCCAAAGACACGACTGCTGCAGGTTGAACACTAGGGCAGGAACGTGCAAAATGCCCCTTTTTATGACACTTAAAACACTCTACTTCACCCTTGGACTTCCCCTGAGGTGGGGAAGGGCCCTGACCTTTCTTAAACGGGACGGTTTTTTGGTTTGTGATCAAAATTAGTATCATTGCTCTTACTTTTGTTATTAAATGTTGCATCACTGACTCGGGGGAGTTCTAATTCTAGGAAGTATTTGTGAGAGTAAGAAGCTTAAAGGAGATTAACTACTCTTGGTAGCTGGTATGGTCATGTTGAACGAATGGGAGATGAAAGGCTTACAAAGAGAATATGTGAGTCAGGTACAAGGGGAGATAGAAGGGCAGGAAGACCCCCCATTGAGATGGAGAGACTGTGTAAGAAAGGCTTTGGATGATAGAGGAATGACTATAGATCAGGCAGGGGAAGTGGTGGTGGACAGGAGTGAATGGAGAATGCTTGTGAATAGTTGAGTGAACACGTGGTCATTTGGAGTAAGGGGTCGGGCGCAAGTTGGACTAGATAATAGTCCATCAGGCGCCTGGCCCGGGGAGACGATTAATATGAAGGGTGCGCCTGGAAGTGTGGTGGGAGGGCTTGTGGCTTTGGCTCCGCTGCATGTCTGCCTGCCGAGATCGGAACCTCTCCGGGTGGTCGGGGGCCGGGGGAGTGCTGGAGCGACCTTGGTGGCCCTGGTCTCTGGGTCTTCTCCTGGGTGACCTGGATGTGTGTGAGTTTGTGCTTTTTATCTGTGTTTATTTGTTGTTTTATGTTGTTTTTGTGTTTTGCCTGTTCTTGCTCTGTCTTGAGTCGGCTACCCCCAAAATGGGGATTGGGCCTGAGCATATAGCTAGATAGATAGAACTACTCTTTCACTCTTAGACATTCTTCTTAAGCTGAATAAAATCGGCTACGGGTTTATGATATGCTCAATTCGGGGCCAATGAGACGGTTCTTGCAATCATGGTCAGTATGAGGCCCAAGGCTACGAAGTAAATGGAATAAAGGAAGAGAGAGAGAGAGAGAGAGAAGTCACTGGCCTATCTCCTGTACTAACAAATTACGCCTGAAAAGTCTTGGGTAAATGGCAAACCAGTGTTGTCAATCCTTGGTCAGTGAGGGCTATTCGCAAATTAATGCGACAGGTGGCACAGTTGCCGTAATTTCATATTTAAATAATATATTTGTATGTGTTTTGAATATTTTCTGAAATTGTTAAATCTGGATAATTGGAAGCATTTATTTTGATTTATATTAGGATGGGTGGAGGCATTACCGGTATATTATATTTGGCCTTTTACATTAACCCCTTCTGTACCGGCAACGCCTTTTTAACTAATGTTGCTACTATTTGACAATTTTATTCAGTTCCAGCAGTTTATAGGCTTCGAACAATCTCACTTATTCCTTTTTACTACCACAGATAATTTTTAAATTGAACAAAATCCTATATACATAGCTACAATAAAATATAAAAGACGTCACCGGTACAGAAGGGGTTAATGCAGCCCTGCAATATTGTACCGTGTCAAATTTGGCCCGCCAGAGCAAATGAGTTTGACACCCCTGGTTTAGATGCTTGTGTTCTGGGTTTGAGTTGGAATCCCGGGAGGACCATATGCTTTCATTAGTTTGTTCAAATACATTGGGGTTTGTAATGGATGATTTATGTTATGAACGGGGTGTTACTTATTTGTAAGGAAGATATAAGTCGCTACCGGGAGGTGACCTATTAACATTTACTTGTATAAGAAAATTAACAGCTAAGGCCTACAACCATCGATTTTGAATGTCTCGGCATGACGCAGGTATTGTGAACTAAGTCAGTGTCTGCGTACCTATATATTTTGAATGTCCCGGCATGACACAGGTATTGTGAACTAAGTCAGTGTCTGCGTACCTATATATTTTGAATGTCCCGGCATGACGCAGGTATTGTGAACTAAGTCAGTGTCTGCATACCTATATATTTTGAATGTCCCGGCATGACGCAGGTATTGTGAACTAAGTCAGTGTCTGCGTACCTATATATTTTGAATGTCCCGGCATGACGCAGGTATTGTGAACTAAGTCAGTGTCTGCATACCTATATATTTTGAATGTCCCGGCATGACGCAGGTATTGTGAACTAAGTCAGTGTCTGCGTACCTATATATTTTGAATGTCCCGGCATGACGCAGGTATTGTGAACTAAGTCAGTGTCTGCGTACCTATATATTTTGAATGTCCCGGCATGACGCAGGTATTGTGAACTAAGTCAGTGTCTGCGTACCTATATATTTTGAATGTCCCGGCATGACGCAGGTATTGTGAACTAAGTCAGTGTCTGCGTACCTATATATTTTGAATGTCCCGGCATGACGCAGGTATTGTGAACTAAGTCAGTGTCTGCGTACCTATATATTTTGAATGTCCCGGCATGACGCAGGTATTATGAACTAAGTCAGTGTCTGCGTACCTATATATTTTTAATGTCCCGGCATGACGCAGGTATTGTGAACTAAGTCAGTGTCTGCGTACCTATATATTTTGAATGTCCCGGCATGACGCAGGTATTGTGAACTAAGTCAGTGTCTGCGTACCTATATATTTTGAATGTCCCGGCATGACGCAGGTATTGTGAACTAAGTCAGTGTCTGCGTACCTATATATTTTTCCCCTCTCTTTCCTTCCACGCGAACATGTTTTTACATGTGCAGTTCTTTCTGAAGGGCTCCATTTTTCTGTGACTTGCTCGCCCCTGGATACTGAAGGCACTAAATGTTTTTGACATTTCGATATAATAGTTCTCCCTCCGTATATATTCTCTTTATGTACTTCTTTCTTTCTCTATTATTTGGTTTTTGCAAACTTTGATATGATTATTTTTGTGGTTAAGATAGTTACAGTTAGTATTCTAGTTATTACATATACAACTATCTGTATCCAATAGGATTTATGGTTATATATACATAACACATGCAATATAGACTAAATTTTATATAAAAAATACTAATTTTGATGAAGAAATAGCTTCATTTACTTATATCTCTCCTTCTCCCCCACTTCCCCCCCCCTCTCTCTCTCTCTCTCTTTCTCTCTCTCTCTCTCTCTCTCTCTCTCTCTCTGTCTCATCATCATCATCATCAGCTCCTCTATCACCCTGGACCACAGTATTTTTTACCTAAGCCTGATAATCCCTTCCATTTGGCTCTCACGCACGATCACGGCTTAATGTGTATCACAACACACACACAAACACACACACATCTCCACACCTCGATAATACCGTGGGGTCTGTGTATTAGGTCCAAGGTAATTATCTACCCCCATTATAAGCCACAAACGGCAGCCACCCGGAGATGAGTGATTTCAGTGACGCGGTAAAGAGCAATCTAGTATAATTAATTACCCCTATACCATTTAATAACGTTTACAAACATCATATACAGAAGACCACCACTACAACCAACAGAAACATGAACACCACTACTACATCCAACAACAGCAACAACAACAACTTGGCAGGAAGGATTAACTACGTGTAATACCATCATGACCAACATGCAAATAACATCCGATTGTTCGGTGCACGACTCTCTGTCTGTCTGTAGGTGTGTGTGTGTATGTGTGTGTGTGTGTGTGTGTGTGTGTGTGTGTGTGTGTGTGTGCTCATGGACGCGAAATATGACAATTGATTTCAAAACTTCTTGAAACATCCTAAAATTCAGTTACAATCTTCACTGTAAACCAAGGTAAAATATTTCAATAATACTTAATGTACTTATTAGATTACACATTTAGTAGTCATTTAACTCATTAGGATGTGGTGTGAGATCATCAAAGAAGATCAGTAGCAGTGAGCAGAATATCACCTCTACCACTCTTAAAGGATGTGGTGTGAGACCGTCCATTAACCCTTCTTTAGCGGGGGCATACTTAAGTCCGCCTCTAAAAATCTTGACTATGTGGCGGGGGCGGAATTTAGTCTGTGTGCAATTTTGGGGCAATATTGGCTCTGAGAGAGAGCCGAGCGGTGGGAGGAGCATAGGTTGCCTCATGACCGCTCGCCACCGTCGTGGCGGGCCTACTGACATGTACTCCACACTACTCCACCCTCCCTCCCACGCTACACACGTATTTATGTAGCGAGACCGTATTTTAGCGATTTTGCCCTCTGCTTGCACGATCGTTGCAAGACAACCAGCCATTGTAGAAGGATGGTTCGGGTGTCATTGGAAAGCTCAATTTACATCCTTTCAGCGATAGATAATTGTATTACGCTCTGGCTCTTGTTTATGCATGAAAAAGAGCACGGAAACAACCCCATTTATGGTAAAAAAAAATACACTGGGCGGCACGGTGAAATATACTCCACCACCCGCTCTTAAGGTGTTAACACAAAACATAAATCCCAAACACCTACTAGAAGTGACAAAACAAGTCCCCAACACCAACTAGAAATGTCTAAACAAGTCCCCAACACCTACTGGAAGTGACAAAACAAGTCCCCAACACCAACTAGAAATGTCTAAACAAGTCCCCAACACCTACTGGAAGTGACAAAACATGTCTCCAACACCTACTAGATGTGACAGAACAAGTCCCCAACACCTACTAGAAGTGACAAAACAAGCCCCCAACACCAACTAGAAGTGACAAAACAAGTCCCCAACACCTACTAGAAATGTCTAAACAAGTCCCCAAAACCAACTAGAAGTGACAAAACAAGTCCCAATAACCAACTAGAAGTGACAAAACAAGTCTCCAACACCTACTAGAAATGTCTAAAGAAGTCCCCAAAACCAACTAGAAGTGACAAAACAAGTCCCAATAACCAACTAGAAGTGACAAAACAAGTCTCCAACACCTACTAGAAGTGACAAAACAAGTCCCCAACACCAACTAGAAGTGACAAAACAAGTCTCCAACACCAACTAGAAGTGACAAAACAAGTCCCCAACACCAACTTAATACACTGCTTAATATCAAGAAAGCGTACAGTCAGGACGGTGTTCCTCCTCAAAAACTGTGCTTCCATTCTGACTCCCTGCCTAGGCAAACTCTTTCTACTCTGTCTCTCCTCTAACGTCTTCCCTTCTTGCTGGAAGTTTGCTCTCATTCAACCTGTCCCAAAGAAGGGTGACCGCTCTCAACCCTCCAACTATCGTCCAATTGCTCTCATCTCTTGTATCTAAAGTTTTTGAAACTATTCTTGCTTCCAAGTTTCTTAAGCATTTCTCTTCTCATAATCCTCTCTAAGATCGCCAGTATGGCTTCCTTAACCCTTTCTCTACCGGCGACCTCTTTTTGTTTATATTTCAGCTATATGTAGAAGATTTTATGAAGCTTAGGAAGGATATAGGGTAGCTAAAAGGATTAATTAATATAGTCTGTAGACTTTTAATGAGTAGACGTCCTTCTTAAGCTGTACAAAATCGTCTAATAGTTGCCACAATATAATACAAAAGTACATCACCGGTACAGAAGGGGTTAAGGGTCGCTCTACTGGTGATCTTCTTCCATATCTTACTAACTCTTGGTCATCCTCCTTACGGAACTTCGGTGAGACCTTTTCTATTGCACTAGACATATCGAAGGTCTTCGATAGGGTCTGGCACAAATCCTTCATTTCTAAACTACCCTCCTTCGGTTTCTATCCCTCCATCTTTGCCTTTGTCTCTAATTTCCTTTCTGGCCGTTCCATAGCTGCGGTAGTGGACGGCCATTGCTCACTTCCTCATCCTATCAACTCCGGTATTCCTCAAGGCTCTGTCCTATCTCCTATTCTCTTTCTAATTTTCATGAATGATCTTCTCAACTGTACCTCCAGTCCCATCCATTCATACGCAGACGACTCTACCTTACACTACTCAAATAGTTTTCCAGAACGCCCCAGCCAGCAATCCCTCAAAGACAAACGTAATGAAGCCATAGAACACTTAACTTCTGATCTAACTACTATTTCCAATTGGGGCAGGGAAAACCTTGTTGCCTTTAATGCTTCCAAAACCCATTTTCTCCATCTATCTACCCATCCGGAACTCCCAGCGGACTATCCTTTATTCTTCAACTATACAAAAATCAATCCTTCATCTTCTCTCAATATTCTTGTTGTCTCTTTTTCTTCTGCTCTCACTTGGAAGGACCATATTACCAGTCTTGCTAAGGCAGCCTCGCAGGAGCTGGGTGCGCTCAACCGCTTCAAGGGATTCTTTAACCCTGCACAGCTGCTTGCTCTGTACAGGGGCACGGTGTGTCCTTGTATTGAGTAATGTTCACATGTGTGGGGAGGATCCTCTCACACCGCACTCCTAGACAAAGTATAAAGGAAGGCCTTTCGTATTATCAACTCCCGTCCACTCACCAACTCTCTGCAATCTCTCTGTCTATGCCGCAACGTTGCATCTCTCTCGCTATTCTATCGCTACTATAATAATCAGTGTTCCTCAGAGCTCTCCCAGTGTATACCACTTCCTCTACGTAGGGCACGTCGTACCCGTCATGCAACACAATCCCACCCCTACTCTGTGCAACTCTCTAACCCAAGAGTGAAATGTTACTCTCAGACTTTCTTCTATTCAACAGTTGAGCTCTGGAACTCTCCCCCAGAATCAGTCCTTCCCTCTTCCTATGACTTAAATTGCTTCAAAGTCCAGGCATTTTTGTTCGAACGTCCCTTGATTTTGGCCCTGTCACTCTTTCAACTCTGGGGGAGGCACTCGCTACAGACAGTTCTGCTATTTACCTCCCTTACTCAAATAGACAAAAAACAAGTATATACAGTACAGTATATATACAGTATATACTGTGTGTATATATATGTATATATATATATATATATAAACAAAACGTTAAAAACGCCCACTATATTACTAGACACAATCTAAAGGGTCGCAGCGGAAGCCATGCAGAGAGAGTCGGGAGAGTAAGGATATGATAATGTGGTACAATATAGAGGCAGGGGGGGGAGAGAGAGAGAGAGAGAGAGTCGGGAGAGTAAGGATATGATAATGTGGTACAATATAGAGGCAAGGGGGGGGGGGAGAGAGAGAGAGAGAGAGAGTCGGGAGAGTAAGGATATGATAATGTGGTACAATATAGAGGCAAGGGGGGGGGAGAGAGAGAGAGAGAGAGAGTCGGGAGAGTAAGGATATGATAATGTGGTACAATATAGAGGCAAGGGGGAGGGGGAGAGAGAGAGAGAGTCGGGAGAGTAAGGATATGATAATGAGGTACAATATATAGAGGCAAGGAGAGAGAGCAAGGCTGGAACAAAGGGTACATGGTATATGGTGAGAGAGAGAGAGAGAGAGAGAGATTACAGTATAATAAAGGCTATATAATAACAAGGCTGTCACAGTAGGGTTGATATAGTCACAGTGTAATTACCGGTAAATAAAAAATATTCACGAATAATTTATAGATAAGAATGCCTAGTGTTTATTTCAATAACAATATTTGTATAATATTTGTAAAATTATATAACCCAGTAGTTTGTACTTCATTACACCTAACTAAAACTAAGGCAAATTATATAACCCAGTAGTTTGTACTTCATTACACCTAACTAAAACTAAGGCAAATTATATAACCCAGTAGTTTGTACTTCATTACACCTAACTAAAACTAACCCAGTAGTTTGTACTTCATTACACCTAACTAAAACTAAATCAAATCTACATGGAACTCCAATGTTGTAACATTGGAATATTTCTAAAGACATAGGGAGAATTGATGAGCGGAATACGGAAGAATACGGTACTTGGTGTTAATATATATATATCTTTCTATCTATCTATCTATATATATATATAGGGGGTATTAGAAAGACTGTTACAGACTATGACGAACACATTGTAAAATGGAAAATTAACATATATTGTTGTATCACATTTTCCCAGAAATGTGTTATTAATGAGATATATGTTTGCTTATAAATGTAGCAAAACAGGGTCACGAATAAAGCACTAAATTATTAATACATGAAAAACATGTTTACTATGGACTTAACTAAAGAGAAAGAATAGGTTTACCTATTCACTCATTAGTAATTCCGAAATCAAAGTATCATAGAAGATGGTGATGATATTATCAAGTTAGCAGAAAAATACAAATTAATAGCAACAGATTAGCGTAAACAAATATGTAAAATTTGTAACTGTTCACGGGGTATAATGCTGATGCCCAAGTCTGGGTTGGGTATCTGAACCCAGCAGAAGGTAATTCAATCGTTTATGAAGCATAGTTCTTGATTCATAGATTCATTGGGGGCTGATCGTTCGTATGTTGAATGAAAATCACGGAAATGTTTTATGTCTCACTATAAAGATTCAAAGATTAAAAATATTGGGTATGATTGATTTTTCAAAACTGTATTACATAATTTGGTGGAAATGAACATTATTACAATTAATCTCCTCTTATTACACTGTAAAAAACGTGTGTACAGTAGTGGTAATTAATTCTGATAGATTTTGAAGCCTAGAACCGAAATGCAAATGCCTAGTAAAAATTAGTAAGGAGATTCAATTCAACCCGAGACCGCTTCAAATAAATGTGTATCAAATTTATGTTCACGGCTGTACAATAAATTAAATAACATTATACAATATCTTTGTAATGCCCACATTGTTTGGTTTTATTTATCATTCAACATTGCTTTTATTTACTAACATAGGCCTATGACATTAATGTCTGCAGACCACATGAGGATCGTAAATTGCTTCATTCAAAAGGCCTTCGGTCTTTCCTATGTTGAAAGGAAAATACAAAACTGTCTGGTATTAGCAGAAAATAATTTGAGTTGTAAATTGTTTATATAGGAAATATTACTTACATGTTTTCACCTCGAAAACTAATTATGTTTATAATTAAATATTCCTTAATATAAACTAGGCGATTGTGTGTGGGGGGGAGGGGGGGGGGGAGACCAATGCCAGCGTTCAGATTATAGCACATGCTTGGACGACACTGAATATTTGACTGTATGTCCATTAAATCATTAATGATTAATTATTTTGTATTTTATTATAAAATAAAGTGAACTTGTTTTTTCCAATCGGTACTTAGCACTTGAAGTCTGTAAGCGTTTTTTTAATACACCCAATATATATACTGTATATATACTGTATATATATATATATATATATATATATATATAGGCAATGCCTAGTGAGTTCATTGCTCAATAGGTGGCGTTCTGAGAGTGAGGGTCCGTGTCTAGGTGGTGAGACAGTGAAGCACTGGAGCGAAGCAGCTTCAGAGATATGGCTGCTCTGAGCCGTGGGTGGGCTGGTTGTATTCCAAAGTGCACATGTCTCACTCCCTAGAATGGAACGAGACCTCACGGGCTTCGCCATTCAATGTATGGTTGTTGTTGTTGTTGTTGTTGTTCCCCAAGCTGCCTGGCCGAACAGCCCCAAGGCCCCGAGCAAGGCCAAGGCCATAACCGAGCGCCCCCACAGAACCCTCCCTGCCGACCACAATAAAGCCTGGGTGACCGAAGCCACTCCATGGCGGGGAGCTGAGGAAGGTGCGGAAGCGCCCGGGAAACCAAAGTCCCACCCAGGGCCCTGAGCCCCTCAGCAATTATGAAGAGAAAGTTGAGGGGCAAAGGAAAAATGTGACGCTTTGGCTTCCAATCTTGGTAGATTGGGAGGTCAATCCACGGATGAGACGCCGTCAGTTGAGATCTAGAAAATATATAAGTAAAAGGAACAGTCAGAGTAAGCTATGGGTATGGCAGAGATCGCTCAGTTCTCACTCTGATAGACCAGCCCATCACCACATGACTAGAACCCAATCCTCTCAGCATCAGCTAGGAAAGGCCCTAGAAAGCCGCCTTTGGCGGGGGGATAGCTCCCCTATTTCAACCCTTTTCGGGGTTGGGCACCCGCCCTCAATGTTTGGTTGAATGTACAGGCTCTCAGCCTATGCCCGAGAGGGAGCAGTTCGAATAATTTAAAAAACAAAAATATATATATATACCGGGTATATATATATATATATATATATATATACAGTATACTATATTATAGTTTCTGGTTAGTGCTCCTACCTCCCTACCATCCTATTATCGGGTCTAAAGGTAAGCTTGTCAATAACCTGATAATGTACAACACATCCTGTAGTGGACGGGTAATACATCACTGTCCAGTCACGATATAGTGCACGGTTAAAAGCACACCATTTTTGTCCTCATCGGCACCATTATTCAACGCATTTTAGCAGTTTATTTTGGCTATCATTTGACAATTTTAAACAGCTTAGAAAGAATCTGTGAGAGGTAAAAGGGTAAAGATTGGCCTGATTAACACCCTGAATTGCATATACCCTTGCTACTCTGAATAAAATCATCTAATAATAACCAGAATAAACTGTCAAAAGGCGTGACAAACCTCAAGGGGATAACATTTCATACAAGAGTGTTGATGAACGTCTGGACCCGGTAACACATCTATCATTATTACCTGTAGTCTATATAATACGTGGAGAGGGAACTTTACCTGTAGTCTATAATACGTGGAGAGGGAACTTTACCTGTAGTCTATAATACGTGGAGAGGGAACTTTGTCTCTTCAGTATTGAACGAGGATGTACAGTACGACCAAGTTTTGGTAAATGAATAAAAATATATAAATAAATAATTGATAGTAGCCCGGTTTTTTAAAGGAAGATTTCCTTTTCACTTTTATTTGTATTATCATTACTATTATTAATTTTGTTTTATGCTTTTTTTTTTTTTTTTTTAGTTTCCCCCTAGACTTCCATCAAACCTAAAACATACCCCCGAAATACCCCTTTGAAATATATTTGTGACTTTTTCGGTAGAACAATACCGGTTCCTTCTACATTGTAGGCTTGTTATCGCTAGCCAGGAGAATATCAACACCTAAATGGCACGAAAGGCTGTAAAAATGACAAATAAATGGGGGATTACGTCTTAAAATGGCCAAACTAATGGGGCGAATGTCTTAATTTGATAGCCAACGTAATGGGGCGAATATCTGAAAATCTCAAAACTGATATAGCTAAACATGAGGGAGAAGGGAGTCTTGAACCCCCCACCCCCGTACATGAGGGAGAAGGGAGTCTTGAACCCCCCACCCCCGTATATAGGGAGTCTTGAACCCCCCACCCCCGTACATGAGGGAGAAGGGAGTCTTGAACCCCCCACCCCCGTATATAGGGAGTCTTGAACCCCCCACCCCCGTATATAGGGAGTCTTGAACCCCCCACCCCCGTATATAGGGAGTCTAGAACCCCCCACCCCCGTATATAGGGAGTCTTGAACCCCCCACCCCCGTATATAGGGAGTCTTGAACCCCCCACCCCCGTATATAGGTACCGGTACCTGTTTGTCTCTGGTAATTACATTGGCAAAGGTGGAGGGTTTCACCATGCTAAGGTTTATGAATATGGATCCCAACAACTGCAATGGTTCACTTATTGATCGATGTTTTCATGTATTTATTATTTGTCTAGTTACTTCCCTAGACTTCCATCAAACTATACAAAAATAACCCAGGATTCCCCTTTAAGATATATATGTACATTGTTTGATAGAAAAATGTCTCGGCCGAAGGCCGATTTCTCTGAAATTACAGGCTCGCTATCGCTCGCCATGAAAAAATCGACACCTAAATGACACGAAAAGTCTTAATCTAGATAATAAAATGGGGTGAAAAGTCTTAAAATCGCCAAACTAATGGGCTGAACATCTTAAAATCTGAAAACTAAAGGGGCTGAGGATGAGGGAGAAGGGTGTCCAGAAAAACCGACCATCCCCTCTTAACCCTTCCACTATTATGACACTATTTTTGTACTCTATTATTGCTAATAATACACCATTTCACGTAGTTCTTGACGTTCTTCTGGGAATCAAAAGCTCAATTAACTCTCGGACTCCCTCAATCACTTCCTGAACTGAATAACATCAATTAATGGTAGCCGGGAAATAAGGACAAAAATCGTCATTATGTACTGAAAGAGCTAACGAT
The DNA here is from genome assembly GCA_032716605.1 of Paralithodes platypus. NCBI lineage: Eukaryota > Metazoa > Arthropoda > Malacostraca > Decapoda > Lithodidae > Paralithodes > Paralithodes platypus. The sequence continues at coordinate 2,140,123 of CM064547.1, read as the reverse complement.
ATTTGAAAAGAAAATAATAATGATAATTGTAGTACTTATTTCTAAGTTTGCTACTAAGGTAGGAATAATTCGACAGTTGTTCAGAAGTTCGTAACCTTTATTTAACAAAACTTCCTGGTAATATATTTCCTCATAACAATCGATTCTCTGTTCGGGCCGAAATGGTTCACTCCATAAATTAATATTACCGTCGACCCAATATAGACTGTACTTTGGAATTCTTAAATTCCCGTTACCACCTATTTGGTTACCCGTTATTCAGGCATTGATTCACTCCGACGTCGATCCAAAGCCACGTTGCTATTTCAAAAGAAATAACAAAACTTGATTACGCCTCAATATGTCCTATAGTAAGACCAAGGCTTTAACCTATCTAATCTAAACGTCCCTAAACTTACAACCTATCTGTATATATATATCATATGTTTGACTACGCCTCAATATGTCCAATCGTAGGACCTAGGCTTTGATCACGTTAATCTAGACGTTCCTATATTTACATCTCATCTATTTATATCATATATCTCAAAACACGTAAATAGGTGCCCGTAGGCAATTACTTAAATCTAACTCTGTTCCGGAGTGTCCCACACTCCTGATTCCTATTTCACAAATGAAGTTATACAATACAATTTACCTCCTATTTTATTTCACTTATAATCAAGTTCAACTCATATAGATCATTACATAATTCAATATATCCGATATGTCAACATTACCTTATTACAACAATTTAACACTTGATCGCCTGGTATATCAGAACACTATTTCATTCAACATAAAATTACTACTTTCACTAATACAACACCCGTGGTAATAGTTGCCTCGACTTGTTACTTATGTCATGATTACAGGGTCGCTTAACCCACAGAACCCCAGCGACGCACTGTTTGCGTCCAAAATGTTTGTAACGCTAAACCCCAGCGACGCATACGTATGCGTCAATGTTAATTACTCCGGTCCTACGGCACCTAGAGGGCTCAGATTTGTATGGGAACTGTGTAAGTATCCCAAACAAAAATGCCGATGGTTGAAAACTCTCAAAGCCCAACCGCGTGCGCGTGAGCACGCACAAACCTGTTTTTGGGTGTTTTTGCCTACATATTTTCCCTCTTGTAAATCCGACTTTCGGGCGCACCGTAGGACCCCTTAATGACCTAGGGGATCGGTTTTTTTTTGGGGGGGGGTTTTTCCTTCATTCCTAACCCATTCCTGGTGTTTTCTGGAAAAAAACAAATTCAAAACCTGCCGGTCCTGGGTGGTACATTTATTTTAAATTGCCTGGGACTCAGCGGGTTATCTGAGAACCGTATTCCGTACAATAATCTCTCTAATCGAATAACAATGTTTCCTTTACATATAAACAATATATTTCATCAAACGGACTAGTGTCCTTCCTGACTATTGCTTCAGCTAGGTCTAACCTATCATTAACATGATTAATTCCTATTCTTAAATAAGTGGTACAACCCTGTTATTATTATATAAACAGACTCCCATATGATTCTTAGTAATCCCCTTTCTTATTACCCTATGAGATCCTATCCTATTTATAGCTAAATGGCATGGAGCCTCCTCTATCATTGATAGCTATCTCTCTCAACACTACATATTTTTATTTATTCATGAGTCTATCGATTTCTCTTTCTTTTTGTTCTATAAGAACACATCTAATTTTAATTGGTTGGAACCACTGGGTTTGTCAAGCATTTTTCTCTCTTTCCTTTCAATCTATTTTGGGCCCATTAAGGGTCCTTTAAAAAGTCTGGGTTGTTTCTGGAGCAGTCTTCACCACCTCATAGCCGGCCAATATGTCTTCTGGAAGTCTTCAGTCCCATCTACTACTTGTCGCCCCTCTTGAATTGCTTGGCTAATAGTGTGTAAGCTAGCAATATGATGACAAGCACCAGGATACTGATGGTGTATCTGGTTCGCAGTGGAAGGTTGTTGTAGGCCAGAGGTGGACGTTATTGGTGGGTGGTAAGCTAGCAGGCAGGCTGGAGAAGGATTGGCCGAGCTCCCATCACTGTACAGGTGAGGGAGAGGTAGACAGTTGCTGGCAGGTTGGCCCAGTGGAGTCCGTGACGTGAGTGACGTCTGCAGCCCCTCCCCCCCTCCCTTTATAGCTTCGCCTCACGGTGCGGCGCGCTGTGATTGGCTGAGCTGGCCGCCCGGGCAGTACTACCTCTAGCCGCGCGCTTTGAATGTTTCTTTCTTCCTCCTCGGGTCTTCTCTCTTCGTAATAAGTCCCAGGGAGATGGTTGCAATGGTCTTGTAGTGGCTTACTGGAGTATGGGGCTTGCACTGATGTGATAGACTTATTGCAACTTGAAGGAACGGCCGGTGGAGGGAGCGAGAGCAATTTTGAAAGGGGAGATGTGTGCGCGGCTGGCTCGGTCTTCACACGCTCCGACAACGGAGGCTCCTAATTGGCTGCCTGGGCGGGTGTGGCAGAGTTGTGGGAAATGTCAAACTCAGCTGATTTAAAGGGATGGTGATTTGAAGCGCGTTGATTGGCTGGCAGGATTCTTACTTTAATAATAATAAATAAATACAGTATATAATTATAAAAATAAGAATAATACTATTTATTAATATTAATATTAGTTTTATTGTAATTATTATTATTTGTTTTATATTATGGAATATATACAAATATTAATACATAGCGTAATTAGTAATAAGTAGCTTGGAATAATTTATGATAAAATCATTACCAGCAGTGGGAAGTGATTGATTATGTAAAGTGAGAGCCGTAAAGGGAATCATTTTATAGTACTGTATCTGATGAATCAGTTATTTTTTTGTATTTCCTTCTCTCTATGACCATAAATCTCTCAATCACACCCAAGCACACAGATGTACGGTCGAGCAAATAAATTAGTTGGCAGAGAGGTATCCTGACCAGGATTCGAACCCACTCACCCCAGGTATGTTTGGGCGAGTTGGGCACCGTAACCACACGGCCATCCGCTCATGGCCCAGTGGTTACGGTGCCCAACTATCTCAAACATACCTGTGGTGAGTGGATTTGAATCCTGGTCAGAATACCTCTCTCACGACCGATAATATCATTAAATACATTTGTGTCTGTTTTAACATTTACGGTGGGGGAATGTTTTCCGCCATATTAGAATTCATTCAGGCACTCCTGATTGATTAGGCAAGTGTCTGCATAAAATTAAATGTATTCAGGAAAAAAATGGAAGAAAATAGCTTCAAAATTACGCCAGAACGAGCTTCTTAGCTCGCGGGGTTTACCCGCAGCGCTACCATAGACATTTGCTAAAATTATAAATGTTCACTAATGTCGCGGTATTTTTGCCTTTGGCAGCATTGTATATCTAGCGAGACTCTGACTCAGACCCTTCAGTGTACCGGGCGGCTGGCTTGGAGGAGGACGGTTGGCCTGCCGCGCTCTCGCTCCCTCGCACTTGATTTTACAGGCTTTAAGAAATTTTAAAAGCCTGTAGATTGCTGTAAATTGCCATGGCGTTCCGGAACGTCTCCCGCATGGAAAGGGTTAAGGAATGAATGATACTCAACATAAATCATGAGTGTAGTTTGATAAGTAATTGTTCGTTCACTTTAACAAAGTATATTTTTACCGGCAACTTCAGTATAAACAAGTAAATGGCCATTATAATACACACACACACACACACACACGATCAAGGATGAACACAATAACTTATGCTTCACTCCTATGACGACACGCAGGGCACCGGTAAATATAACATAACAAGACTAGTAAAATTAGTGGAATGGATCATTTATAATTATATAATGGTGGAGTAGAGAGGTATGGAAAGATATAGCTCCCATACAGTGCAAAGAAAAGGGAACATGGATTTTGAATAATTATATAAATAGGCTGTCTCGAGTCAGCCACCCCCAGCTATGGGCCTGGGTGTACACTGTACAGTATACATACATACATACATACATACATATAAATAGTCACAATAAATGAAGACGTAGTGCCAAGACAAACAAACACAAGTGATTACAATAACCATAGTGTGATAATGAACGATTGTGTACATACAAATCTATTAAAACATAAATCCGGTATCAATGTGTAAAGAGTGGTGCGTCGTACACAGCATTGCACGGTATAGCCTATTGATATAAACACCGGTATTTTTTGACAATGAATGATTTTTACAAACCACAATTAGTGTTGAGCTTTTAATTCCATATGAATAACGTCAGAGGTAGTGGCTCTGATAATGGACTTGAACATTATACTTCAATATGTTTAACTCTTACAATATACTATGACTTATGTTACGTTATTCTGGCCAACATTAGACGATTTTACTAAGAGTGGGAAAATGTGAACACCCTCCAGAAATATAACTGTGGTCATTTTATCTCAATTATCCCTCTAACTCCCACAATATCTTCAAAAAAGTAACACAATTGTCTACTGATTGTCAGAATAAAATAATAGGTTTTGGCCTCCGTTTGTTTGTCCTCCTTATTGTTACACTTCCCAATTACCTACCAATATGTCCGTAACCATCCCTACCTTCCCCCTCCACACACATACACACACACGCACAGAGAGAGAGAGAGAGAGAGAGAGAGAGAGAGAGAGAGAGAGAGAGAGAGAGAGAGAGAGAGCATAAAGCCAGCTATACCCTGTTCCAAATAGATAGACCAAAATTCGTTAACCCTAACCTCTGTCAATCAAAAAGTGCTAGAGCAAATGGGTGTAAATGTCCGCACTTATTCCTTGGCTGACCCTTCCCATAGCATAGAAATATTAGCTCATTTTGCTTGTAGTTTGTGAGATATAGAGTGTTGCCGTTTTTGGCTTACTTATTTGGAACAGGGTGTAGTACCGGTAGTCAATAAACGTATATCTCACCATAATGAACACTAACACACAAATATCATCATCAGAATGTTATCATCAACAATAACAAAATCAACGTCAATAACAAGAGCATCATAAGCAACAAAATACACATCAATTACCAAAACAATATCACAAACAACAACAGTATCGGAGAGAAGTATCCTGACCAGAGTGGGTTTGAATCCTGGTCATGATAGCTCTCTCCCAACCTATTCGACATATCATTAAGGGGGATGTAGTCACTTTGTGGACTTCCTTCTCCCTCATGTTTAGCCCCACTAGTTTTGACATTTTAAGACATGCGTTTCATTAGTTTGGCGATTTTAATACCTTTCACCCAATTTAATTGTCAATTTCAGGACCTTTCGTGTTATTTAGGTGTCGATTTTTGTTCCTGGCGAGCGATAGCAAGCTTGTAATTTTAGGAGGAACCGAGCCTTCTGGCGGGACCTACTGTACAGTATCTCTATCGAGAAATGTATACATTTATCTCCAAAGGGGTCTAGGGGCTGATTTTGTTAAGCTTGATGGAGTTCTAGCGAGGAAACTAGAACATAAATTACTAAATCAATAATCAAAATAGACCAACAAATAAAGCCTACCCCCATAGACAAGAGTATCATCAATAATAGCCAGGTAGTAATTACTATCCTTGTAATGAACACGATCCACAACCCCCTGACAGTATGATGTGTGTGTGTGTGATGGAGGAGACAGTGTGTGTGTGTGTGTGTGTGTGTGTGTGTGTGTGTGTGATGGAGGAGACAGTGTGTGGGAGGGGCGAGGGGGGATCACGAACATATTGTTGGGTAGTGTGGGTGTGGGGGGAAGGGAGGGGGGTCACTAACATATTGTGGGGTAGTCTGGGTAGTAGTGTTTGGGTGTGGGGGGGAAAGGGAGGGGGTCACTAACATAATATTGGGTAGTTTGGGTAGTAGTGTGGGTGTGGGGGGGGAGGGAGGGGGATCAATAATGTGGGGTAGTCTGGGTAGTAAAGTGGGGGTGGGGGGGGAAGGGAGGGGATAACTATCATATTGTGGGGTAGTCAGGGTAGTAGTGTGGGTGTGGGGGGAAGGGAGGGGGTCACTAACATATTGTGGGGTAGTCTGAGTAGTAGTGTGGGGGTGGGGGGGAAGGGAGGGGTCACTAGCATATTGTGGGGTAGTCTAGGTAGTAGTGTGGGGGAGGGGGGTCACTAACATATTGGGGGGTAGTCTGGGTAGTAGTGTGGGTGTGGGGGGGGAAGGGAGGAGGTCACTAACATATTGTGGGGTAGTCTTGGTAGTAGTGTGGGGGTGGGGGGGGGAGGAATGGAGGGGGGTCACTAACATATTGTTGGGTAGTCGGGGTAGTAGTGTGGGGGTGGGGGAAATATTGTGGGGTAGTATGAGAGTAGGGGGTTACTAACATATCGTGGGGGAGTCAGAGAAATAGTGTGGGGGTGGGGGGAAGGTAGGGGGTTACTAACATATCGTGGGGTAGTCTGGGTAGTAGTGTGGGGGTGGGGGGAAGGTAGGGGGTTACTAACATATCGTGGGGTAGTCTGAGTAATAGTGTGGGGGTGGAGTATCCTATATTGAAGGAACTTATTGGAACCGAGTGTTCGTTAACTAAAGATAAATTTAAGTAACCCTGTTTCTTAAATGTATTAATTGATTTTTCGCGTCATTCATTAGGATTTCCCGATCCTGTCCCAACCCTTAATTACTGGAGCAACCCCCGCACACTATGCTACCCAAGGGCAGCAATCTGCAGAGCCCCAACGTGAAAGTATAAAATATATCTAAGCTAAGCTAAGGACATGTACTGTATATGCATATTCATCAATATTGTAATGAGGAGAAAAGCCACAACTACAAACATAGCATTAAATTAAGGAAATATTATAGATGGTTAATTAACAATGATAAATAAATACAGAGAATATTGCAGCAAATGGTTACATAAATAATACTAACAAATACTTGATCCTTCCCTAGTTCTAAAACGGAAACTTAAGACAAGAATAATATCAATTGAACCGGGTATTTGATGAAAAAGTACGTAATGTTGTGAAACTTAATTAATATGTAATGGAGATTTGAGCATGACTCCACCAATCAGCTGTAGGTGGGATCACGACTTGCACACAAACAGCTTACTTAGAATGTATCCTGTCCAAATTATCATTATTATTATTTTCAACAAAATCTTTTTACTCATCTGTGGCTAATTATTCAATCACCTACAATCGCCTGCAGTGATTAGTATGGATTTTATTGACCAATTCTGACAAAATATTGTTATATTTTGAAACATTTTCTCGAGCTATTTCGAGTCAGTGTTTTCTGTCAAACGTTTACGTTCTCAATTTACCATAAACTAGTGGACTAGCTACTTGTGCCGACGATTGTACAAAATAATATATACATTAATTAAACATATATAGTATGATGCTTAACTCATGGCACAGTTGCTCTGGTCCGTCCACAGCATCAGTGGTGGTCTTGGCAGCCTAACATGCAGCAGGAGGTCCCAACACAGCAAGACAGCACAGCCGATTGTCAACACTCCTAACACAATTAATTGGTTCTTCAGACTGTGGCTCCCACATTATAGTCATTGTTTACCGTGTTAATTACCAGGTCGATGTCCTCATCACTTGACAATTACCAGGTCGATGTCCTCATCACGTGATACGCCAGTTTATCAATTATATAACACAACAACACTGGCTATCACCAACCAACCAACCAACCAACCCAAGGCAACACTGACAACCATCACACCCACACCAACACGCATGTGCTGTGGTCACCACGGACTGGCGAGGTGATTCTTGATCTTGATTGTTGGTTGTAGGGCTGTGTGGGCAGGCCTAATTAACCCTGCCGCAGACCAACACAGGCAGGGAATCACAGGCGGCCGAGACAACCCGTACGCCGCAAGAAGATCTTGGTGTGCTGGAGCACCCGGTCATGGAGGGCCGGGTCCAGCCCACGGCCCCCCAGCAGGACAGGGAAGGTAAAGTTGGTGACCCCAAAGGAGCGGAGGCTGCAGCGGAGGAAGGTCCTATGGGAATAGAAGCGAGGGCAGTGAAGAAGGAAGTGCTCTACCATTTCATCCACCGTCCGGCACCACGGGCAGAAAGGGTCAGGCACCAGTTGTAGATGGAAGAGGTGAGAGGCCAGCCCAACATGGCCTATGCGGAGACGGACCAGGGCAGTGTCAAGGGGGCGGAGGGGGGAACGGGACCAAGGGTGAGGGGAAGAATCTAGCCTGTACTGACCAAGGGCGGTGCGGGAGAGCTCACCTCTGAGGGATGCATCCCAGAGCATCCAGCAATGGGCAAAAGCTAGCCTGGAAATGGAGGAGGGAGGGAGAGGGAATGGCTCAAGGGCAGGGGAGGAGTGTGCAAGTGAAGCCGCAGAATCAACAATGACGTTAGCCCGGATACCGACATGGGAGGGAACCCACTGAAAATGGAGGGAAAAGCCGGACTGCCCGAGGAGCAAAGGAGAGAATGGGCCTGAAATACAAGGGAGCAATGTGAGACAGGGTGCTGGGAGCTGAGGAGGGCAAGGGAGGATAGTGAATCTGAGAATATGACTATTGACTGGTGGGTGGGGGGGGGGGAGGGGAAGAAATCACGAATGAAAAGTAAAGCTTGAAGGATGGCAAATAGTTCTGAGGCAAGTACTGTATGGGAACCGGACAGCCGCCAAGTCCGACAAAGGGAAAGGTGCTCAACATAAATGGCGGCAGAAGAGGACTGGGGGGAGGAGGTGTGGGAGCCATCCCTGTAAATAGGGAAGTGAGTATTATAGCGGAGGGAGACAAGTTCTAGGAAAAGGGAGGGGGCACGGGAGCTATCCTGAGATTTGACGAAGGGAACATGAAGGGAAAGGTGGAACATAGAGGACAGGTCAGACCAGGGGGGGAAAGGGGAGACTGAGGGGGTGAGGGGAGGGGACGGAAGGGGCAAGGAAAGGGAGGAGGAGGACAGGAGGGCACGGACGAGGAAAGGGGAACGGGAGCGGACAGGCCAGGAGGGAGCGTGAGGCAAAACAGGGGCATGAGAGATGAGGAGGCTATAAGGATGAGCAGGTGAAAATGATAGGGCACGATGGAGGATGGTGATGTTAAGGTGATGACGGTCCAAAGCAAGGGGAAGAAGACCCGCCTCCGCGTGGAGAGAGACTGCCGGCGACGAGCGGAAGGCCCCCAACGTGATGCGCAGCGCCGTGTGCTGCACCACATCCAGCCGTTTGAGTACTGTGGGGGAGGCCGAGCCATAGACAGAGCAACCGTAACAAATTTTACTTAGCACGTATGCCGAATAAAACCGCAGCAGGACTTCCCGATCCGCGCCCCAACGAACACCCGCCAAGCTCTTCATGATACCGAGCCGCTTCATACATGACGACCGCAAATATTCTATATGATGCTTCCAGGTTAAAATGGGGCCATCGAGTCGGACCCCAGAAATGTATGTTGCGTACGGAACGGGGCCGGCGTACCATCAAGGAGGATGGAGGGGAGGGAGGGTAGCTTGCGCTGATGGGTGAAGCACATCAATGCGTACTTCTGTGCATTGACGGCAAAACCCCAGTCCGCAAACCACCGGATCAGGTCATCCACCCTGGCCTGCAGGCACTCCTGCACCTCTAACAGCGTAGGAGCCGTGCAGACCAAGGATAGATCATCTGCATACGCCAAAAGGGACGTACCAGGGGGACGGGGGAGGTCAGACAGGAGTCGATTAAAAAAAAAGGGACTAAGGCCCGAGCCCTGGGGAGCCCCACGACGGATGGGACACGGCGTGGACAGTGCCCCCCCCCCCCCCCCGCCCATCGAAACCGAGAAAGAACGACCCGGCAGAAAACTGCGCACCCAAGATAACGGAACACCCGAGACACCCATACCAGAGAGTTTGTATAAGATCCCCTCATGAGAAGCAGAGTCAAAAGCACCCGCCACATCCACAAAGAGGGCCAGCATGACCCCACGACATCTGGAAGTGTCGTGTACCAAGTGCTCCAACTGCAGGACGACGTCCAGCGTGCCCCGGCCAGGACGGAAGCCATCCTCCAACAGCTCACCCCAAAACTCAGCCCACCACTGAAGACGAGCACCAACTAGCCGCTCCATGAGCTTACCCACAGACTGAAGGAGCACAATGGGGCGGTAACCAGAGGGACTGGAGAGGTCCTTCCCGGGTTTTGGGAAAGGGAGGAGGACAGACTCCTTCCAAGCACCCGGGAAGACCCCATCCGCCCAGCTACGATTGAAGAGATCCAACATGACAGCGGAAGAAGAGGGAGGGAGAGAGTAGAGGAACTCATAAGGGACCAGGTCAGGCCCGGCAGCTTTACAGGGCAAAAGAGCCGAGAGGGCAGAGGAAAGTTCCTGAGAAGTGAAAGGAAGAGAGAGACCTGGAGGGGAAGGAGACGCCTCCGCCAAGCGGACAGCGGCTGCCAGGCGGGCAGAAGCAGGGAGAGGGACAGGAGTGCTAAGCAGCGAGGAAAAGAAAGAAGCAAGGAAATCGGCCTTGGAGAGATCAGATAGGAGAGCCACGCCATCCCGGCGAAGAGGAAAGGAGAACGAGGAAGCACAACCCTTCATAGAGGACAGGAACCTCCATGTGCGCGTGGCAGAAGAGGAGAAGGAGAGAGAAGAGACAAAGGATGACCAGGTCGAGCGGCGCGCGGCCACCAAGACACGGGTACACTCCGCGTCCAGGCGCCGGTACCGTAGCTTGTTCGCCTCGGAGAGACAGCGATGCCAGGCAGACCATGCCTGACGCCTGGCCATCACTGCCCCATGACAAGCATCGGTCCACCAAGGCAATCCGCAACGGGGCACCCTGCGACGGTCTGACAAAGAGAAAGCCTGGCGGCCGGCGGATACCAGCCACGAAGAAAAGGAGCCCGCCGCCACCTCGAGGGGGAGACCCACCACCGGGCAAGGAAGGGAGAGAGCCTCCTCAAACACCAGCCAGCCCCCCTCCGAAAAGCGCCACCGAGGGCGAGTAGGACAGGGAAGATTCAAGGAAAGGACTGGAAACCCAGCGACAAGAGGCAAGTGATCACTACCAAGGTAGAGTTCGCACCCTGAAAACGGGCATCGCCCAGACACAAGTCTAAAACAGAGGCCAAACCAGAGTGAGGATCAAACCGGGTATGGAGACCGGAGGGAGAGAGAAGAGAGAAACGGGCAGAGCCGAGAAGAAATTGGAAGAGGGAAGAGCCAGAGGCATTACGGGAACAAAGCGGAAGATCCGGTTCCCAACATCTATGCCTGGCATTAAAATCACCCATGACCAGCGCCGGCGAAGGGAGCTGATCGAAGTAGTGATCAAGTTCAGCCAGAGAGACAGAGATTATAAACCAACAGAACCGAGGACCAACCCCTTGCTAACTCAAGGCGAAGTGCCAATACCTCCAGCACACCTCCCCTGAATGGCTGCAGGGGGAGAGGTTGACACGGTACGTCTTGACGGACCATGATTGCCAAACCACCCCCAACCCGCCTGGGCCGGTCCGCACGAAGGAGGGAGTAACCCCAGAGACGAAAACGCGTGGCAAGGGGCAAACCCAGTTTCACAAACCCCGACCACGACGGGTCGCAGCCCGTCGAGGAAAACCCTGAAATCCTGAGATTTCTGGAGCAATGAGCGGGCATTCCAGAAAACCAAAGAGAGACTACGAGGAAGGGAGCCTATGAAGAGACCGAGAGACTGAGAAACCTAGGCATGAACTGCTCACAAATATCCTGAGGGGCAACACCAGCGAGATAGGAATAGATACCTTCAAAAAGTAAGCGGAGGAGAGCCTCCAAGGAGACAGTGGGAGACGGGCCTGAAACACCAGGAGGAGAGGAGGGACGAGAAGAGGTAGGAAAGGAAGAGTGACAAACGGACGGACGATCCGGATGGAGGGGGGGGGGGGGGGCCATCTCCGACGGGATGGAAACGTCGGACGACGCGTCCGAAACACCTGAATGATCCCGAGCGGCGGACCGGCGGTGGCGCGGATTGGGATGGCGAGCAACACGATCACAAGGCGGGGCGGGAGGAGCGAGGGCGCTGCCAGCTCGGCAAATGTGCCCGACCACGGACCGAGACAGGCGACCGAACAGGCGCCGCGTCGGCCCTGTACCCGACTGACACTTAACTGAATCAGGGGACGGCCGGCGACGCGCGCAGCCCTTGGTGCGCGACGAGCCCTCCGGCCGCCGGGGACGGCACTGACGTTGGCCGCGGCGCGATGCACCGCGACGGGGGGGGAAACCACGACGGCATAGCCGCGGACGGGCGACGGAGCCAAGGCGCGACGACGACGACGGGGAAGGGTGACGCCGAGGGCCTCGGTGGGGCAGTTGACGATAGAAGACGACCTACGGCGGACGGGAACGCGCGCGCAGTTACGGGGGTTGAGGCCCAGCACAAGAGGGCCCCATCAGCGACACGAAACACACAGGTGAAGCTCCACCGCTCTGCCATAAATCGGGCATGTACGAGACACAAACAACGGTGATTGCGGAGGAACATGGTAGCAGAACCGGGTCGAAGCTAGGACCACCGCACATCCCCCTGCGGAAGGCGGAAACCGGTGACCCCGCTAACCATCGAGCACACTGAGCCGAGCGCCTGCAGGAAGTTGGAACCAAAATGAACGAGACTGGTGGCAGTCGGTGAAACACTCGTAAGCACGGGGGGAAATGATAACGAGAGACGGGATACGCCCACCGAGCTAAAATCCCTGACGGAGATGGGGAGCGGACCCTTAAACATGAGTGCGGACAAGTGAGGGATTTGGGGGGATCACCAGGGCCACGGGGAAAGGCTAGCGGGAAGGCAATGCGGCATCCAGGAGGGTACAGGGAGGCGGCCTGCACCTGAAGGCCTCATGGAACCGTAGGCCAGTCATAGTAAGTTCCGGCCGAGAGTAAGAACTATCCCAGTCCACAGAGGAGACCCGATAGTACCATTGGATAAAGTAGGAGGGAATCATTGCAGGATTGCAGGAACCGCGCGGCGACGAACAAGAGAGACCGTCCACTACCCCAGGGCCAATCAGCGCCTCACATGGAGGCGGACACCCAGGAGGACATCGACCTCCCTAAGAAACGGCAGCGACCACCCAAGGCTTGCCACCACCCACTACACTTCCACACAATCCCCTGACCATTCCTGCCGAAGCGCAGGAAAGGAGAAGCATCAAGGCCCCGGGAGAAACCTTATGACGGATTGCCCCAAAAAACACGAGCGGCACCAGATACAGCATTGAGGAAAGTGGTATAAGCGGGGGAGACTCACCTGGGGGGGGGGGGGGGGGCCCGGCACCGGAGCATCAAAGACCTTGGGCTGCTTCACCCCACTAACCTGACCACCACCACCATCTGGCGAGGCATCCCTGTTCCGCTTTTCCCCAACCGTCGTCGAGGCGTCCATCTGGGAAACAGTAGTGGCCACCCCACCAACCCTCCCCAACTACTGGACATGGGCTCGAACCTCCACGAGGTCCCAGCCGCACCAAACACTCACCAACACACAAAGAAAAACCGAGAGTGGACAGGACGATAGAAACAGGTACTTCCAACACTCGTCCGAGAGACCACACCGCGAAATCGAATGGCGATGTTGAGTCAAGGAGCTCCTGATGCCACACACTACAATGTATTTAGGACGCATTCCAGTTATTTAATGGTCCTTCTAGGGGATTAGGCTATGGGAGGGGGGAGGG